>JARHVA010003320.1:862500-1462500 GCA_037957365.1 Torreya grandis | reverse complement strand
GGCAATATAGAAGCATGTTGTAAGATAAAAGAAGATCAAGAACCATAAGCTCAGTGAAAATTGTCTTGGGCCCAATAGTAAGTGGGAGCCAAATGCAACCAAGTGATTTTTGATTGGTTTTATCAAATCCTCTACATGTGAGACATGTTTGTTTGATATTTTCTTTGGTGTATCTGATTTGTCGAATTAACCAAAGGGAGGTGACTTTAATATATGATCCTTTATATAATAGGAATTTTCAAATGAGGTATTGTTGATCCTTATTTTGATAAAGAGAGGTGGATCATCTACTCAAAAAATGATCTCATAATTAATCTTATCTTCTTCGATAAATTATATGGAGGTTTTTGTGGATATGGAGATTGTTTTAATTGTATGAACTTATGTACATGGAAAACCATCAAAAAGGAGTTTTGAATCATGAGATTGTGGTTCTATGATGTTTTGTAATTATTGCATATGGAATTTATGATGATAGGGAGAATTTTATACTAATTCCATAAGCAAAGTTTTTCAAGGCATTGATTTAAGTTCTTCTAAAAAAAATTAGTGTGATTTAAAGGATGAACCATCATAAAGTGTATGAGATATGACATTTTTTGTAGGTATATGAGAACTAGGTTGAGGTTTTGGTTGTGAAAGTGGTTCATCATTTAGTTTGAAAGATGTTGGTATAGTATTTATAGTATCTTTAAGTAGTTTCTCTTTAGTAGAGGATTTCTTACGTTTAATGATATGATACTTGTGAGTAGGTTTACATCTATAGTTAAATTTAAATACATTTACATACAGAGATTTGATGTAATATTGATCATTATCAGCATTACTTGAGATAATATTGTCATTTGAATATTGTGTGCTAGAAGTAGAAGAGGATTTTTCAGGTTTTAAGGGTATAGGTTTAGTAACTTGTTTCTTTTGAGAAGCTTTGAGATAATCATGATGATGTATTTTGATAGTAGTATCATGGTTAAATGTGTAATCTAACATGAAGGAAACTATAAATTTGATAAGCCTACAACATATTTTATGAAAATGACCAATATCAGCATGAAACCAATAGAATTTATTAAGATCATACCATGATAGGGAGGTGTTATTGTTATAGAAGGGTTTAGATGTAGATAGTAACTACTAAATTTGTGGGATCATTAGTGGTGGGTGGTAAATAGTTTAATTATCTATTTTAACTACCCCTATTTTTGTTGAAGGAGATTGATATTATGGATTGGTACTTGTAATTGCATTAGTTAAAGTTTGGAAATATTCCTTGATTGAACTATGCACTAGATTAAACTATTTCATAAGGATGTCTTATCTTTTAGCTCAATCAAATGCCTCATTTAAAGTTCGTGGAGAAAAACTTTGAACCTTGTATTAAAGAGAATGTGTTAAAGCAGTGATAAATAATTTGAAAATATTATCATCATTCATGTTGTAATATGCTTTATAAGTTAATGATTTTCATCATTTGATGAAAGTATGAGCTAATTATGTGGGTAGTTGTATAGTATTAATGACATTACTACGACAAATTTCTAGGAGATCATTTTTTTATTTTTTTTAACTAAAACAAATCCTATAATTGTGAAATATAATATTGAGGGAGTTGATTATACCATTCTAAAACATCTCTTGTGAATGTTTTGACTATAATTTTGGTATTACCAAAAATATTGGTTGGAACCATTCCTTGTATAGATTACCAAATGATTTAAGGAAAGAGACAAGGTCTTTAGTTCCATCATATTTAATGGTTGGAGATATATTTCCAATATCAATGGATACTATAAAGGGGTTAATGGTTTTTTTTTAATATGTTGAATCATCTTGTTATGCATAAGAGTTGAGGAATGATATTTCCATTGGAATATCTAAGAGGAGGAGGAATAAAATTTTGGTTATTTTGAGGCATGATGAGAGGAGGTTGATTAGTCATTTGTAAAATGTGATGTTGTATTTGCATCATTTTGGAATTATGGCTATTTTCATAACATTCATTGATTGAACCATTTAAGCAATAATCTGAGTAGTATTGATAGGTGTGTTTTAGTTTTTTAAAGGTGGATGAATTAGCTTATTAATGTTAAAAGGAGGAACATTCCCAAGATTAGGGCTATGAATGTTTCTTATAAGAGGATTCCCTATGGGAGTATATGATATGTTAGTATATATTGCTCCAATCATATAATAAGGAAGTTTAGATAAGGTATTATTATGAGAAGTTTGAAATGGGTTAGATCGATCTAAATCATCATTTTAGGTAATTTAAACCATATTGTAGTTAATGGAGTTAGACGAAGGTGGGAATAAGTGCACCATAGGAGATTATTCTCTTGGGTGGGTAGGGTAGGTAATAAATAACAACCCATGTAACTTTTATATGGGTTAAGATTATTAACAAAATTTGATAGGTGATTTCATAATGCTAAGTAATGTGGAAAGAAGAAGAATTATGTACAATTTTTTTAGGAAAAAATTTTATAAATAAAGCCAAATTAGCCACAAATGGGACTAGATCAGCCAAATAATTTTGATTTGGTCATAAAATTAACTATGTCATTTAGGAGGTATGAAATTGAGTTGGTCAATTTAGTTGGTTTTTAAATAGGAAAATAAATCAGTCTAGTAATGAATTATGTTATCTAGTAGATAGAAAGTTGAGTCCATTGATTTAGTCAGTATAGGAAAAAAACAATTTGATAATGAGTTATGTCAGCCAGTAGGTATGAAATGGAGCTAGTTAATTTAGTTAAAAAAATGGAAAATCAAAATAGTCTATAAATTGACTAGATCAAGTTGGTCAACTAGGTTGGAAAGATAGGAAAACAAAAGAGGTTATAGGCTGACTACATCGATCCAGTGGATCTAGTTTGAAAGATAAGAAAACTAGATAGACTATAAACTGACTAGATTAAGCTAATCGACCTAGGTGGAAAATTATTAAAATGAAACAATTTATATCCTGACTAGATCAAGTTGGTCAATCTAGTTCTATGGGTTGGCAAAAATTATGAATTTGTTAAAGCTAGACAATTTAGTTTTAAATACAAAAAAAATTCAAGCAAACAGGCAATTAGATTGAGTTGGTCGATCAAGTTGAAACACATAACAAAAAACTTGTATCAACACTGGCTAATACAATCTATAATACAACATAAAATGATAAATAATAAGCAACAAAAATGTAATTTAGATGCTAATTAATTATCTAAAAATAAGATCAGGAGACTATATTAAAGGTTATGTTTGATAATGTAGGATTCCAAAGATAATGGCTTATCCATTAGATAGTGTCAGCCCAATGTTTCAGAGTGCTAACTATGGAGGAAGTGCAATTTCCATATCCCGCTAAAACTAGTTGTAAGGGTAAGCAAGACGTAACTTCTTAGTGACAACCACTAATTGATGTACCACACAATCAAATGAATGTTTAGATTCTTAAGGTTCAATATAAATAGAAATCTTAAGCGTTTATAAAATATCTTGAGGTACATGGAAACTAAAGACTGTGTTTAGATTTGTACAATGGATATGAGTATTAGGGTAAGCCCCTCATGCCACAATATATGTAAATGATAGATAAGGACCTTAAATAAAATATTGTGTATCCTTTCACGATAGTAGCCAAGTAGTTTTAAAATTACCAGTACATAATTTCTAGGTAAAATCAAACAAAATGAAAATAAAGGTGAAAAATAAATTTCTCAATAGCCAAGTTGCAATTTTTGAAAGCAAATAAACAAGCAGCTAACTTAAAAGTAAAATTAATCATAATTACTATGAAATAGAGGTTAATTTTATTTTCTTATGCTAGAAAGTGAAACACACCAAAAAAGATCAAGCATGTGGATCTAGTTGTGCAAATAATACAAAATGGATTCAAGTTGGTCGGCTCATTCTATTGCAAAATAGTCCCAAACAAACACATTCAAGTAGGTCAATTTAGTTTGATGGTAGAAAATAGATATAGAATTAAATTAAGCTGATAGATCTAGTTAACTATGAGGGTATAGTTTTAAAAAACTAAAAAAAATGAGGAAAATAGTATAGAATTTGAATTTTAACAAAAAATTAGGAAATTGAATTTGCTTATAATTGAGAAAATGGAAATAATAAGTTGTTAAGAATGAACCCAAAGGATAAAAAAAGACTAACCAAGTTAATTTAGTATTCATTTTGAGAATGTTAAATTGATGTTTTACTGGTTTGTCCAGGTGAGTTTTTGATCAAATAATAAAATGGGATAGATAGGATTGATCCAGTTGGAAATCTGCACACGAAAGATAAAACATGATCAATAGGTTTGATCTAGTTGAAAACTTACACATAGAATATTAAAATTGGATTGACAAGATCCATCTAGTTGATTATAACTAAAAAATTAATAAATTAAAGGGTTAGATTCATGTTGGGTTTACCAAAATGTATGCAACAAATTAGGATGGATTTGAAACTTGTCCTACTTAATGGATTCCAAGTTTAGAGAAGGTAATGTTATCAAATAATTCATTACATATCTCTTTATATCAAGACATAACTAATTTAGATATGTTAAACCAAACCAAGGGATATATTACTACACAGCACTAAAGGAAAGGGTTTAAAAGCCTATAGTTAACTAATATTATGCAATAACCCTAGCTAGGCCTATAAGACAAACATAAATGTAATCTAGTGCTCATTAAAGCTTGTGGCATAAAATGGGATACTTAAACAAATAAAATAAAACATGTAAAGAGAAGTATACTCAATTCAATGTAGAGGTAAGCTAAGGAAGGAGTAAAACATTCATCCTATTATCTTATGAAATATCTATCTACAAAATGAAAGAGTAAAAGTTAGGAATACTTACCTTGAATTGAATCTATCATACTTTAATATCTCCCTTGATCAATGGTGATTTTCAAGAGGTTGTTATGGCTTTATAAGGATCTCACTATAAAAATCTGATCTAGGATAAAATACTCTTACTTTGCATCCAAGACTTTCACACAAGACAAGTTTCTTTCCTTCCAAGGTAAAACCCTAAGCAATGACTCATAAATTGTATAATCACTAGAATTATGAGCTATAACAATGAAAAAATGAATGTTCAGCTCTATTGGATTGAATTCAAGTGGGTATTTTTATCCAAGGATTGACCCTAAATCCTCCCAATAATTTAGTTGACAATATCCATCAACTCGATCTTGTTAGGTTGAAAACATAGTTATTAGGTTTTGATTTAGGTCAGTCAGGCTGATGTAGTTATGTAATGTGTGATCAATCCTTAGCAACATTGACCTAGTTGACATAGTAGTAAAATGAATAAAATGGGTGTAATCTTAGTTAGGAGTTATTTAGGAAAGTAAATTACTTAGAAGAGTGGATAAATGTGTTTTGAATACTTAAAGAATTTGATGAAAGTAATTTGTAGTGGTTTTAGGTAATGGTATAGGGACTAAAAATATTACGAAGCACCAAATATCTTCCCACCCCTTTCCCAATGTACCCTTTAAGGTGTGCAATCATAGAGATTGAAACTCAATAGGTTCTTGCAAGAGAGAAAGCATCAGTAAATGATAAAGTTTAAAAATATTGTGTGTATACATATAACATGTAGTGTGCTGAGGGAAAATAGAGGAAGCTTCCCCTCATTATGTGATAAGAGGGAAAAATGATGACATGTAGACTCAATATTGACTAGATAGAAATTGTAAGGGATGACATCACTATTAATAAGATTTATTTACACCTCAAAATAAGGAGGAATGGGATTTTACTCATGAATAGTATTATCATTATTTATGCATATCTTATGTGAACTCATTTTATAATTACAAATGTAATAAAATGCATTATCAAAATGGATAAAAAGATCATGTGCACAAGGATATGGTTCCTTCATGTGGAGAGTAGGTGGTAATTTAAGAGATATCAGATAGTCATTTTAGGATGCTCTTTGTGCTCTAATGGATCATTCAAGGAAGAAGGTGAAGAAGGATCTTGGGTGTTCTCTAAAGAGACATTCATAGTTGACACTAAAGAGGGATCTAAGGAGGATTCCAAAGGGGAATCTAGAGGTATGACCAAGGAGGAATCAAGAGGAGAATCCAAAGGGGAATCTAGAGGTGTGACCAAGGAAGAATCTATAGAATTCAAAAGGGAATCTAGAGGTATGGTAAAGGAAATGTAGAGGATAATTTGATTTAATGAACACTTGTTCCCAAGAGTTAGCAAAGTCACTTTGTTCATTCATCATGACTTTATCAAAATCATAATCATCACTCAAATCGTCTTCCATAAGTTATTACTTTTGACATTTTATCCATTCATCATGATAAGTAAAAGGAATATCATGAGTAGATGTTTAACCCTAAAATTTTGATCGAAGGTGATCTTATCATTAACCATAGAATTTTCATTAAATGGTTATATATAAATGAAATGGCATAAGGGTGATAATTAGATCTATAACAAGTCAAATAGATGCTAAACTTATATATAAGTATGCATTGAATTTAGTATGCTAAGAGAGTTTAAATATGGAAAGTATAACTATGATAGATATAGAAATTACAAAGAAGTGATGTACTTAACTTGTTCTAATGTTAATGTAGTTTTGTATCTATAACAACAAGTAAGTTAGAAGGAGATTATAGAAAAGCCATCAGATTCTAGCTCTAATACATCTAGCACTCTGGATAGTAACACCAACCTAGAATAGTTGCATCGATGCTACTATCTAGGTTTGATATTAGTGTCTCATACAGAATACCTATTGGAACAAGATGTGAGCACCTAGATGCTTCTAGGTTTTACTCCACCTTAGGTGTATTGCATTCAAATCTAGGTCATGGACTCTCACTCCTTGTGAAATGGAAAAACCCTAGTTTTCCATCATCATAATGACCTTGGGGGAAATAAGTTAATGGGTACACGGTGTTGAATTGGCCCCAAAAGATTCCACTATCAAATAGCATTGCTTACATAGCTAATACTCTAGAATAGGGCCTCAGACTCATGTAGTTCTCCTCTATGCATTGGATTATGTATGAATCATATAATATGTGCAAAGCAAGTACAATAGTGACCCATCTTGTAACTTGTCAAATTGAGATCTTGAACTAATCCTTTAGTACTTCAGACATGTAGATGTGTAGTCCCTATGACTAATATGTAAATATGAATAAATAAGGAATAATTGTTCGATTGAATGCTCTTTTGTCCAAATGATAAGTGAGGAATGAATGAGGGTTGATCTTGTATTTATATCAATCCCTTTAGATTAATAACTTTCATTAAATCACTTGGGTTGACCATTAGGATATGTTTCATTTGAAAATTAGATGACTTTATGTCACTAGACACTTACATCAGGACATGACAGTAGTGTCAACACTATTGTTTGTCTCAAACATTTGTGTTCAGGGAACATGAAACTAGGTACATGTTCAAAACTTGTAGATATGGAATATAAGTACATTTTAAGCATTCTAAGAAAGATATAAGGTCTGGGTCATAAGCATAAGATTGGTTGGACTAAGAAATATAGGCTATGGGGTAAAAATATAGAGTATATGTGAGACTTGTGGAAGCAAGAAAGGTAAAGAACTAATAATAACAACCAAGGTCTAATTTTTTCAAGTGTACAAGTCTAAGGTGCTATATAATCATAAAATATCATCTATATTTACCCTCCTTTAATCTAGTAATTAAATTACTAGTTTAAAGGAAAAGAATGTGTACCTAGGTGTGAATGTACACCTTGTGCTTGTATGTTACCAACTTCAGTGCTTTGTTGGTGACTGACCTACATCCAAGAGCATGTTATAATATAAAATAAGTGCATATAATTTAGGTTTAAAGTACTTAAAATAGAATAAAATTTAAAGAGTAAGGTTTAAGAGTACATCTATATGTCGATGTAACTACCTTGCCTACTGGAAAGTTGATTTAAAAGAGATGTATCATTGTAAGGCTTTGAAAGAATATTAGGACAAATATAGATAAATATTTAAAGTGTATATATCCAGAGAGAGAGAGAGAGAGAGAGAGATTGGAAGGCATATGCTCCCACCTTTGGAGCAAAAGTGAATTACCACCTGACAATTAAAATTAGCTCAACCATGCAACCTGATGATACTTATAACCTAGTGAGGTTGGATGATTAAGTCCAACCTAAAAACTTATAAAGATTGAGTGATTTGATCACCTCAACCATATCAAAAAGTGGACCAATTACTATAGTATATTGGCTCAATCAAATTTTGTAAAAGTCTACAAGATATCATTACAAAAAAGACTATGATGTGGTAATAATCCATAAAAGAGTTTTCTATTATGAAACTGATTTGTATTTTGTAATATTAGTTACATATTGCATAGCATATGTACCTTAGATGTGTCTCATTCTAAAATTATGTATAAAAATAGTACTAATATATATAATTCTACCACAACTGTGAACCTAAATCATATAATTATGTATTTTGGAAAATTTATATAATTGTGTGTGGAAAACATGTTTCCAAATCATTCCCCCACTATATATGGATAAATATAAAAACTAATATAAGTATCAATGTGGAGGACATGTTTCTAAAACATGCCCCCACTATAAACTGGAGATGTTGAATATTGAATAAGTATGGAGAACATGATTCCAAAGCATGCCCCCACTATATATGGAGAAATATGAAAACTGATATAAGTACCAATGTGGAGGACATGTTTCCAAAGCATGCCTCTACTATAAACTAGATATGTCGAGTATTAAATAGGTTTAGAGAATGTGCTCCCAAAGCATGCCCCCATTAAATTTGAGAATTATGAATGTGTAGAGAACTTGCCTCTATGACATGCCTCCACTAATATGTCCCCTATTTGAGGTGAGGAAAATATAGGAATTGGTAATTACCTCACTTGAAAAGGATAAGACAACTGTATAATATGTGAATGTAACCATGTAACATACAGGAGGAACATGTATATGTAAATGTAGCATTGAAGTGCATAGAACCAATGTGATCACATGAAGGCCCAAGATGCATGATAAATATCATGGAAACATCTAGATAGTATTAGTACAAGCTCAACAAACAAATAATTACACACACAAGATCACTCAAAATTAAGTCAAAAGGCAATGGTCTAAGGAGATCACAAACAAGGGGCATGTTCCAATGTTGCACAATTGAAGGGACATGAATTAGTCAAATATCAATTAAATCAAGAATGACATATGCAAATGTCAATGAAATCATACATAGGCATGGGGGTCATAAGTAAAGGAGCATATTCAAACGATCGAACAAAGAATATGATATCAAGGCAAGACACACAAGGAAGTGCATAAAGTAAATTATAAGCAACTAGCATAAACATGCATAGTATCCCATGATCAAATGTGTTAGGAAAAGATGTCAAGTGCATAACATTTCAAGTATTATATATAAGATATACTCATGGATAAAGGCATGTGTAAGTACATATATAAACTCAAACATGATGATGTAGAGTGATTATCTAATCATATAATTGTTTTCACTTAATTTTACACCCTTGGAGAGGTTATTCAAGCCTTCTCCAAATTGAGTGGAACATGGGATTACCCTTAGGCCTGTGGGTTGCCTATAATAGGGGTAAACCTCTAGATTAAAGTGATAACTCCCTAGATTTATCTTTATTGTTCATCACCTATGCTACTATCTTGTTTGGATTAAAATGGAGAGAGAAAACATGAAGTAAACCTATCCTAATGAGGTGATGCACCAAATGTAAACTGATCACTACCAACCAACTATAATTGCACTTCAAACAAGAGCTTAACTTGCACATGACACTAATCCAAATCTTCCTTTTACATAAGTATTTCTCACGGATTTTTGTGACGTAAACTTAAGCTAGGGTGACTAAACAAAGGTCATAACATGACACTAATGGAGAGACAACTCATCAAACTCATACACACTTTATTTGAACACTTCAATAAAAGACTTTCAAAACTAAAATATGAATAAAAACAAGGACAAAATGCCAAGAAAGTGAATCTATCACTTAGCAAGATCAACTAATTTAACATACACATTGAATTAGTCCATGAATAAGGTTAACTAGATTGTTCTTCATTAAGCAAAGGCTGTAAAAAGTGAGAGAGAAGAAGAGAAGAGTGTAGGAGAGAGAGAGAGAGAGAGTAGACAAGTGTCTCATGAGTTAAAAAAAAGAGAATATTTATGTAAATGCCTCAAAAGTTCTAAAATTCCATGTGTAGTTCCGCTAAAGATGCTTTAATATTCCATGTGATATAGGAGTTAGAACACTTGCTTGACACCTTGAATAACTTCTTGAAACTAAACTTTGCATTGGAATGTTGAAGGATAAGTGGCCTTATTGATGGTTAAATCAATTTCTCTTACATATTTTCTTTACTCTTGACACCTCTCAATTGATCCCTTATGGTTCTCATTGACATATCACCTCCTTTTCTTGTTAGGTGACCAAAGGACTCTTCATCTCCTTAGGCCAATCTTGTATACAAGTGTCAAAACTTGGATTCTTCTTATTCATCTCATCTTATCTTCATGGATGGCCTATTAAACTCATATCATAACTTAAACAATCCATTTTGATGTCTCAAGTTGGGCTCAAGAATTTGTTCTCTACCAAAATCCCCAAATAGGCCTCATTCCTTTTAGCCCTTAAATCATACAAAGCCCTTGTGTATATATTTTTAAAAATAATTATGAGAATATTAAGGCATATTATAGTACCCAATATGGCATTATATCTTGGTGTACAATTTCAAGATCAAAAAGTGTGTAGAAGTGTACTTTTTTTGTTGCTTCTCTCTCCTAACTAGTTCTCAATTAGGACTCCCTACCTAGAGACTAAAAAATTACTCTACATTCTTTCCACCATTTTAAACCCCAAGTAAATGTGTTATTATGATATAAACGTCCTCCTTATTCTCCATGCCAATTTTTAAGTTAGGATAACTTGTACAAACCTATCAAGTAGCTAAAAACATTATTTTAGGGCCTATTCCAAACAGTCTTACACCTACAAGTACAATCTAGTGGCATGTAATGATTTTTATGGGAGTATTGAACATGTTCTAGGTTATTTTTGTTTTTATAATCCATTTTGAGGCATATAAGTTCATTTCTCTCTCATCGGGTCCATTTGGCTCACTTATGTAGCATGAAATTGCTTCAAGGTCTTAAGGATGATTCACAAATCCTAGGGCATTAATCAACCCAAAAAAATCACAAAATGGAAGTACACCAGGGTGGATTAATTCCCCTAGGAGAACAAGGTCACATGTAACTCCTTTGTTCCGTAATGAGCAATGAAATATAGCCTCTCAGGTTGGCAATAAGCATTTTGTGAGGGTTCAGAGCAATTTGAGGTATGTGAGAGATTTATTGAGTTATCTTAGGTTGAACATGACCTCTATATTTCCATTAAATATACATATAGTTATTCCACTATCCATATTCACTATGTTCTTTCATAGGTTTCTAACCATCTCATTAGCTCAGACTTAAGGTTCATAAGCCAATATTCCTAGCATACCTTAACTACTTGGTTTTTCCCATTTTATTCACTATTGAAGGTGTAGGTCCTTATTAAATGTTTTTATATACCCCTCATAGTATTATTATGGTCTATAAAGTCTTAAATTTACTTCAATTTACTACTTCTTAGCACTGACTGCCCATACATGCTTGTTCATGCACTTAGGCCTGAACAAGGTTTGATTGTGTTTTCATTCTTTATTGATTGTGTTTGAGGGATTATGGACTATATAATCATATATCAATCATATTATAACATAATACTCTTGATTATATCTCTTAAAGTTCCTTGGAACATTCAAACAAGCAAATGCTCCTATGAGTAAGTAAGCGTGTGTCCTTGCCTAGACTAAGTAGGCAGAATTTGAATGTTCTCTTATACTTCAGGTGCACCTGAGATTTGTGTGAGGATATTTTATGTCTATGAAACTCTTCAATTTTCTCATGTAGATATGGATTACAAGGATGTTTATATCAAGCATTAGTCAATAAAACTCAATAAAAATGCATAAGACCATAACAAGCTAAGCTAATTGTTTCGACATGGTTTGAAAAATGACAATTAAGAGCAATTGAAATAAAGCATACACAATACCTTTCCATGGTCATCCTATCACCCAAATTCATCTCAAAACATGATTTTTCCCTTGATTTGGTGTTCAAGTCTTCATCAATGATGCAAGTCAAATCTCTTCCATCATCTCTTGCTCACTAATGAAACTAGGCTCATGATACTATCAATGAAGTTATCTTATTGAAAATTAAGCATAATAAACACCAGACACAAATGGCTTGTGGGGATAATTATGCATAATAATTTTACACAAATGAAGCTTAAAAATGGTGGTCTTGGCCCTTTTATTTATATATTTTTAATTTTGACCAGGATTAACCATGACCATCCATCTTGAGATCAAGATGTGTGGCAATGAATTAATCCAATTTTGCATAATTAATCCATAAATACCCTCATAAATATTTGGAAGGAAGGGTAATTAAAGATGAATGGGAGGCCATAAACCTAATATTTGTTTCATTTATGGATTATATATGCCACTTCATAAATGAGATGTCATTTGATGATGCAGATATTAAGAATTAATTTTCGACTAAAAGATAGTCAATAACTTCCATGTATTTTCCACTTAAGTACTTGGTTTGGATTAATTTGCTTAAGTGATATTAATAATTTTTTATGAAATTCTTTGGAAATTGGTTTCACCTTATTAATCAAACTGGTTAGAATTTCATATTACTAGGTTGTAATTTGATTGGAGTAGAATTAAAAGGTGATGTTAGTTTTGCATGGACCAATATCCCATTTAGGATGTTGTCGACATGAAATAACACATGCACATGTCATGTGCTCCAAATTAGGATAAAAGAGTGATCCAAAGCATAAAAATGCATTTTCATCATTTTGACTCAAAATGATTTGAGAAAAGTTAGTAATCACATAAAATGCATTGCCCCATTTAGGGATATATTAGTCTAAATTGACACTTGTATATGAAAAGTTCAAACCATTTAGTGCATTTAAGTGATTTTGTCCTAATTTGTGCATTTTCACAAATTTTGAGTAAGATTGACAATATCAACACAATGGTGTTAGGAAATGGATGTCTACATTTTGCCCCAGTTTGAGAAGGCATAGAAAGACACTCAGGGGAAGCAATATCTATTCAAAGAAAAAAGTTGTTAAGAAGAAGTTGGAAGGAAATGAACCATGATGCCCCCTTCATAGGAACAAATTAAATCCATATGAGCTAATGTTTGCATGCATTAATTCCATCAATGATCAAAATATAATTAGAATATAATGGTCCCCGAAGATGGGGAAATGAGAAGGATATAATCCAAAAATATAAGTGATACACTTTGAACACACCCAAATCTAAGGTGCAAGTTTTTTGTTATGGAATGATCAATCTCGAGACAAGTTACACCTAAAATATTTCCAGAACAAGGGAAAAAGTATGTAGAGCTTAGAATTAGAAGAAACAAGATAATCTTGTCTTTAGAGAGAGGATATAATAATGTGTTCTAGTAGAGCAAATTTGATTGGTTGATAAATCAATTTTTCCCTAGTAGGGCTAATTTTGATCACTGATAATTAATTTTACCCTAGTAGGGCTGATTTGATTCAACATTTGGTCCAAATGTTGTGCCCCAATAAGGAAAAATACCAAGCATAGCTCAAAGATAAAACATAACACATATATTAAAGATGAGTGGTTGCAAATGTATTTTTGATGGTTTAATGATTGAAATATTCATAAGAAACTAAGCATATGAGGATGCACAAAGTGATGAAAGAGATGAAAAGCAGAATGAAAATGGTTGAGCTGACTCAAGAATGGAAGATGTATCCAAATGTTGCTTACATAGTCCAAATAGATCTCAAGCCAATTTAGTTCACCTAGAAGTGGGATAAAATGGAATGAGGAATAGAAGAAAAATGGACCATAGTTTGATTAGACTCATGATGTATGCCAAGAGATACACAACTTGCATAGAGTTCAGGTGTGAAGGTTCATTGGTACCTAGTTTCATTGGTGCACTTGAGAGCTTATCTTTAGAGTTTCATCGATCTGGAGACTTGGATCCAAACCACATAGTGCTTTTTTTAACAAAATAAAATTATGCATCATAAGTATAAGTAACCTATAATGGCATTACATTTCAATTGTGATGAGTTGGTTCAAATGTGAATATTTATAACTAAGGATAATGATATGAACTACCCATACCAAAGTTACAATTATTTACATTTTTAAAAAAATAAAGAAAAAGAAAAAGAATACATAAATGAAACTCAAAATAAAGATATGAACAATCAAGATTTAAGTAGGAACAAGATTGTATAAAAGCAAAGTAAGAACAATTTAATAAACAACATGAAATCAAGATCCATGTGTACTATCAAGATGTACTTGGAAAATAAAATAAAAGAACAAGACAAAATAGCAAAATAAATGACCAGGAATAAACAAGAAGAAACAACAAAGTAAAAAGAAGAGACAAGAAATCAAAATAAAACACCAATAAAAAATTAAATAAACATACACAAAAAAGAGTTAGTCACAATGTTAGTACAGTTTAAACACAATTATTTAGGAATGTGTAATAGAGGCATTACTTTCTATAGCAGTGTAATAAGAAAAAGAACACAAAGTTGCCCCCAAGTGATAAGGAAACAACACAAAAGAAAAATATGGAAAGAGAAGAAAAGGAAGGGGGTAGTCGAGCTGACTCTAGATGTACAAGATAAGTGGACGTTGTCTACATAGTTCTATGGATGTAAGATCTAACATAAAATCTACACCAAATGTAGTTCTCCCATGATATAGGATAGAATAAAAGTGATGAGAAAAACATGATTGATACTATAGAAGAAATGGGAAATGGGCTCACAAAATGGTGAGAGCATTCAAATCAGAATGGTTTTGTAAAATAGTAAGTGCATGGGATGAATAGAATAATACAAAAGTGTAAGATAATGTTTTTTTTTTAATTCTATCATTTTCTAATATTTTTGGATTTTAGGTAATAAGCAATAGAAATGGAAATATTAACAAAATTTCCAAGGAACCACCTAGCTAAGGAGATCCCCATCAACAAATAAGAGTTAAACAATAGCTAAACTAGTTACAATGGTCCATGCTTGTAAATCAGTGAGAGTGAGGTCCTGTTAAGGCAATGATGCCTGCCAAACAATAGCAAAATAATAGAATAGTATGCAACATGAGATAACTCTGAAGAACCATCCAATAAGAAAAGATCTTGAGCTAAAGATGTGCTTGTGTTCACTTGGCTATAAGAAGAAGCTGAACAATATTATTTAGGCTAAACTAATTTATAGAACTAGCATTAAATGCATCCATAATGCCTATGAGTCATAATCAGGATTATAATTGCTCAAGGGATAAAAGATGTCTAGGTTTCAGTGACCCAAGATATAAAAAGAATGTGGTTCTAAATAGAATGGTCTAGAATGAATAGGGTCCAAAGGAGGATGGTCCAAAATTAATATGGTCCAAAAGAGGATAGTCCAAAATGAATATGGTCCAAAAGAGGATGGTTTAGGGTATAATGGTAGGATAAAATAACTTCAACACAAGTTACCCCCAAGTAAGAGTTATTGTAAACAATGGTTCAAATAGTTGTCAAGCATTGAACCTCTTAAGATGTACAATGTTCATGGAATTTCAAAGTTCTTTGCCACTTAGAGTAGCTAGTTGGTATGCCCAAGTCCATAATTTGTTGTGATAATATAAGGCCCAAGCCAATTGGGTTGGAACTTGCCCTTTTTCTTACATTCAACATTTGTGTTCTTCTAGTTCTCTTTCAAGACCACATTACCAATCTTAAAATCCTAAGGGAGAATGTGCTTGTTGTATCTTCTCCACAATCTATTATATTAAGCTTGAAAGTTTTCTAGGGTAGACAAATGCTTACCATTAAGGAGTTCTAGTTTTTGCAACTTTTAGACTCTATAATCTTCGTCATCTTTAATATTATCCAAAGAAACTCATAATGAATGCAACTCGATCTCAATCAAGATAATAACTTATGTACCATAAACAAGGGAGTATGTAGTGGATCCTATGGGCTTCGATGACTAGTATGATAAGTCCAAAGGGCAGGAAAAAATTTCAAGTTCCAATTACAATCAGTGTCATTGATAATCTTCTTTAAAATGGCTATAATGGTTTCGTTTGATTTATTGGCTTGTTTGTTACGTTGAGAGTTATATGGTGTGGATTTATTATGCTTGATTTTGACTTTTGCACAAAGGTATTTAATATCTTTGTTTACAAATGATCTACCATTATCAGATATAATGTGAGTTGGGATACCATATTGACATATGATATGGTAATGAATAAAATTGGCAATTTGCCTATCGATAATGTAAGTGAGAGGGATGGCCACAATCCACTTGGTAAAATACTTGGTAGTTATTAAAATATGTTCATGGCCATCTGAAGATGTTGGGTTTATTTTTTTGATGAAATCGAGGCCCCAAGTAGAAAACAGGCATGGTGTAGTGATCGGTTTTAGTGGTAAGGAAGGTACATGTATCAATTTTCCATGTTTTTTTATAAGGAACACCCTTCTTTACATAATTTCAAACATCTATCTCTATTTTTGGCCAATAGTAACTTGTTATGATGAGCTTTATAGCTAAGACTACACCGTTGGTGTGGGCCCAACACATTCCTTCATGAACCTCCTTAAGTGTTGACTTGGATTATCCCAAAGATAAACAACAAAGTAGCATTCCATCATAGCCTTTATGATAAAGCATGTTTTCAAGGAGGGTATAATGCTCTATGCGGTGATGGAAAAAAAAATTGACGATTGTTGGAAAGGTCAGGTGGAAAAACATGATCATGGAAATAATTATAAAAAACTTGATACCAAGGTAGTTCAGGTGGGGGATTGGGACCAACAAGGGTACATATCTTTTTTGAATCTGGAAAAACATGTGTAGGCTAAAGAATATTTTTAATAAGAAACTGATACTCTTTAGCACTACTTTCAATCTATTTCATGGACCCAATTATTTCCATTATATTGGTAGATCCCTTGGTACTTGTTCAAACTATAGAGATTTAAAATGAGATTTGAGATTTGAGATTATCCATAATGAACTTATAGGATACAAGCTTATCATTTCTAGCTTGACACTAATTAGTGGTTTGATTGATAATCAATTGGGAATCACCATAGACCATTAAATGTTGGATATCCCACTGTATTGCATGATGAAGGCCTATAATAAGTGTCTCATACTCGACAATATTGTTGGTACAATAAAAATTGATATGAAATGCTTTGGGAATCAAATCTCCTTGCAGTCTAATCAGCAATATGTCAGCTCTAGATCCATGGGAAGTGAAGGAACCATCAAAATATAATTTCTATTATCCATGTTCATGTTACACTTCTTCCACTCCCATGATAGATTCATCTAAAAAGTCAAATTTGAGTGGTTAACTGTCTATAATAAGGGCCTCTACAAGTTGATCATCAATCAATTTCCCCTTGATAGCTTTCTAATTTTGATACTCAACATCAAACTCGCTTAAGAGCATGACCCATTTGGCCATGCATCCTGTGAGAACTCCTTTGACTAATAAAAATTTGAGAGGATCCACCTTAGCAATAACAATGATTTTGTTGTTCAGCATATAATATCACAATTTTTGGGAATCAAACACCATAGCTAAACATGCCTTCTCAATAGTCATATAATTATGTTCATAAGCCACTAATGTGTGGAATAAATAATAAACTACATATTCTTTACCTTGATCATCATGTTGGGCCAAAAATGCCCACAGTTCATGCTCAGTTGCTAATATGTAAAGAAGCAGTGGTTGTCTTGGTGTTGGTGATCTCAAAATTGGTGGGTTGGCCAAATATGTTATGATCTTCAAAAATTCTAATTTGTAATATTAATCATATTAAAATGTAACCCCTTTCTTCAAGATATGAGTAAATGGATGGAACTTATATACCAATTGAGAAATGAACATGTGGATAGACAATATCTTTACCAGTAGGCTTCATATTTATTTAAGATTTGAAGGTAGAGGCATTTCAATAATAGCCTTAACCTTAGCAGGGTCAACTTTGATCCCTCTTTATGATATAGTAAAACCTATCAATTTTCCTGAAGTGATGCCAATGACACACTTCTTAGGATTCAGGCAGATGTTATATTTATGAAGTTTTTCAAAGATTCATTGTAGAATGTTAAGATGTCCAAGACATGTTCTTGATTTAGGTAGGATGTCATCAACATAGTCCTCACCAATATCTTACATCATGTTATGAAAGATGACAATCATGGCATGTTGATAAGTGGCTCCAGTGTTATTAAAGCCAAATAACATGACTTGATAACTAAATTTTCCCCACAGAGTGGTGAATGTAGTCTTGTGTTGATCTTCATGGGTTATCTTGATTTGATTACACCAAAAAAATTCATCCATGAGGAACAACATCTCATACCAAGTAGTAAAATCAACAATCATGTCAATGTTGGGAAGAGGAAAATTATCTTTGGGGCATGCTTTATTTATATATCTAAAATTGGTATAATGATGTATACCCTATGGCTTTCTATTGATTGGAACTATGTTTGATATCCATTAAAAATAGTCCAATGGTCTAATGAACCCTAATCCCAATAATTTCTCCAATTTGGCTTTTACCAATAGAGCAGTGTGTGGATGCATCTTTCTTAATTTTTGTTTAATTAGCTTAGAATTTGGATGAACAACAAGATGATGCACAACCAAGTGAGGGTATAAGCCTAACATGTTAGAGTAAGCCCATGAAAAGATGCTAATAAATTCCATTAAAATGGATATAATGTGTTCTCATTCTACTTCAATAAGGGAAGCTCCAAGGTAAATAATTTTGGGATCATCATATGTCCCTAGGTTCACTTCTGTAGTGTTTTCTACAAGGAGTGTAGAATCATCTTCAAGAATAGTAGGTAATGTGTGATCATGCTCATCTTGTTCTACTAAATATTTTTATTATTCCTCCCAAATCTCTAAATAATGCTACAAATCTAAATCCACCATCTCAAGTAATGACCAGCTAGTAAAAATCTCAAGAAAGTCAAGAGTGAGACGCTCAAAGACTTGTTGTTGTTCTGACATGATGTTAATACTAGCTATAGAGATATAACTTGATGGACCTTGTGCATATTTTGGGGATGAGCAAACTTTACCATCCAGGAGTGCCTAAAATAGATTTTTACTTAAAGGGCTTGTCTATTTCTTTGCTTTTCCCTAACCAACGAGTGCCTTAAAGAGGTTTTCACTCGAATATCTTGATGTTTTATCTTCTTATGAATAAGAAAGTTTTATTGATCCCCAAAATAAGTAAAAGGATCCAAATAAAAATCAAATCCTTGCTTATGATCACCAATTATCAATCCATCTCTAAGGCCCATATATTCTATAATTAATTCTTCATTCTAGAATTCATCAAGGCATATGAATGAATTTTGTTGGTCCCAATCAATGAGTTTGAGATGGCAAGGGCATAGGGAATAATGGGGTGTTAAATTCATAATGGCATTTAAATCAAATGAATTCATGTTAGCAAGCTCATCAAAAAAGTTGTAATGGGATGTTACGTCACTACCAGGAGTCTTATTGCTAGTCAATTCAGAAGAATCACTATCAAAAGTCATGGGTCACCCCCAAGTGGTATAAATCCAAGACCATGACTCAAATTAGGTATACCAGTTGATAAATTTTATAGGATTCCTTGTACTCATCAGTTGAGGCCTTTTTTTGTATAATCAAAATTATACATGTTCTGATTAAGGATAGGATATTTTAGATTATGAAAACAATTAGCAATGCTGTAAAAATATAACTAATCTCCTTCAGTGAAAGCCTTTAAATCCTATTTTGGTAAAGTAGTAGGTACAAATACCATTAATGGTTTTTTTGTTTCTTTCTTCTATTGCCAAATTAGGTTGGATCTATTAGGACTTTTAGAAGGTTTGGGTTTACCAAATGTTTTAAGAGACTTCAGCAACTTATAAATATGGAAGGCATCCTTAAGACAGTACATGTAAATGACCACATCTTCTATAACAACCTATTTTGAAAGAGTTGTAGGAAATAGATCAGCCAAAGTGGAAGCAAGGTCACTAGGGTTGATATAGTTAGATGTTGGTGGATGTGAAACTGTTTCTTTATTCTTCTTTGTAATGAATTCAAAACTAGGACAATAGTTATAATTACGAAACTCAACCTCTAGATGTTTGCAAAATTGATAAGGTTGCAAATCACATGAATAGTAACCTCGATCCCATCACGGGGAAAATTAAGGTACTAATGTAAAGTGGATGGAATGGATTGTACTTCATGCATCTAAGGATGACCAAGAAGTATGTTATACGGCAACTCAATATCTATAATATGTAACAATGTGTGATGGGACACATACCCAATAATGATTTGTAAAAAAATAGTACCAAAAGATTCCCTCTCAGTGTTGTCATAAGCCTTTATGATGATCATCTCTAGTTGAATGTCCTTCATAGTGTAGCCCAATTTGTGTACCAATTTGAGGGACACTATGTTCATCCCTAAACCATTGTCTATAAGAACCTGTTTGATCTTATGGTTTTCAATGACTACCTCAATATACAAGGGGTTATTATGGCTTGGACCAAGAGTGGACATGTCTTTTTGATCAAATATGAGCTATCTAAATGAAGACAAATGTCCAATAAGTGTTTGTAACTATTCAAGATTAATCTCATTGGGAATAGTGGATTGTTGTAAAAGGTCATTCAAAATAGTTCTATGGCCTTCAAATGTACGCAAGAGATCTAAAATATAAATTTGAGTAAGGGTTTTACTCAGTTGTTCTGATAGACTATAAGGCTTTTCAAAATTAGGATGAGATAGTTTAGCCATAACTAGCACAATATTCAACATTGGATTTGAAGGCATAATGTTCATGTTGGGTTTAGTGGAAGAAGAGGGCAAAGGTCCCAGAAGAGTAACTCGTGAGCATCTAGTTGCAATTACACAATCTATAGGTGGCAAAGAGCTAGTATAATTAGAAGATAAAGGCAAAGGGCCTTGGAGGGTGACTCATGGGTGTCTAGTTGCATTCGACCAATTTTGATTCAATGAGGAGCCATTATAATTAGAGGAAGGATGAGGTCAAAAAATAGTAACCCATGCAAAGAAAGTCACAATAAAACTATATGAATTAGATGAAACATTAATAGAGGGGGAAGGATTTAACCCTATAATAATAGGTCTAGTACTATGGGGAGTATAGGATTTAATAGTGATAGTGTCAATATGGTTTACAAAAATGCATCCCATGATATTTTTATAATTGTAAGACATTTTTTATAACTCGGTCTGTTAGCATGGGTATTATGAACCTGATAATGATCATGTTGATTATGGTTGTGACCTTGATGTTGATACTACCTATGATTCTATCATTGGTTCTAATTATTCCTTGGTGGTTATTGATTATGTTGAGGAAATGGATCTTTGTAAATTCCCATATCCTGATTAGTGTCTTGTGGAGAAAGTTTAATCTCAACTTCACAACTCTTAATAAAATCTTTAATAAGGTGTCATAATTGGATGCAATGATAAGCACTATGACCAATAACACGATGGAAGTTACAAAATTCATTTTCTTGATACCAATCTGGTTCAAGCTGGTCTTCAGGAAATGGCCTTGGGATAGGCCATATAATCAAATTAACTACTATGAGCTTTTGGAACACTGCCTCAGTAGGCTCTCCTAGATTGTTCAAGACTTTGAAATTGTTATGGAATACCCTTCATGGAGGGACTCATTGTAAAGTGTCTATTGGATTCGGTAGAGCTAATTTCACATTTAGAGTTGATGGGGCCTACACCATTTTTACATATCTTGATTTAGTTACTCTATTTCTAATCATGTTCTTATTCTTATTGAAACTCTTAGGTTTCTTTATTGCAACTATTTGACAAGGATATTAGTTCTAAATTGATGTTTGACCCTGTAAATAAATCTTTACAAGGCCTTTAGAGATAAGTACCTTCTCAATATGTACACCCTTGTCTATAATTTTGTAAAATGTGTTTGCACAAGCAAGCCATATATTTTGTACCACTTCAGTGTGTAAATTTTATGCAAAAATGTCCACCAACTATTTGTCTAGTAAATTATGTTGAAATGATTTAGCTAATGTTCTCCATGGCTGTAGATATGCTACGAAAGTTTCTCCATCTCATTGTTTGGCTTTACACAAGTCAAAAATGGTCAATTCATTTTCAATATTATATGAGAAGTCATTGACAAATTTTTTAGATAGATCATTCCAAATTGAAACCGATCCTTAGGTAACTTAAGAAGCCAGTCTAAAGCTTATCCTGTTAGACTTTGTGAAAATAAATGAAGAAAATAAATTCTATTGTAAACCACCTCTTGGCATAATATGAAAAATGCTTGAATGTGTTCATGAGGATCACCCTTCCCTTTGTATTTGTCAAATTTGGGTGCCTCAAAATGAGGTGAAAAGTGGACTTGGAGAATACTTAAATCAAATGGATATGGACATATCGAAACAAATTTTTACTTCTTGATTTTGTTTCCTGTCTCCTATCGTGACATAATTTCTTTCATAGAATTCCACTCTTGGATGTTTGGTGCATTCACAGGTGGAATATAATTATGTTGGGGTGGTATGTACCCTTGTTGCATGGATTTTTTGGGGATATACACCCTATGATCCATGACTTTATTTTGGTTTGCTCCTTGAGTCAAGTGAGTCACCAATTTTTAGGTTGATTAACATTCCCTAAAGTCAGTCATCTTGAATTATAAATGTTCTATTGATTTTGGGGAGTCTATGGTTTATTCACCAAAGTACGTGTTGGTTGAGATGAACTAGCCAGATAATTTTGAGCAATCTTCTCAATACATATCAAGGACCAAAACATTCAATATTAGCAAGGTAATAATGTAGTTCAACTTTGATGAGTTGCTACTATAAAATTAGAAGAAATTCTTCTGAATTATCAAGGTAATAATGTGAAGTAAGAAAATCAATATGTGAAAACACACAAGAATTCCTAAATATAAAACTAAAACAAAATAGGCAACACAACATTGCCACATGGTAATAGGAGGTAGAATAAAATGTGTTTTAGAACTTAGAGCATAAGTGACATGCTAGATAACCTAAGTTCATAATGATCAGATGATGATGAGTCTATAAATGGCCTTCAATCCAAATAGGAAATCATACCTAAATTAACTCAAACCAAGTGAAAATGGTAAACCAATTAACACGTTGGTCTAAAACTTAAAAAGGTGAGATTCTGAATATGAATTAAAAAGTGAAGGACTTAAATATTTTTGGAAAATGGTTTAGACTCAAATGGGTAGCATAACAATGTTATTTAAATAATACCAACACAATGTTTAAAATGAGAATTTGAACAAGGCAAAAGATGATTTGGATTTAACCAGTGTAACACCTCCTTATTCAAATAAAATGGTGAACAACAAATGTGTTTGGTTGACGTGTTTTATTAACAAACAAGTTTTAGACTCAAATCAAGACCAAGCAAGTAAAGGAAAAGACCAAATACAACTAAGTATAATCGTCCCAAGCCCTAAACTGACAAGGTTGTTTTGTATTACTTAAATCTAACTATATACATGTTTTTGGGAAGATTTTAAGTGTTAATCCAAAAATAAGAGCACATGAAGTAGTAAGGTTTATGCACCCCCCTTCTCCCAAGATATTGTATGATAATATAGACCTTCAAGCTACTTTCCCTGCATTAATAATATGTCCACAATAAGTGGGGTTATTCTAAAACTTAAATTTTTGACCGTTTAGATGGCCCCAAGTATGGATAATGCTAGATATACCTCACATCAATTGAGTTAATATCAATTAACTTACTATGTAAGGGTATATTCTTTTGCATAGTGATTCCATCTAGGTACTGCTTAGTGGAATCCCGTGGTTAACCAGACCTAACTTGGGTTTTCATGATGAAAAGAGAGGTTAGCCACTCAACCCCTAGATCTCATAGTATATGTGCCCTAATTTATATACCCCACCATGGATCAGGGTTAAAATGATGTCGGGATATGAAACCCCTGGGTTAAATCTTCCCTAAAGAACTCATGAAGAAGTTATGAACTCCTCCACAAGCCAAGTTGCATAAAATAAAACTAGGTGAAAAGACTTTAGAGGTTGTTTTTAGATCACTCAAACCATATGGGTTTTGGGAAGAGCCTAGATAACATTATTTTCACACCTTAGACAAAGGCATAATCATAATGAAAAGGCACATTTGATCACCCAAGTTCCATAAAGGGGACAGGGGGAAGCATACACACCCTCTTCATTTTGCACAAAAAAAACAAGTAATACATGATTTTTCATAAAAAAACACACTTTTGAAAACTTTGTAATTTAAGTGAGTGTTAGATTTAAGCACCAAAATCAAAGTGTTTGATGAAGTTCTTGGCCCCTTGGCCTTAATTGCAAAACTTTGAAAAACTTTACAAAACAACTTAACTTAAAAGCATCTAGATTCCTTTTAAACACCAAAGGGAAGGTTTAAGACTTAATTATGCTCAAATTTTTCACTTTTCCATGTGGGTCTTGCAAATTTTAGAGAGTTTTCCCCTGCTTTGAAGCACAATTGATAATGAAACAAGCAAGTTTTAAAATCTTGCTCTCAAGTTCTTTGTTTTTCTTACACAAAGACTGGCATCGATCAACAGTGACCGATGTTAGTTGCAATGAGACCAATGTAGGTCATTAACAAATTGATGCTATTTGATAAAGACTGATATCAGTTATCTGTGAACCCTTAGTCAAAAATGAATTTTCATAAAAAACACTTGTTAGCCCAATTTAGAATAAAATCTCTAGAAAGGCTCTAGATCATGGAATAAAATGTTCAGATAGAGACTTAAAAATATAAAATGACAACTTGTAATTTTGAAGAAAGCTCTAAAACATAATTTTTATTCATGGTTTTCCTTGTAATAGAATTGATGTCAGTTAGGCAAGATTGATGAGAATTACATAGAGCTGATATTTATCACTATCTGACCTATGTGTCAATAAAAAATGTCAAAAACACAAGAAAAATGATGCTAAAAAATTGTTTTTAAGGATTTTCTAGGCACTTTTTCAATTTTCTAAGAATGCCAAAGTGTTGTCCTTACTTGAATGGGATGTGTGGTCCCATCAAGTGTGCCAAGATGTAGAGATGGATTACAAACATGGTTAGATCAAGCATTAGTCAAGAAAACTCAAGAAAAATGCATAAGAGCATAACAAGCTAAGGCAACTATTTTGATGGGATTTAGAAAATGACAATTAAGAGAAATTAAAAGAAAGCATACACAATACCTTCCCAAGAGCATCCCATCATCCAAATGTGGCTCAAAACATGATTTTACCCTTGATTTGGTGCTCAAGTCTTCGTCAATGATTCAAGGCAAAGCTCCTCCATCACCTTTTGCTCACCAATGAAACTAGGCTTATCATATGAAATCAAATTTATTCTTATCAATGAAACTATCTTATTGCAAATTAAGCATAATAAACACCACACACAAATGGCTTGTGGAGAAAATTTTGCATAATAAGTTTACACAAATGAAGCTTAAAAATGGTGGTCTTGGCCCTCCTATTTATATATTTTTAAATTTGACTAGGATCAAACATGACCGTACATCTTGAGATCAATATGTGTGGTCTTGAATTAATCAATTTTACATAATTAATCTATAAATACCCTCATAAATATTTGGAAGGAAGGGGCATTAAAGAGGCATGGGAGGCCATAAACTTGATATTTGTTGCATTTATGGCTTAAGGATGCCACCTCATAAATGTTGTCATTTGATGATGTAGATATTAAGAATCAATTTCTAACTAAAATATATTCAATAACTTCCATGTATTTTCCACTTAAGCACTTGATTTAGATTAATTTGTCTAAGTGAGATTAATCAATTTTTATGTAATTCTTTGGAAATTGGTTTAACCTTATTAATCAAACTAATCATAATGTCATATTGTTGGGTTGTAATTTGACTGGAGTGGAATTAGAAGGTGATGTTAGTTGCATATAAACCAATATACCATTTAAGATGTTATCAAGACAAAATAACACATGCAAATGTTGTGTGCTTCTGAATTAGGAGAAAAGAGCAATCTAGAGCACCAAAATGTGTTTTTGTCATTTTGACTGGAAATGATTTGAGAAAAGTTAATCACATAAAATTAATTTCCCCATTTAGGGATACATTAGCCTAAATCGGCACTTTTGTATGACAATTTTGAACCATTTACCACGTTTAAGTGATTTTGGCCTAATTTATGCATTTTCACAAATTTTGAGTAAGATTAACAATTTCAACACAATGGTGTTAGGAAATGGATGTCTACATCTTACTCTCCCCAAGTCATCTTAAAATCCTTTAGACCTTTAAAACAAGCAACCCTCTTGTTAAATTGTGTAGGCTTATGTGTATAGTATTAAAACTATTAACTCAAAAACTTCACATGCCATTGTGTCAAGTTTGGGAGACCCTTTGGTCACTTAGGCAGACCTACAGGTGACTAACTACCTATGTGTATTCATTTGAGAATGGTCTAAAAACTTAGTGATTTAAGAGCCCTGATTTCAATCATTAATCCTCATAAAACTCTTGATATGCTATTGATTAGCTGAATACCTTCTTATAACCTTCAAACTTTGTACCTCTATCAACATCACTGTCTCAAGATAGTCTTCTCAAATAACAAGTTGTAGGTGGTTATTTTAAGAATTTGACTATATTTGAAAATTCCTAGTCTTCTCTTATCACTCCCTGAATCTCCTAAAGCTCTATCATGTTGTGGTTGATGTCTTGGGATCCTTTCCATGCCTTGAAGACTCCAAACCTCATCGACATCTTTGTTTAAGGCTAGTTTCTCAACTAGCTCTAGGTGACTGTCTAGAAGGTCTGAGTTTGAAGTTTGAGTTTGACCTTTCTCTATATACCATGATATCTTATAGTGTCCAAACCTATTTTAAGGCTATTTCATACTTGATACAAGGTTTAAATAGTCCTTTCAAGGCATCTTCAATCACCTTTGCCTTCATTATCTCCCTACACATAATCCTATAGTTGTGTCTTTGGCTATTAGCTTGTCATTTAACCACAACTTGGTTTTAGTTGCTTTAAATATCCTTATTGGTTTATGACCTCTTCATCTTGATACTATTACATTGATTTCATGTCTAGACAATCTTCATTAAACATTTATGATCATTGGGTTTCCATTAAAGTTACATACATTTAAGTCTGTAGACTTGTAGGTCTACAACCTTGTATTTAAAGCCTTAAAAAGTGTGAATGTGACTATTAGTGCTCAAATACCATTGCCTTCATTGCATCAACACATTCATAAAGAAAACATAACTCTCAAACTCTCTATAAACACGTACTCAAAAACACTCAAATTACCTTGTTATGTAGACACACTAAACACAGTTTATAAGGTGAATGAAGGAAGTGACCATTTTGAGACTAGTATGGAATGTCTATCTGATTAGGAGGTCATGAATGGATTATGAAGATGATATAATACAATGTAGAATCACTTAGATGCATTAGACCACCTAGATAACCTAGAACACAAAAATATGATGATCATTTGCAAACTATGCACAAGAGCCACTTTTCTTACCAAAAGACCATCTACACATGCCAACATGATGAGTAAATATGTGTGATACATCTATATATCTTTGGTAAATCACTCTAATTGGTTTCATGAAACCATGAGATCATACTTTACATTAGAGTTACCCAAAACCTAGCTTCTTGGGATTTGAGTCTTCAAAAAGTAATTTGGATCCTTAAACATTATTCATAAATTTAAGGACACCAATAAAATTATAAATGCCAAAAATTAGAATCCCATAGGGATCCCAAAATTTGGATACAATCTCAGCCCACAACTCTAATTGTACAACCTATATCATGTAGTTGAATTCGCCCTTCAAGAGCTTGTGAATGGAGTGATGGAAGAGAGAGATAGTTTTCTACAAATATTGGACTTAAAAATTCTTCACAAGTTTGTTTCTAACCTACATATTCTCAAGGGATTTTCCAAAACTATTTTCACCTACAAGTGACATCAATAAGTCCGTATAAGTCTCTTAACTCCTCAAAATGGTGTTGAAACTCAAGATCTAACCTTTTTCTAACCTCCTGACAGGTGTGGCAATTGTGTAACTATTCCAAGATATTTTTAAGGTGTGTGGTATGCATATTTGACTTATTTAACTTTTATATACATTAAATTAAGCCAAAAATCACATTTTCCTTTATTAAACACAACCTTCAAGTCTAGAATTTAACCTTAAACACTTCAAAACATCATATAATGTTATTACAAAGTGATTAATACATGAAATGACTTTGATAAGCTCCTAATCACCTATGACACCACTTTACCATGCCTTATCTCTCTATGACATGCCTAGACCACTATATGATCAAAACAAGACATCACCTTAACTTCTCCAAACTAACCTTAAAACAATGCTAACAAGGTTTAATGAAGACTTTTAGGGGCCATATAAGGCATGACAAGACAACATGATAATCCTATGAAAGTTTTAATTTGGAGGGGGTGACAAATTTTGACATGAAGTTAAAATTTGGTCAATAATAACCTATGTGTATCAAGATTAAAGAAGTAGATGCCCACAATGTCCATATCACGTGAGTAGAGGGAAAGCCCAGCATCTAAAATAGGAATGTATCATGTATTTGTGTATGCCTATATCACACTCAATTATAAGTGTGACACATGTGTGTATGTAGGAGTAACTACATATTTCATCCATCAACATGACATTAACACATAGACGCTAAGGAGCCAAAAGAATATGTAGGTGCTAAAAATATTTTTGGATTTTTAAATGTTTTTTTTTTTTTTGGTATTTTTGGAAT
The DNA here is from genome assembly GCA_037957365.1 of Torreya grandis. Taxonomy (NCBI): domain Eukaryota; kingdom Viridiplantae; phylum Streptophyta; class Pinopsida; order Cupressales; family Taxaceae; genus Torreya; species Torreya grandis. The sequence continues at coordinate 1,433,386 of JARHVA010003320.1, read as the reverse complement.
TTTTGAAGAGGAAGGATCATCCTATGTTTCCATCTAATGAATGGTCATAGATATCTCCCCATTGTGACTCTAGTGTAATACCATTTTTACGCTACTAAGGAGCATGTATAGGTGTAATATATGTCATTGTGGTATCAATGGTGCTCTATGTATGTAAAATAGGACTCAGTGGTTGTATAGTAATAATAGGAGTAATGGGAGTAAGGGTTCTTGGAACCCATCATTGAATGTTTATTTATTTCTTTGGTATAACAATAATATGTATATTTTGAGGTGTTTTAGATATCTAATCATGGTGTGTAGTAAAATATGGGGATTCCATGGAATCCACTGTATGTCTCTATTGTAATGGTCTCCCAAGTACTGGATGCCTAGTAAAGACGATTACCTATTGCTTACCCTTTTTTAGTGAATTAGCCTTAGTAGGATTGATAACTAGTTATTTGTGTACAAGTTTACTTTGTTAAAGAGGATGTTCATATAAAATTGTAGAAACTATAATTATCCAATTGGCATGAATGTATTTAACACACCCATACACTGTGTTGTGGCCAACATGCCCCATTTTATCTAAAATGGGGGACCCCTTTAAAATTTTCATGAACCAAAGCTTTAGAGTTCTTTATTTTGTTCTTGTCGATGACACCTACTCAAATCTTTAGAATATACACCACCTTGATTTCTTCAAGTAGTAACATGCCTCTTTTGATTTCTCTAAAAACCTAAGTAGTGATTGTTCTCTTTTAGTAAATAATGGTGTTAACATTACAAGTTTATTTTTAGCTAGATCTCTAGGAAATCTAGTTCCCTTCATGGAGCAATGAATTCATTATCCTCCATGGAAAATCAAGTTATCCATATCTGATAGGTAAGATTTAATGTATTATATTCTTTTTGTCTTTCTTACTTAGTCATTTTGTGAATTTCGCATAGCCCATCCGAATGGGAAGTTACCACATCATCTAGAGTTAGAGAATCCATTCCCCTAGACCTATTAAAGATGTCAGAGCCTAAGAGAGCCTAGCCAAATGGGAAGCTCCCATGTCATATTGAGCCAAAAAGGCCAGTCTTCTAGACCTTTCAGAGATGTCATAGCTTGGGAGAGCCTGACTGAATGGGAAGATGCCACATCATATTGAGTTAGAAAGACTAGTCCCTTATACCTGTCAGAGATGTCAGATCCTAAGAGAGCCCAACTAAATAAGAAGCTACCACGTCATATTCAGCCACAAGGCTAGTCCATTGGACTTGTTAAAGATGTTAGAGTTGGGGAGAGCCTGGTCAAATGGGAAGTTGTCATGTCATATTGAGGAAAAAGGCCAGTCCCTTAGACCTATCAAAGATGTTAGAGCCTATGAGAGCCTGGCTAAATGGGAGGTTGAAAAATCATATTGAGCTATAAATTCTAGTCCCTCAAACCTATTAGAGATGTTAGAGCCTAGGACAACTTGACCAAATAGGAAGTTGTTATGTCATCTAGAGTCAAAAAGGCCAATCCCTTAAACTTGTTAGAGAAGTTAGAGGCTAGGACATCCCATCTAAATGGTAAACTACCATGTCATCTCATGTGAATATGGACAATTGCCACCTATAACCTTGAGAAGCTCATAATGAAGTATAAATGAGACTCGAAGGCTAATTAAGGTGCTCCACATGTCCCCAAGTGACACATCATCCAGTCTAGGGGAATGACATGGAGTACAAAACCATGCATAGGTGATGATTGTTAATAAGAAGGACCAATAAATGGATGACACATGTCAAAAAGTAGGAGTTAGCTAAGGGGCCTCTAAGAGATGTGACTGCATGCATACCACACATTGGGCATTAATAGAATGGGAAGTTAGAACCAATTAGATAGTATTAAGAATATCCCATCATTATTGTTATATCCAATTGGCAATGAAGGATCATTGGCTTAGAATTCAATTCTAAATTTAAAAATAAAGGAGAAAATTCAACCACTAACTCAAATTCAAATTCACAGCAAGTAAGCCACCAAATGCCATTAATGCAAGGGATGTATGCATGTGTTTATAAAGCCTAAGAGAATCCCATTAATATTTACCACTACTGACTATGAAAATATCTAATTCTTTGCTTCCAAAATTGCATATAGTTCCTTCATCCCATGCCTCCTATGCTTAAAGTTCCCTAAATTTCCCTCCCATCCTACTCCAATGGTTGTTATATCCTCAAATATGAAGGTTGATCTTGAGTATCGAGACACCATTTTACCTAATGGTTTAACCAAATATAGGCATTAAATGACATATTTAAGGTAATTGAGTAGATCCCTAAGGATTTAACTAATGTCAATGACTAGCTAGCTAAGTATGAAGATGCCCTTTAGTCCTATAAGAAGTGTGGACTCCATAGAGCCACAACCAAACCAAAGGTATTTCCCTGTGCTGACCTACTAGGCAACATCCTCCATAAGTCTATCTGCATGAAGGATGATGTTAGTGATTGGGTATGTTCACCCACCTCTCAGCACCAAATTGATGGCATATAGTAGAATTCCTTCAAAGTGTACTACTCCCTCCTAGACTTCTCTTTCTCATATGATGCAATGGGAGTGTCAACCCAGATAAACACCTACCATGTCTATAAATTCCTTCACAACTAAGCTGAGAACCCTGACTATAAATGGGTTAATAAGGAAAATATCAATGCCTACATAGTTTGCACCTTTTGGGAGGAGGTCTGAGTAGGCATGATCCTACTAAACCATCTATTTAGAGACCCAGACTACTAGCACATCAATGAGCTATGGGTGCCCCTTCTACACATGATCTTGACTCATTCATATATCCCAAACATAGGAGGCTTGATCAACTTCAAGTTGGTCCATACCATTACAAAAAGTTTAGGGTGGGGTTTAAAGGTGGGATTTAAGGCCATCATAGCCATTGAGGACTACTAGATGTAAAAACATGACACAATGATTTGAGTTGCTTGCTTCCTTCAAGATAACCTAGGCTTGCCATATTACATCCCTGACTATTTACCAAAATAAGAGATCACATATCAACTAGTGAATAGCATCTTTAGGGTATGTGTATAGTATCATAAAAATACATGCTCGCAACTCCTGATCATCATTCAAAACCATGTATATAAGAACTTCCCCTTGATATAAAAGATGGTAGTTCAGAAAGAATCCTTCACCCTAGTAAAGTGCAAGATTTGGAAGCAGGACCCTAAAAGGGTGATTTGGTATAATACTCAGCTCAAATCAACATCAACTATGGCTATCAAGCCAAACATGATGAGCTATATTTGAATTTTGTTGATGACCAAGAGTTGTTATCCCAGATGGTGAGAAAGGAGGAGGGGAAGAAGGATCAAATAGGTCCCTCCACAACACCTCTAGCTCCTATTTGGTCAATGGAGGACCTAACTCTAAAATCTCTAAACATCTCCTAAAGAATCTTATAGCGCATCTCATTAACTTCTCCTCCTCAAGCGCTAGCTCCAATTTCACTAGAAGTCCCATCTCCTCAATCTCTAGCTCTAGCTTCACCTTTTCCAATTACTCCTTGCACTCCAATCCCACCTCCTCTAGAATCACCAATAACTAGGTGTGACATAGCCAATTGTAAACCATATGAATCTAAGTAGCTTAAGCACATCCCACTGAATCAACTCCATAGCCTTTGAGATTTGATACAGCTGACATCTCAAGGGCAAGCCCAAAATGAGGCACCCATTTAGGTTCCCCCATTGACTCCTCCATTTCCTCCCATTTCTTTTCCACCCCTTGCTCTTGTTGTGTTCCAACTCCCAATTTTAGCACCCATTAATTTAGATTTGCCCCCTCTATTTCCCATTATTTACTCTCCACATTTCACCTAAGTACCCTTGGCCTTAGTCCTTCTGAGCATCCTCACTTCTTCATTCCCTTTCGCTCCTCCCATCTCAAAGGTTGGAGTCCTACCAATGCCTCCCTTAGGCATACCCTTGATAGCATGCATGACTACAGCCTTCAAAAGTTAATCACTTATAATAAGGACCCTCTTAGTCCCCACACCAATCATCCCAACACTCCCCTCCATAGCTCTAATTGGTTATCCATTGGCCCCTGTGGCCCTTATAATCCTAGTTAGACCATCCACTATAGCACCCAGAGCTGACTGGAAAAGAGGCCTAAGAATAAATAAAAGGCAACCCATACTTTGACTCTAGCTTAAAGGCCTTCTACTCCAAACCCACCTCCTCTATAGGTATTAATAGCTCCTCAAGCCTCAACAGTAGTAGTCTGGTGCTTAACTTAGCAGTCCCCTCTCTCTCTTACCCAAGGCCCCACTAGCCTTGCCTTCAACCAGCCCATCTCATCCTTATTGTTCCACAACCCATTCTCAGGGGTGATTCTATCTTAGGTGAACCTCACTTAGGAATAATAGAAAGCTTAGATGTTCTTATGGGCCTCCCCTTTTTTCTCCTTCCTTGTGCTCCCTTGCCCCATTTGCCTCCACTCCTTTCCTCTTTCACTCCTTCCACTTCCTCCATCTCCCCTCCACCTCATTCTTCAACCTTCACCACCATTTTAGCCACACCTCCTATGCCCCCTAAAACTTGAGGGATGGTCCTGGGGTGACAAGCATTATAGATGGATGTCTAAAGCATCCTAGATGTATAATAGAGTTTCAACCAAGGTTTTGAGAGTATGAAAAGGACACTCACATACATATTCATCTAAGAGGGGAACCCAGTGATATGATAGACCTATCAGGATCTATTTTCCCTCACCAAGGTGAGGAAGGATACTAGAGAGGAGGAGATGGCCAAAGATCCATTATCAGTCCTTTGAGCTACCCATGACATGTCTGAGAAACTCCTTGAGGACATGCAAAGCCAAGTCCAAACTCTCAAAGCCTAAGAGAAGAGTATGTTCTTAGTCAGACAAATCAAGTAGGTATAGGGCATCTTCCTACTACCTTTCTCAATCCTTAAAAAGGTATTGGGGACTCAAGTTGAGACTGATGTAATTATATAATAAATACATGCCTACATAGGGAGGACCATATAAATTGATGGAAAATTCTAGAAGCTACAGGTAGTGGTCAATAATGGGATGTTCCATAAGCTCAAACTGAGTCTAACCTCAGTACCAAACTTATGTTGGGAACATGAGAGTGGTGATGGAGGAATGGATAGCCTTGCCTCACATTACAATAAGACCCTTGAAAGAGGGAGAGAAGAAGATATTGACCTGGAGGTCAATATCTCCATGTTATTCCTCCTAGATGGCACTTTACTTGACTAAGGGGAATTTAGAGTCCACCTAGTTTAATTCAACTAGGTTATAAAGGAGAAAGTGTCCAAGGTGAACCATAAAGGAGCCCTAGTGGTGTTGAACTTGTCAACTCAATCCACTACAAGCATCAACCAAGTCTCTAGAGTCCAAGCCTCGATGGGAATTACTTTCCAGATCTCCATGAGGCTAGTAGCTCAAGCCAAGGTGATTTTCAGGGAGCCTCCAATGAACTTGGAAAATCTAGATAAGGAGTTTGACCTTGTAATGTCCATGTTGAAATACAAGAGTGCCAAATCAAAGTAGTTAAGAGATGGTCCCTCTCAATCACCTCCACATGTTAACTAATGGTCCCCCGTAGATCTATTGTGGGTTTGTAGGGATTTATTTAGGTTCAAATTCTAAAATATGGTTATAAGTGTAATGAGTGGCCATCATGGCCCAGGATGGGATCCTCATACTTTTTGGAGGTGAGCCTTAATCCTTATATATTTATAGAAGATTCATATTATGTTTTAAGGGTCGACCAAAAATTACACAAAAGTATTGTTAGATTATTGCCAAGATTTCACCTATATTTCCTTCATCACTCTAAACTATAAAAATAGCCCAGATCAATTATTGTATTATTATTCCACTCTTTTAACGATTTCAATCTCTATTTTATGCAAAATCATCTCTTATGTGTTCAATTTTCTTTCATCTTCATGTTTTAATGATAAAAAATGCTCGGTTAATTAGATTAACAATTTTCCACTTTATGTATGTCATGGTTATGATGTACTTAGTTCTTATAATCTATATGTGAGTTCTTTCATTTTCTCTTTTTTAGTGTTGATAATGTGTGTACCTAGCTACGAAAATTCTCATATAGCATTTATGTGACAGTTACCCCTAGTAATAATCTTTGGTAGGAATTCACATTGAAAACATACTCCCAGTTCCTTAGAATCTCCCCACTACATGTTCTTATAGGTAAAACTCTAGTGAAACTCAGTCTATAGTGGTATAACTATGGTAGAGTTACTTGGTTCAGTGACCATTGCATTGATCTCATTTTAGACCTAGAGGCTTCCCTTATTTGCCTTACCCTTCCCTCTCTTTTATGTTTGTTTAGTGGATTTGAAATACCCCCTTTCCTCTTGTGTTTACAAAGAATAATCCCAACATTGAAGTATTCATAAATATCATCAACTTATGTAAAGTACAACATATTGAAATTATGGTGGTAATAGTGCATTTCCTAGAGACTATTCACACAGATTCCATTTTCGAAATCTAATACCCTTAACCATGCCCTGGGTTAATCCCAGATCAGTCCTAAAATGGAGGATAAAAGTCTATATTTATCCCCACCTTCTTTTTAATGAACTCACAATCTCATGGATGTCTCGTGATAAGGAGTAGATTGCAGCGAACAACAATTGGTGCTAGAAAGAGGGCCTCAAGAGGCATCATGCTTGTTTAGATTTTAGTTCATTTTATGAATATATTGAGTTTGATTTGTTGGTAATAATGTATTAATTATTATTTGACTTTGTACCATCCTAAATACTAGTTCACTTGTTATCAGGGTTAGGTCTCATCAAGGTAGATTGGTAATTCCCCTACTTTTCTATCAAAAACCTAGGTCCAGTCAACCTAGACCTACCTTGGTTTGTATCAGTTCATCTCCACAACAAACCACAAATGTGTAGGCCAAGTTGATTTGGTTAGCTGGTTTAGCCATTAACATCCCAAGAGTCATCCATAATCCACCTAGGAACCCTGAGAGGGATCTTCCTTATTTCACCCCTAGTGTGGGATGAACTACAGAGGAACACATAACCTCCTATAAGACTTCCCTGAGACTCTTGAATGTAGAACATGAAGATGTGGCATACAAGCTCTTACCTTTTACCCTAATGAACTTGTTGGCCATTTTTGGCCCACATATGAAGCTCTTGCATGGTTTGATGAAACATTGAGTCAAAGGCTTAGAAATGGTCTAGTAAAATGTTCAAAAACAAGCCTGTAGGCCAAAGGACTAAGCCTTGTGCAAAGTTCTTTTTTTTTTTTGGATTTCCTTTTTTCAGCTAAGTCATTAATCCATATAAAGTTTTTCACTTGAGGTTTATTTGGTTTGGTTTAAGCCTCATGGTTTTCCTTCAAAAAAATTATCCACTCAATTTTTTTGAAGGAATGTCTCTCTTACGCCAAAGTTACTCCAAAAATATAAGTGTCAGAATTGTTTCAAACTTTTTGTTCAAAACAATTTCTTCCAAAGGTCACTTTTGAAAGACCTAAAGGGTACCTTCCCTTCGTAGAGGAGCCAAAAACCCTTTCGAAGGACCTATTCAAAAGTTCTAAAGGGCATGTTCCTTTCAGAAAGGATCATTGACAAAGTTATAAAGGGTATCTTTCCCTTCAGAAGGACCATTTTCAAAATGTTGAAGGGCACTTTCTCGGCAAAAGCAAGTCACTTAACAAAGTTTCAAAGGGCATGTTCCTTTCAGAAGGACCATTGTAATATTTTTGAAGGTCTCAAGTAAAAAGTCTGAAGGGTATGTTACCCTTAAAGAGGTGCCATTTAATGAAACCCAAAGGGCTCTTTCCCTTCGAGAAGGTTCATTTTCAAAAATTCGAAGGGTACCTTACAAAAGCTTGAGAAAAAAGAGCCTGAAAGGATATCGAAGACAATGCCTAAAATTAAAGTTTGAATAAATTAGTGATGGGGGCAAACGTCAAGTTTAAGCCCTTGTAAGTAGTCATTGGTGTTTAAAAGACTAGAAGGAGCTGCACAAACTATAGACTCACACCGACATAAATAAGATAAATTTGGGAAAACCAATGTCCTTATATTGGTTTTCTATTTATAGGGAAGATCTGGTCTGGGTTTCAAGGCAAGAGCTGGTATGTGAAATTAATGGGGAGTCCTCATCCTTCGACATGGCTGTCATATATGACCAACAACTGATAAATGTAGAAGTAGCATGGCTCAGTCAGGTTTATAGGTGTAAGAATTTTGTCCTCATACATAAGTAGACAAGTGGAGGATGGTGTGGAGATTAAAGATAAAGATCAAGCAATTAGAAAAGATAGATCAAGCATTTAAGACATTCCTAGACTTTTCCTTCTTAGTAGACCATGACATCATCATCCTCAGCAAGTTTCATCTTCTAGTGCATTTCTCAACCAATGAGAGGGTTGGAAGACTTTTGGAGCTAATGGAAATTATTTCATTGAAGAAGGATTAGTCCTAATTAACCCAAGTGTGGGTGAGAATTCATGGAGGGTGGTTAGGGCTCATTTATTGATTTCTGTTTGCTCGCCTCTTCTCTTTGGGTCTTCCCCTTTTCTATAAATGTCTTGATTCTTTTCAAAATAAGATATCCTCATTTTTTACAAGGAATAACCCTATAAATAATTATAATAAGGACATTTTGAAGCAATAAATATTATTTTTTACGTATTTCTTGTCTGAAAATCATGTTTAGCAAGCTTGTGCATGATGGCCTTGTGAAGAAGTGTTTTTCCATGTTCCTTGTCCTCCCTTTTTACCTATTTTTAGGTATTTTAAAGTTAGTTATAGGTCTGAACTTGAGCTTTTCTACCTTTAATAGATGCTTGGTGTGAATTTCAAAATTCCTCTCTACTTCATATATGGCTTAGTGAGCCTAGTTTATGAAACACTGATGCAAATTAATCAGTTATGAAGTTGTGTAAGTAGAATTATCTTATGTTAAATTAGTTTTTATTTCATGCTTATGTGGGTCACTCTCCATTTGGTGGATCACATTTCTTAGTTCAATTTTCCCTTTTTATGTTACCTTTCTCCTCCTTTTCCTTGGTCAACAATAGGTTATAGTGTGTGGGAACAATTGAAGTGAAGTTTCTAAGGAGCTAGCCTCATTAAAAATCCTAAACATTCAACCTTATTACAAGATACCCATAGCCTAAGGTTATCCCCATGCTTGTAGCTGGAAGTGAGAGAGCTTGAAGAACTCTCCCATAAAGGGTGTAATTTCTAGCTATAACCATTTTTAGCATGCCTGAGGGGACCTTTTCAAGAAATATTAGTCAAGTTAGATGTTGGTTTGATTAATTTATAGCATTTTTTGCTTTCATCTTTTAGTATATAATGACTCCAAAGAATATTTAGCAATCTGGTGGTAGAATAGTAACTATCTTTCATGTCAAAGGTGACTACAAGATCAAATTCTATAGGTATTCCTTTTGAATTTGTTGAATTACCTTTAAACTCAGCAAGAAGGTTAAGGTACACCCAAACTCACCCTTACATAAGAAACTACTTTCCTAAACCAGTCATAAGGCATACCAATGTGAGAAGATACTTGATAGCCCATCTTGCTACCATGATTCCTCAAAGAGATTTTGTGGGTTTTAGTGGCCAAAGTACTTTAAATTTGCCAAATATGACCCTATACTAGTAGCAACCCTCAAAATCATCTCGTATTACACATGAGACCAAATTGTAACTCCTATTGAACACATAACAGACAATCAATTTTTGTAACATCCATAATGTCATAGTAGAAAATGTGGTTGTTAGGATATTGGCTATATCCTTCAAGGGAAAGGCATTAGATTTGGTCTAGCTCCTAACTCTATCCAATCATGGGACCAGCTAGGAACAACCTTGTGTAAGAGGTTTGTAGATAAGAGTGATCATCTGTCACTTATAGAATAGTTGACCATAATCAAGAGAGCTCCCCATGAAGTCATGCAAGACTTCAATACAAGATTTCAAAAGGCTTGGGACAAAATTCCAATTACTGTTAGACCATCCCCAAACTTTGCCTTCTTATATTATTTAAAGGCTCTAAATAGTGATATAGCTATAATGATCCAATCCATAGGAGGGGACATATTACCAAATGCTTATGAGGTGGCTATGAAAGCAAAAAATTGCCTAGTTCAGGCTGGCAAGCTTACCCCTAGACCCCCAATGCCCCTTTTCCCTGAGATCAAACCACCTCCTAAAGTTGTTCCTCTACTTGATGGCATCCTTCCAACTCCATCTATTATTATTGTGTCTTCACCAAAGCAAGAGAAGGCCTCCACCAATGGATCCAGTGACTCTCGAGAGCAAAAGAATTACTTAGAACTAAAAAGCATGCTCCAATCTTTAGGGAATGATGTGGTCAATGTCAAGAGGCAGCAAGCTTATAGCAAGCCATATCAAGCTCCATACCAGCCTTAATAATAGCCTTATCAAGCATATAGGCCACCCTAAAAAATAAATTTCCAAGGATAGGGGCAGCCTAAATATGCTAAACAACATAATTATAATCCAAATGCTACAGGCCCATCTAATTCCTTAGTTCTGGTTCAAAACAATATGGCTGAGGAGGCTGAAGGGACAATGCCTTGGAATCATTCTTTTAGGCAATCTATTATCCCAACTAATGACTCTAACTAGGCATTCAATGAATAATGGTAGTAGGCTATTGCTTATGGATACAACCAAGCTTTTATAACCGAAGGCATAGAGGTTCCTATAATGGCAAAGTAGGAGCAGCCTCCACAAAAATAAGGATTATATTAGGTGTCAAACCAATTAGAGGCCACATTGGTCATCAATGAACAAGAGGAGTGTTATTCATCTAATTAGTAAGCCATCCCTAATCTGGATCATGTCCTAATCTTAGCAAACACAATATTCAAGAGAAGGAATATGGGTGACAACTAGGAAGCTTTCAAAGAACCTCTTGTCACCACTCCTTCATTGATAAAGCCAGCAGCGGTATTTCCTAAAACCCAAGTAAAGGTTGGTGGTATGTTGATCAACATTGTGGAGCAAATGAAGAAATCCAATGTGAGCATACCAATATAGGACATGCTTTGAAGCCTTTGACATTCAAGCTATTCCAAGAAATCAAAACTAGTATGCTGATAGGTTGGCAGTTATGGGAGCTCAGTTTGACATTTTGAGTGAGCTAAAAGAATACAAGATTTAGCCACACATCAAGGTGGTGGTGAGGCCATTAGTGCTAGACAACAAGGCCCATTGGTAGGTTTTTGAAAATGAAAAACAAATTACTTGTTTCTTATATCAAGAAGTCGAGTTTTCCTCTACCAATCAAGAGAAGTTTCAACACTAATATGACAATCAAATCATTCATCTGAAATATAAAAATCTCATTAAAGGGACGGTCACCCTTGAAGGCATTTTACATGAGGGATACCATATGAGGAAAGACAAGGTAGTAATATCAACTGATGAAGAAAAGTATGAGAGAGTCCTCATCTTCAAGGATAAGCTTCTCAAGCTTGGAAAGGTAAGTAGCAAATCTAAAAGGCATGTCTTCATTGAACTTTGTAAAGACTTTTCAGACATTTTTACTTGGGAGTAGAGTGATCTAAGAGGCTTTGATCCAAGGTTAGCCCAGCATACTATGGTGTTGGAGGATAATACTAAGCCTATGAGGCAAAAGTAGAAACCCATCAACCCCAAAATAGAAGAGCTTATGAGGAAAGAGCTAACTAAGTTGATTGAATCCAAGATTATCTTTCCCATCAAACACTCATCATGGGTAGCCAATTTGGTGCCTATAAGGAAGAAGAATGGTGAGATCCATTTGTGTGTTGACTTCAGAGATCTGAATAGGGTCTCCTTGAAGGACCATTACCCTCTACCATCTATGGAGTAGCTTCTTCAAATGGTTGTAGGTTCAGAACATTTTTCTCTTATGGATGGGTACTCAGAGTGTTGGTGAAGGAGGAAGATCAATACAAGACTGCCTTCACCACCAAGTGGGGCATGTACGCTTATCAAAAAATTCCTTTTAGCTTATAAAATGCTAGGGCCACTTTTTAAAGGGCAATGGATATGCCTTTCCAAGGGCTGCTAAATAAAATGGTGTTGGTCTACTTGGGTGACATCACAGTTTTCTCCAAGGATACCAATGAGCACATGGACCACTTAAGGTTGATCTTTGAGAGATGCAGAGAGTATGGAATCTCTTTGAATCCAAATAAATATGTGTTTTTTATGTATGAAGGTAAGTTATTGGGCCATGTTATTTCAAAACAAGGATTAGCTATTGATCTGAATAGAATGAGTGCCGTATTGGCCTTATCCTTACCTAAGCATAAGAAGGGACTCCAATTTTCCTTGGGAAAATAAATTTTGTGAGGTAGTTTATACCTGGTTTTACAAAATTGGCTAAACCCATCACTTCTATGCTTAAGAAGAACCAAGCGTTCACTTAGTCAAATGATGGTAAATCAGCATTTGAGGCTATGAAGCAAGCCATCACCCAATCACCCATACTCATGAACCCTGATTTCTCAAGAGATTTCTTATTGTACACCTTTGCCAATATTGATAATATATCAACTATGCTGATGCAAAATAATAGTGAAGGACTTGAACAGCCAATAGCTTTTTTCAGTCAAGGGCTGGAAAGATATGAGGTGAGGTATACTTTCATAGAAAAACAAGTCTTTATAGTGGCAATAAGCCTGAAAAGGTTTAAGCCCATGCTCTCCAATAGAAAAATCTATATCATGGTGTCTCATCCTATAGTGAGAGATTTCCTTCTTAACAAAGACTTAAATGAAAAGAGGGCTAGTTGGATCACTAAGGTCATGGAGCATGATGTAGAGATCAAGGTCACTAAGCTAGTGAGAGGCAAAGGTTTCTACAAGCACATGGTTGATGACCTTAATGAAAACAAAGAGGTTATTTTGGTAACAAAAGATAACTCACAAACGGATGCAATCCTACCTCACACTAGTTGGCTCTAGGATATGAAAAAAAAATTGATGATAGGTGAGTGCCCATAAGGTATGGATAGAGCAAAGAGAAGGTATTTCAGACTTCAGTCTATACCTTATGCATTGGTTGGTGAGGTTATATTTAGAAAGGACCTCAATGGAGTGATCTTAAGATGCATGGATGGTAACCAAAGTGTCAAAGATTTTAGAGGATGGACTTGTAGGAGGCCATTTTGCTCCAAGGACCATAGCAGTAAAGATAATGAGGGTAGGTTATTACTATCCCAACCTTTTTAAAGATGCTTACCTTCCTCTCAAACCAATTTAAGTAGAGCAACCCTTCATGTAATGGGGGCTAGATTTCAGAGGAATGATCAACCCTCTATAAAGTATGGGTCATAAGTAGGTGCTTACTTCAACTGACTACTTCACTAGGTGGTTGGATGCCATTGCATTGAAAGAAGCTCATGAAAGTGTAGTCTTAGACTTTTATGACAACATCGTGACCAAGTTTGGTGTTCCATCCACTATCATTTATGATAATGCACTAGCATTCCTCAATCTTAAAATGAGTGAATGGGCTTTCAAGATAGTCATCTACCTCAACATCTCTTCCAACTATTATCCTCAAGGAAATGGACTAGCTAATTCCACAAACAAGAATTTGCTGAGAATCATCAAGAGGACTATGGAAGAGAACCAGAGAGTGTGGCACACCAAACTAAAGATAGCCTTGTGGGCTGATGGAGTAACTCCTAAATTTGTTGTTGGAAATTCACCATATGTTTTAGCATATGGAAGAGAGTCCATGTTGCCCATTTCTCTTGAGCTACCTGCATTAGAGCTTGTCCATCAGATGGATCTACTAGAAGATGAGGCAATAAAGACACTAGAGTCACATCAAGCCCAAGTCAAGAAATATTTTAACAAGAGAGACATAACAAAGGACTTCAGAGAAGGGGATCTAGTCCTCAAATGGGATTTAAATAAGGCCAAGCCAGGAAATCATACCAAAATTGACAACATGTAGAGTGGTCCTTATTTGATCCACAGATGTAAACAACATAATGCTTTCCAACTGACCTAACTAGATGGAGGCGTACTACCCATCCTAGTTAATGGGATTCATCTAAGTTCATGTTATTAGAAGATTTTTTAGCCATTGTATATATTGTACATTTTATATAGATTTTAATGTTTCTTCTCTAAGTGCCCTGTGCACATCCTTTTTAGTTGTGTGCTTCCCTTCCCTAAGTGATTTGGGCATAGTTTTGTTTTGTTCTGGTAGTCCTTATTACTTCAAAGGGAGGTTTCGATTCAGTGAAAAAGTGACTTGACTCCATGCCCAATAGATGGGTTTAATGAGGCAACATGTTCTAAGTTCTCTTGCATTGACAAGCATGCAGACCTTATGAGCCGCCAAAGATGTTGGGCATTTTTGGCCTACATTTGACCTAATGGTTTGATGAAACATTGGGTCAAAGGCTTAGAAATGGATCTAGTAGTAATGTTTACAAACAAGCCCACAAGCCAAAGGACTAAGCCTTGTGCAAATTTCTTTTATTTGTCTTCTTTATTTTTTTTGGCCAAGTCATTAATCATTGCAAATTTCTTCCCTCGAGGTTTTTTTGGTTTGGTTTAAGCCTCATAGTTCTCCTTCAAAAAAATTATCCACTCAATTTTTCTAAAGGAATGTCTCTCTTTCGGTAAAGTTTCTTCAAAAAGCTTAGTATCAGAATTGTTTCAAAATTGTTGTTTGAAACAATTTCTTTCAAAGGGCACTTTGAAAAGACCCAAGGGTAACTTCCCTTCACAGAGGAGTTGAAAACTTGTTCGAAGGACCTGTTCAAAAGTTTTGAAGGGCATGTTCCTTTTGGAAAGTACTGTTGACAAAGTTCTAAAGCATATTTTTCCCTTTGAAAGGACCATTTTCAAAATGTTGAAGGGCACCTTTTCAATAAAAGCAGGGCACTTAACAAAGTTCCAAAGGGCATGTTCCTTTCAGAAGGACCATTGTAATATTTCTCAAGATCTCAAGCAGAAAGTTTGAAGGGTATGTTACCCTTTCGGAGGAGCCATTTAATGAAACCTGAAGGGATCTTTCCCTACGAGAAGGTTCATTTTCAAAAATCTAAGGGGTACCTTACAAAAGCCCAAGAAAAAAGAGCTCGAAAGGATATCAAATACAATACATGAAATGAAAGTCTGAAGAAATTGGCGATGGGCTTGCAAATGTCAAGTTTAAGCCTTTGCAAGTAGTCATTGGTGTTTAAAAGACTAGAAGGAGTTGCATAACTTATAGACTCACACCAACATAAATAAGATAAATTCAAGAAAACCAATGTCTTTAGATTGGTTTTCCATCTCTAGGGAAGATCTAGTTTGAGTTTCAAGGCAAGTGCTAGTAGGTGAAGTTAATAGGGAGTCATCATCCTTCAACATGGCCATCATCTCTGACTAATAGCTGACAAATGTAGAAGTAGCATGGCTTAGTCAGGTTTATAGGTGTAATAATTTTGTCAACATACGTAAGCATATAAGTGGAGGATGGCATGGAGATGAAAGATAAATATCAAGCAATTAGAAAATATAGCTCAGGCATTTAAGACATTCCTAGACTTTTCCTTCTTATTGGACCATGACATCATTGTCCTCAGTAAGTTTTATCTTCTAGTGCATTTCTCAACCAATGAGAGGGTTGAAATACTTTTGGAGCTAATGGTGGTTATTTCATTGAAGAATGATTAGTCCTAATTAACACAAGTGTGGGTGAGAATTCATGGAGGGTGGTTGTAGTTCATTTATTGATTTTTGTTTGCTCACCTCTTCTCTTTGGGTCTTCCCCTTTTCTATATATGTCTCAATTTTTTTTCAAAAGAACATATCCTCATTTTTGACGAGGAAGAACCCTATAAAAAAATTGTAAGAAAGACCTTTTGAAGTAATAAAGATTATTTTTTACCTATCTCTTATCTGAAAATCATGTTTAGCAAGCTTGTGCATGATGGCCTTGTGAAGAAGTGTTCTTCCATGTCCCTTGTCCTCCCTTGTTACCTATTTTTAGGTATTTTTAGGTTAGTTGTAGGTCTGAAATTGAGATTTTCTACCGTTAATGGATGCTTGGTGTGAATTTCAAAATTCCTCTCTGCTTCATATATGGCTCAGTGAGCCTAGTTTAAGAAACACTTGTGAAAATTAACTAGTTGTGAGGTTGTGTAAGCAAAATTATTTTATGATAAATTAGTGTTTTTTTCATGCTTATGTGGGTCACTCTCTATTTGGTGCATCACCTTTCTTAATTCAGTTTTCCCTTTTATGCTACCTTTCTCTCCCTTTTCCTTGGTCAACAATAGGTTTTAGTGTGTGGGAACAGCGGAAGTAAAGAATTTGAAGAGCTAGCCTCATTAAAAATACTAGAGCTTCAACCTCACTACAGGATACCCATAGCCTGAGGTTATCCCCATGCTTGTAGCTAGAAGTGAGAGAGCCTAAAAAACTCTCCTACAAAGGGTGAAATTTCTAGCTATAACAAGACTCATCCTATGATTGGTTCTTAAGACTTCTCAAAGATTCTTTACTTAGTTGGGACCATTTTAGTTTTGCTTCCAACACCTAATTTTTCCTAGTAATAGACCCTAATGTCTTGTACTAGTAATTTTCATCTACCAAAATAGATTCTAATGAGCCCATTAGAAATTTCAATGCTAGGTTCCAAAACATGTATAGACGGGTAACTACGCTTTACCAACCTAGCCCTCAACTAGCACTTGAAATGTAAAAGAATGCTCTCGACCCTTAGAATGACCATGTTCCTGAGAAGAGATGCAACTATAACAAACCTAACCTTAGCACATATAAGGGCAATCAAAGTGGAAAGGCAACTAAACCCTCAGGCCTACACCATGACCCCTACTCCTAGTATGCTACCACAAATGCCTGCATTGAACTTCTTACCTAAAATTAACTAGAATTCACCTATGCATTAGTTATTCCTTTCAATACATCAATTCCCACTGGGCCATCCCACTTCAAACCAATAACCGAGTTTCCTAAACCCAAGGGGTCTAGATCTGATTACTCAAACACAACATCAAGTGACGTTAGTTGTGGCTAATAACACCCAAACCATGCCTCAAGAATCCATAAAAACATAGCTAGATGCCATTCAGTGAATGGTACAAATGCTCAATAATGACTTCCTAGTGCTACATAGATAGATGAGCAACTCTAACATAGAAATCTCTGCCAAAAAATTCATGTATCAAAGACCAAACAAGAGATACAACTTTTTGATGCTTTTGAATGTACCACAGGTGTCCTTAGTGCTTAAAGAACACTTCTTATTTTAAAATTTAGAAAATTCAGAGCATGAGTTGCAAGTTTTGATAATTTGGTTATCTGTGGTGAAATGGTAGCATAGCAAGATAACTATTTCACAATATTTTATAATTTGGTGGTTAGGAACCACTTCGGCCTATATTCTATGAATCTTTGTTGATGCTTAGTGAATTACGCTCCATCCTTATGCTACAGAGTAATATAAATGGATATTTATAATGTGGTTAAAACTAAAGTGATCATGGTGTTAAAAATAAATAAAGAGAAGGGTAGGGCATAAAAGAAATAAGTGATCACCAATGTTGGTCCTGAACATTATGACAAGGTATTAATGATACTTGAATGTGCATTTAACAAATATGTAGTGCAACATAGAATAAAATCAAATCTCCCTATATATTAGGGAAACTTCAGACGAAAACTTTTAACAATCACAAGTAAGAACTAGGTCTACTTTAGGGATTTACTACCGTAATCAAATAGCTATTGCACATATAAATACAATGCAAAATGAAATGAATTAGAACATAAGATCTTTAATCTAATTTAGCATAAGAACAAATTAGAAAACCTATGATTAAATAATGTTAATCAAAATTCAAAGATATTATTCAAATTCAATAATTCTACTACAATTGAGATAAAAGCTACATTTAATAATTAGCACATCAAAAATGGACAATCCTTTCAAAATTCCTTGATTCTATTAATTGTTTTGAGTATACAAAGTTGCTCAAAAATCTCTCTTTTTATGATGTTGATACATGCCATTATAGGATGATTAGGTTGTATACCATTCAGTTTATACATATAGGTGTATAAAGATAAGGACAACTATCTTTACAAGCTCTATGATACATGTGTCTTTTCTAAAGTTATATTGACCTAGAGTCAAGTATGCTAACAAACTAGCATATACCTTTACAAATGGAATATTATACTATAAAATGCCACGTAATTTCTATTAGAATAGAATATTATTCTAACTTGTTGTTAGGGGCCCCATTTGTTTCTAGAGGAGGCTCATGGATCTCTCATGTTGCTCATCAACCAGCTTGAGATCCACAAAAGGCTTCATGATGCACTCTTCCTCCTAATCTACTAGCTCATTTAAGATCATATCCAAAATCCTCTCACCATGATGAACTCTTCATGATGCTTCTAGCTTCGTTGATACTCTCACCTGCATTGAAGATCATATCCAAAATCTTGTTGTTATCCTACCCAGACTGCCCTTTGATTTTACCCTAGACTTCTTGAGTCACCAAAGTGGCTCTATGTTTGAACTCTTCATCACTAATGAGGCCAAGGGAAGTAGGCTATGCAAGATTGATGAGCATGGTCCCAAGAAGTTTCTCAAATATGTTAATGAGTCCTTTACCATCTTTTAGAAGCCTCATCACCTTGGTATGCTAGGTACTCAAGCTTTGAACTTTATCAATAATAATCCCCAAAATTATGCCTAAGTGTCCCATACTTATTATTCTAAATTTTGGGACCTACCTTTTTGTTTGAATGTTGATGAGCTGAGAAATCTTGTCCTATGAGGCCTCCCATTGGATAACTAGGTCCTTGGCCAATGTATCCTATTTTTCTAGTGCACTCTGCCTCATCTTCATTGACTTTAATTTTTCAAACATGTCATAGAATGACTCATCAAACATCTCAATCATGGCATTTGGTACTGATAGGATTGCTTGGGTTTGCAAGTTCTCCTTATTCCTTTATAAATTATGGATCCTATATTTTAGACCTCAAACTAAGGCCTTGACTTGTTGTGAATGTGCTTCCATTAAGCTTTCCACATCTTCTTTATGTATTGCAACTTCACCAAGCTATTATCCTATAACAAGAAAAGGTTCCACCTTAAGAAAGGTGAATTCTTCTATCACTACCATAGTTGTTCTGGTAGTAATCCTCTCTAATCCTTTTATTTCAAGATTGAAGTAAACTATGGTAACTAGCTCCTTGAACTTGGGAAGCTTTGGGACCTCCATGCTTGAACTATTGGATGCTCCTGGAGCATCCATCTTCTTATCTCCTGAGCCTTGAGTGACCATCATTCTCCTTTCTTCTTGATCCTTCATTATAGCTTTTATCCAAGGCTTTATATCATCATGCACATCCACCCCAACCCTTGTCATGGCCCATGAGTGGGAGAGAGAAGGAATATTCTAAAACTTACCATAAATGAACTAGTCAGGAATGACTGGTCCATGGATTGGAAATTCATCACTAAAGAGATTGACTTCACTAGTGGGATTACTGATGGTCAATCTGGGCTTCTTCCTTGGTCTCATAAGGAACAATGCAAAGTTTGCCTGCCTCTTCTCTTCAGAATCTAATAGGACTAGTTCCTTCCCTATTACCTCCTCTAAAGGGTCCTCTTTTCCACCTGAGCCATAGAATTCTACAAGCTCCTTAAGGGAACCCTCAAGTGTCTCCTCTAGCTCCAAGGCAATCATGTTAATGTACTAGATTGGAGTACGTGGATTTTGTTGCATGTCTGAAGGTTAGGGCCCTTCCCCAGGTCTTTTTTCTAATCTTACCTCTCCAATTTTCTCTTTTCCTTTGGATTGATCATCTTGAATTAGCTCAACCTGTTATTGGGACTACTATGGTTGTTTGGCCTGAGGTTGCTCATGAGTTATCCCAGATGTCCCAGGTGGTAAATGATATTGTATGGGGTGTATTTGCCATTTTTCCCTAGATGGCTTGTTGTCTCTAACCAATCTATGCTCTAGCTTGATGTTGTGACCCTAGAATCTGGCCAATACTTCTCCATAGTTCATGGCTCCAATGTATATGGTGTAATGGACACGTACTTGGTGTACATACTCAATCTTAAGCTTCTTGTCCTTTAGATGATCTCAAACATTTTTCTTGGGATCCCACATTTTGAGTTCATATAGTTGAAAGCCAAATGACTTCCTATGGGTGACCATAACTTCCACTTGCTTCCAATCTCTAATTAGGATTTTCCCAATGTATAAGGGGAAGGGGTGAAGCAGACCTTTCCTTTTCTCTTTGCATTCCAAGTATGAGTTAGGAGGAAATCTCCTAATCAGCAAGGTTATTCAGGACATACACTGGTAGTCTATAGGGTTGTGACATGATTCCTTATATCCTAATGACTATGAAATTAGGATAATACCATACATCCCCTATCATTCTAACCTATTTCTTGATGAGGGGGTGGATCTTAGGCATTAGAACACATGTGATGGCTTCAAAAATTGTTGACAAAATGCAAACATAGATAAACTACATGTGATTCTAGTACTTGAAGATGTGCAGCTTGGAGTAGTAGTGTGAGATAGTTATCTTACCCTCTGGGGACTAGTTCTTGATGCTGAAAAATGTAGTTGAGGCCAAAATGGAATCTAGGAGGTATGACATCATGTATAATTACTTATAAGTCTTTCTCTTGATGGCTATGATTTGTTTAGTCAGGAAGGTGCTGATCAAATCTCCTACTAGAGGGGTAAGTTTCTCCTTTACCAGGGAGTGTACATATGAAACCCAAACCTTATTCATGTAGGTGGTCGAAGGGTCACTAAAAGCTCTATTCAACAAGGTTATAATCAACCTAATGCCCTCTCTAATCTAAACTATATGGATTTTTCCATTAAGGGTTCTAAAGATGCGAGGCCCCTAATAGAGCCAAAGTCTTAGGACAAAGTCCAGGGCAATGTTATTGGTCCATTCTCTTATTTTAGGAAGGTCCACATGGGAAAGAGGGAGCTTGTAGTACTTTTCAAAAGCAACAAGGGAAATGTATGCCACCTCTTTTGAGTTACCCTCCCAAATAATCCATTTGCCATCAATTTTGCAATCAACAAAAATGGGGTCAAGGACATCAATGTAGTACATTACCTCTAGTTTTGTCATGGCATAGTGGAGGTCGGCCATCTGGATTGAAACTAGGTCATTGTATTGTTTTTTGGATATGGTGTTTCTTTGTACTCCCCTTGATATGGGTTGTAATTATTTTATCATGAAGAAAAGCTTAGACCAATTTTCGATGTCATGGATGTTTAACACTATGAGGTCCAATTCTATATCTTTGAGAATATATGGCCCTCACTATCAGTTGTCAAATAGATCTCTACTTACTCCTTCAATTATTGTTTGCTAGTAGAAATGGCCTCAATTTCTTGCTAATTATTCACACGAGATCACAAAAGATCTTTATGAAAGCCCCCTCATGCTTAGAAAACAAAATGAAGTTGTCATGTAATTAAATTATAGTAAATTGATCTTATTGGGTTGCTTTATATAGGGTTTAGGTTTTGGAGCTTTAATGGTAAAAGATATCTAGCCTTTGGCTTATAAATGTTCTAGATTTGATTTTGACCTTTGCCTTTATACCTTTATATTTTTGAGCCCATGAGATCTTTAGTTTTGACCTTTTATGCTTGCATGGAGCTTATGTGGCACTAGTCTAGATCTTTAATGGCATTTTTCATAAATGTCATTTGAACACTAGCCATAGGTATTTAAAAATACCTCCTTTCTTTTCTCTCTATAGGATGAAAATCTTGGATTAGTGTAAGTCGTTGATCATGATCTCGGTCCTTATCTTTGATTGGTTTGCTAGTCTTAAGACCTACGGTTGTGACACTTGGCATGTTTACATATCTTCCTCATGATACAAATCTTTTGGGCAGTCGATCATCAAATGAGTATCGACCATGTGGAATGCTTATGGGATTTTGAAAAGTCATCAGATCATCTTTGTGCCATTGGATCAAATCCAATGATGAGGCATGAACCATATGATATGTAAAATGCTCGATCGTCAAGTCATCTCAATATTAAATTTAAGGCTTAAGCTTACATTCCTTAGGCTAAGGTTTATTTCACATTTAATAAGTATTGGAAAAACCTTAGGCTAGGGACATAAACATAAGTGGTGATTAAAAAGGGGGCAAGGTATGGATAGTTTAGGCTGAGGTTTGTGTTGTGTTTAGCAACACCACAACAATATTAGGCCAAAATATCTATGTCACATGTCATAAGCCATGCTCAAAGTAGGTTCACCATGGGATGATGATCTAAAATTTTTTATAAGGTGAGTTCATGATTTGAGTTTGATTATGCAAAATGTAATGCGAGTCTTAAGGCATAAACTCAAGCTTGGTATATATCACTGGTTTACAGGTCGAAGCCTTCCATTGCGAACATATTTTGACAATTTTCCTTAGCTTGTAGGGTTTCAAATTAAAATAGGATTTTGGGACATCATTTGAAGCCTTAAGTAAGATATTTCATTAGTTTAAAATTGGTGGTCTCACGATCATCGAAAACACTCTTGCGAGTGTCTATTGATGATCACGTGAATGTCAAGTTTAAACCAGTGAAAGTTTAAATTTAATAGACTCAAAGTTGATGATTATGTGGGCATCAAGTTTACATTTTTGAATGTTTGGGTTATAGTCTTGTGAAAGTAAAATTTAAATTCATTAAAACCTTTAGTGCCAAATGCGAGGGTGCCACTTGGTATTCTTGTGGAGCTTCCCAGGGTCTTGGTGTTACTTCGCTCTATTGGATCAAATCTTGTGATAAAGCGATAGTTGTTGATTATGATTTGGGTCCTTGATTTTGATTGGATATAGTGTCAATTGGGTCCCTCTTCCTTTAAATCCTCACATGTAATGGTATTACATGTCTATCTTTTAGGCTCTTTGTGGCCTTTCAACTTTTTAACTATGTTTTGCTTCATCTAATCAAGTCCCACAATAAAGTGATAATTGTTAGATCACCAAGGATGCATGTTGTTTAAGCCAAAGTTTAGGTCATCCTTGTGCATTGGATAAAATATAGTAATGAAGTGATAGTCGTAGGATTACAAAACATGAGGAAGTTAACTTTAAGACCATGGGAACATAAAAAACTTAGGCTTAAGATGCTAAGACTAAGGTCGTGATTGTATTAATAAATACGTCATGGCCTTATAATTAAAGTCTTAGGCTTAAGTTAAAAAATATTAAAAGGGACCCTGTAGATGAACTTTAGTTAGGCTATCAGGAAATTTTTAGGGAGATAAAGAAATTATTAAAGGGATCAAGTTTCTTGGTTGAGTTGTATGGAAAAACATGACTTAACCAAAAACATGCATTTCATCCTTAAAGTCCCTAAGTTGATTTTTAAAATGTTTTCTCTCCAATTTGGGTTCATGTTTCTATTCAAATTTGAATTAAGGCTTTGTCAGGGTTTCAAAGCATAGATCCTTGGGAGTACATGTCATAGAACCTGTAACTCAGAGCCCAATGAACATTATCAGCATAGTTAGTCCATAATAAAATAAATTTAAACCATATAAGCTCTGCTTAAACAAAGTGGATGACCTTCAAACTTCTTCCATAGACTTTGACATGTTGAAATTTCCATATTTTATATTCAATATTTCTCAAGGATCCCAATTCAAGAAAATGGGGGTATGTTGATCCCAACAAATGGTGAATCATGTGGGAAACATAGCAAGATGTTAGAACCTAGGGACTCTGGCTTGGGAAAATGACTGGGTCATCCACTTCATTTGATCAAAACCACCATCTAGACTAAATTATGGTTAAAAAAAACATTACCCTTGTAGACTTAAGGTCAAATATTAGGACATATTCAAACTGTGTGTGTGTGTTTTTATTCTACTTACTGTTTGTCATGGGGTTTGAGAAAGAACTTCCAGGTTTCATCTTTTTAGTTGTTGACCAATTTTTGCCCAATAGGCAAAATTTTTAGTCCCCTTCTACCTCTTGCTATTCTAGGCCACTTATTTTTTGATTTTGTGTAGGTCCAGTGATTTCAATGGATTCAGCAGTTCCCTACAGACTTCACATTTTCTATGGACTCAGTTGGTTAGTCTTTTGGCGCAAGGAAGATCAGTTCAGAGAATGTTGGGGTTTATAAGGCTTTTTGAGCTCTTGTCTGACGAAACCAGCCCTAGTTCAAGCCTCAGTTCAATCTTCAAGATCATCATTTCAATTGTAGGCCTTAGCTTAACGCTACAGATCCACCGCTCCATTCTTCGCTTCTGGTTCAATCGCTAGTGCAACCTACAGGTTCAATGAATTGGTTCGAATGTTCGGTTCAATTGGATGGTTCAATCATTTGGTTCAACTAGGTGGTCCAACGGCTTCAAGTTCATCGGCTTTGGTTCATTTGGCATTGGCGCATAATGATTGAACTGCTTGAACCGTTGAACCATTGTTGGTTCAATGGCTTGGTTTAAGGGTGTGCCCAAAGGGTCAAGGGGTAGCTAAAAGTCTAGAAGCCCTTGCGAAGGGCAGGGGACATTTTAAATATAGCCGCAAAAGGGTAAGGTTTCAAAATTTTGGCTTAAAACAAGCGAAGACAAAAAAATTAGACTTTTGTTCGAAGGAATTCCTTCAAACAAAAAGTTTGAAGAAATTCGAAGGCAGGAAAGGGCCTGGGAAAATCAAAGAATCAATTCCCACAGACTTTTGTCCATGGGAAAAAAGTTTGAAACAAAATAAAAGGGCCCAAAGAAATTTGGGGAGGCCATGCCAAGGAGCCCGGTAAGAATTCTCATGGACTTTTTGTCTACGAGAAAATGCCCAAACAGAAAGCCCACAAAAAATGTTCAAAGCAAAGCGAAGGACCCGATGACATTTTGTCGAGGATGATGACGTCTCAAAAGTCATCAAATTTAAGGAAGCTAATTAGTCGTTAGTTTTCAAAGCGATGATGGCCACGTGAACGTCAAAATTAACACAATGAAATAGCCATTTCCTTTCGAACTAAAAGGATGCCAACCATGGAAAAGGCCCAGAAATGTAGCAACCCACCCAGAGATAGCCCCGAGGGCTGAAAGAGCCAGAAGAGACAAGATAGGGAAAAGACAAAGTGCCAAGTGTAAGAGCAAGCAGATAGTCCAAGTGGCAAAGGGAGGCATCGATTCAAGAAGTTACTCCAGCAAGTGAAATAGTGTCTATGAATTGACCATTAGAAAGCATGAACGGCCAGCTGTGCGACCCATTTTTCTTCATTTCACATTTATGAGTAGACAAACTGTGTAGGTGCCTTCAAGGAGTAGTCTCAATTAATAAGGAAACAGCACGGCCATGTTAAGAAACACCTGAAGTCAAAGCTAGGGCTGATACAGCATTTATATTTAAGCAGCCTGCTCTTCCCAATGCTCGTAAGGCACATGGGTCACTTGTAAAAGGGGCACCAAAAGGCCTCCTTTCTTCTCCTATATATTGAGAACTTGTCATTTGAGAAAGGATCTTCCACATTTGTAAGGCGTAGCCCTGGCAAAATTTCACCTGAATCAATAAACACATTTTTTACCTCTATCTTGGTTAGATATCTCTGTGTATGTCTGAGTGTTAGTTTGTGTTTAGTCATTGTTCCTTGATGCTTTCACAAGTTCAACACCAACATATCTGGTGTCTATAAGGTGCCATTTCTGCAACTGGTAAGGAGAGTTCTATTTGGAAGTGCAGAAATAGAAGAAATTACCTTACAGTGTGCCTTTCACAGCACCTTTGGTGAATCTCTATTTTCAATATTTTCATTAAAGCCTCCCTGTCAAGCTCTTGCAGCCTAGTCCTTCTGCCAGTTTGAAGCATATGTATGTGTTTGTCTGATTTTAAGTGTGAGGGTGAGAAGGTTTGTTTTATTTTGGTGCATCACCTCCTTTAGAGTAGTTTGTTTTCCTACAATCTTTCTCCTTTTTTCATCCCCCATTATATATATATATATATATATATATATATATATATATATATATATATATATATATATATATATATATATATATATATATGTCAGCACTTACTGGAACAAATCAGATGTATCAAAGGGAGCTAGCCCTTACCTAGAGACTCTCCCCTCCAGCTTCATCGATCCCACAGGTGAGAGGGGAGTTTCCATAGTTGCGTGAGGAAGGCAGAAGCTCGGCCTCCTGCCAAGGGTGCAATTTTCTACGTCAACAGTTTTGGCACGCACAGTGAGACCCAGTTTTTACAACTCAGTAAGGTTTTAGGATTGATGTTGGTCCTGTTACAGCAAATTAACTATTTTTCAGCATCTGGCGACTCCACTAGTAAGAGTTTCAATTTTTTCAATATAAGACCAGCTTTAGCTTCTTATGCCTAAAGTCACCACACGGTCTGCTTCTAAAGGGGTTCCCTTCGATTTCGTTGAGTTGCCTTTGAACTTAGCAAAAAGACTAAGGTTTGAGAAGACCCATCCTTATTCAACAAGCCACCCTCCCAGACCTATTTTAAGGGACGCATACACAGTAGAGTCTTAGTTACATCCCATCCTAGCTATGGCATTGCCCTTTACGGCTTTTTGTGGTCAGAGCCCCTTGAATCTCCCACGTTATGATTCAATCCTGAGAATAACCCTCAAAAATGTGCCTTCTTTCAATGGAGAGGGGCCCATTACAGTCATCGAGCACATTAAGAATATTGCTAACCTCTGTAATACTCACAATGTCACCAAAGAAAATATCGCCATCAGATTGCTATCATTGTCTCTCAAAGGCAAGGCTCTTGACTGGTACAGGACCTTGCCTGTAAATTCAATCCATTCTTGGAATGAATTGGGTATTCAGTTGATAGACCATTTTGGGGAAAAGAGTGATGACCTCTCGCTTGTTGAGCAGCTGACGACCATAAAAAGAGCCCCACACGAGTATATGCAAGATTTCAACACGTAATTTCAAAAGACTTAGGATAGAATCCCCATTTTGGTAAGACTGACTGCTAGCTATGCTTTTTTATATTATTTAAGAGCATTAAACAGTGATATTGTTGTGATGATACAATCCATGGGATGGCATATACTACCTGTTGCTTATGACATAGCCATAGCAGTTAAAAATTGCTTAGTACAGGCTGGGAAAATAGCCCCTAGACCTCACATGCCACATTTCCCAGAAATGCTACCTCCAATTCAGGTCATTGCTCCCACATTAGCTCCTTTACCTAGAATAGAGAAATCAACTATTGTTCTATCCAATGAGCTTTATGAGGTTAAGAGTCTATTGCAAAGCATGTCAAATGAACTTGTAGCTCTTAAAAGGCAACAAACTCAAAGCAACAAATTGAATTAGGGATACCAGCATTATGGTCAAGCCCCTAGACCTCCTTTCCAAAACTATAATCAAGGATAGGGTCAGCTTACTTAGATCAGACCGTTTCAAAACTACAACCAAGGCCCCCCTTCATCATCTAAAGTCATGGTGCCTATTCAGAACAATCTGGTACAGGAATAACCAAGTTGTTCGACCATGGGATATGGTCAAGAATAGGCTATTTATACAAACAAGATGATGGGTTATTTCCAGAATGCAAACAATCAGGCAGCCGTTCAACCCTAGGTCTTCGAGGCTCCAATGCAACCTAGCACAAGTAACAGTCAGAGTCAGCCTGATTCTACTCTTATGAACCACCTAGAAGGTGAGTTCTGTGTAATCAATTATGTGGGCACTACAGATAATCAGGCTGACTGTGTTGCAACCAACACAAGATTCAAGAGGAGAGTAATGGGAGAAGCCTAGGCTACTACCCAATCAATAGTTGCACCCTCCCCATCACACTCAAATCAAAAGGGACCACACTTTAGACCACCATTTGTACCTTCAGGCCCTCAACTTGCACCTCAGGTTGGAATTAGCCCCAAAGAAAGCTTGAAGGGAGGCAGTCCTCAAGTCAATATAGTGGACCAGATGAAGAAGCTATATATGAACATCTCTTTATGGGATTCATTGTCTCTACCAAGATAGAAGGACATGCTACAAAGGGAATTGCATGAGCTGGACTAACAAGTTGTCCCAGCAAGGACCAATAATGTCTTGATGACGAATGGGCAACCTTCCACCTCAGGCCAGGTCAAGAAAGAAGAGAAAATTCCCCCTTTCTATGTGTCCCTGATTATAGGTGATTTCTTGGTGCACAACTACATCATTGACAGTGGGGCTAGTACCTCTTTGATGCCCAAGTGCATAGCTGACAAGATGGGACTGAAATATGAGGAGATGAATAAGGGAGTCTTACAGCTGGATGGGACACCTGAAAAAATAGTTGGGATATTGAAGGGTTTAAGCTTGACATTACATGCTTGCCCAACCTTCTCAATTCCCCATGATATAGTAGTGGCAGATGTTCCTCCTTATTTTGCAATTTGCTTATCCCGAGACTTCACATCAAACATAGGAGGCTATCTATCAGCGAATTGGTCCTATCTGGTTTTTAGAACCAAGTATGGGACCAAAGTAAAGATTGAATCCAAGCCACTCTACAAGGACCATCTAGAACCATATTCGCTCAAGGTAGCAAATGTTAGTTACACCATTATCAACCCAGAAGAGTCCCAGACAGACCAATCTCCATCCTCTGCTCTTGATGGAGTTGTAGACCTACTCTTGGATGAGTGGGGAAGTGATAATTTTGAGCATGACCCTTACAATTTCATAAAGGAGGCAGGCCTCAGAGTCTACTGCATGCATGAGGAGGGTGCCTTCATACCAAATATAATGAAGGCAAGCCAAGAAGACCTAGGTCTATGGCAGCTATATTTTGATGGTTCTAGAAGTAGGTTGGGAGCTGGTGGTGGAGTGATGTTAGTCTCCCCTTCAAAGGAGAGATACTTTTCAGCCTTTTGTTTCTAATTTTCTTGCACAAGCAATGTTACAGAATATGAGTCCCTTATCCATGGTCTAGAATGGGCAAGAAAAAGAGGGATCAAGGAGTTGCAAGCTTTGGGAGACAGTGAGCTGATTGTAAATTAGGTGAAAGGCCAGAATCTGACCAAAAATTCTTTGTTAAAGTCCTATAAGCATAGGTTCCAGGACTTGGTGGAAGATTTCCTTGCGTTCAGTATTGCCTCCATTCCCAGAGAGTAGAACAAAGAAGCAGATAGGCTAGCAGCAATTGGTGCTCAGTTCGATGTTTCTAGGGAGATAAGCTGAGACTGCAGTTCATGTTATTTGAAGGTGGTAATTCGGCCCTCTATCCCCAACAACATTACAAACTGGTAGGTTTTAGAAAATGACCAGCAAATAGCTTTCTTCTTGCAGGAGGAAGCTGAGTTTGCAACAAGAAATTAGGCAAAGCTGCAACAGTAATATGGCGACCAAATTGTTCAATTGAAGAACAATAAGCTCCCTAAAGGTTTGGTCACTCTTGAGAGCATCTTCAATGGAGATGACCAATTGAGAAATGACAAGGCATGCATCACAACTAAGGAGGATAATTATGAAAGGGTTGAGATCTTCAAGGACAAGCTACTTGTGCTTGGAAAAGTTTACACGGTTCAAGAAAGGCAGGCTTTCATTTTATTATGTCAGGAGTTTGCCAATGTTTTTGCATGGGATTACAGTGATTTGAAGGGTTTCAACCCAAGACTTGCCCAACACACCATCGAATTAGAAGAAGGTGCCAGGCCAGTCACGCAGAAGCAGAGACCTATCAACTCGATGATTGAGCCTCTCATGCAGAAGGAACTGGCCAAATTGATTGAGTCTGAGATTATATTTCCAATCAAACATTCCTCATGGCTATCCAATCTTGTTCCCATTAGAAAGAAGAATGGGGAGATCAAGCTATGTGTCGATGTTAGGGACCTTAATAAAGTCTCTTTAAAAGACCATTATCCCCTCTCGAGCATGGAGCAGATCCTTCAAAAGGTAATAGGTAGCGAGCGTTTCTCCCTCCTGGATGGATATTTAGGGTTTAATCAAATTTTGGTGCAAGAGTATGACCAACACAAAACAGCCTTCACTACTAAATGGGGAACGTTCACCTACAAGAAGATGCCATTCAGGCTAGCTAATGCTGGTGTTACCTTTCAGCGAGCCATGGACATGGCTTTTGGAGGCTTGATAAACAATAATGTGCTGGTATACCTCGACGATGTGACGGTATTCTCCAAGGAAGCGAGCCAACACATGAAACACCTCAGGCAGATTTTTGAAAGGTGTAGGGAGTTTAGCATCTCTCTTAACCCAAAGAAATGCGTGTTTATTGTTCACGAGGGGAAACTCCTTGGCCACGTCGTGTCCAAGGAGGGCTTATCCATTGACCCTGAGAGAGTTCATTATATCCTGGAGATGTCCCTACCTAAACACAAGAAAGGCATGTAGAGCTTCTTTGGCAGGATAAATTTCATTCAGAGATTCATTCTGAATTTCGCAGAGATAGTCAAGCCACTGACCTCTATGCTAAGGAAGGGTGAAGAGTTCAAGTGGACAACACAAAGGAAAGATAGCTTTGAATCCATCAAGTAGGCCATAACCTGGGCTCCTACTTTGATCAGCCCTGACTTCAACAAAGACTTCAACCTCTACACTTTTGGCAATGAAGAGGTAATCTCCGTCATGCTTACCCAAGCAAATGGTGATGACCTCGAGCAACCGCTTGCTTTTTTTAGCCAAGGGTTAGAGGATTTCAAAGTCAGATACACATATGTAGAGAAGTAAGTCCTAGCAGTAGTGTGAAGCATAAAAAAATTCAAGCATATGTTGTCTAACAGCAGGATTCACCTCATGGTTCTACATCCTGGTGTCAAGGATTTCATGACCAATCGAGACCTAAATGAGAAGAGAGCGGGGTGGATCACCAAGGTGATGGAGTATGACGTAGACATCAAGATCACCAAGCTAGTGAGGGGAAGAGGCCTATGTGAACACCTTGCTATGAACTTCAAGCAGAAAGGGGAAGGCAGCTTATTAATTCATGATGCAGCAACAACAAAAGAACTAGCTGTCATGAGCGATTAGACATCAGACTTGAGGCATTTTCTTCTCACTGGCGAGTGCCTGCAGGGTCTTTATTGACCCAATTTTGCCCCTCTGGCAAAATCTCGATCACCTTTTACACCTGCTTTGCATGGCCAGTCATTTCGGGTTGCAAGGTCCACCTTCAGGGTTCAACAACTTCGTTTCAAAGCATTGGCTCATCAGCCTCGTTCGTTGGCATTCACGATAGCATAAGGCAGAGTCTTCAAACGTTCACAAAAGAGGAGAGGAAAAAATTGGGGCATCTAACACTAAGGCAAAAAGAGGGCAGACGTTTACAAGAATAATGCAGCTGGCGGCAAAATTGCCGCCCACAACATCGATGGGTAAAATGAGATCGCAAACAGATGCAGTCAGCGGCAAATTTGCCGCTCACAACACAAGCAGAGAAAAGAAAGGCCGCAAACTCAGTCGACATCAATAAAATTGATGCACTCGACAGCCAAATTGGCCGATGTCGACAAAATTGTTGCACGTAGTCCACAGTAATGGGTGGCAAATTTGCCGCCCACAACATCAGGCGGCAAAAAAAGCCATGTAAAACACAAGAAAAGGCCCGTCCAGTCACCAGAGAAGCAGACTATCACGTAAAATGAGGTAACAAGCATGTTCCCAACAGACTTATGACATCATCAATAGTATTTTCCCTCTTCCCAATGGAGACTCAAGCTGCCCCTTGACTCCTCTTGGCTCTTCTCATATAAATACGCAGACTTGGTCATTTATTTTGATCTTCTCCAATTTTGTAAAGAGCACAGCTCTACAAATTTTCCACCTGAATCAATAAAAGACAGTTTTACCTCTTTCTTGAATGGATTTTTTTGTGTATGCCTTGAATGTTGGTCTGTGTCCATTCATTATTCTTTGATGCTCTCACAGGTCCAGCACCAGCAAACCAGTCATCTACAAAGTGCCATTGTCTGTTGCTGCCAGGAGTAGAGTTCTATTTTGGAGGTATAGAATAGGAGAGGTCACCTACAGTATGTATTCCATAGCATCTCGGTGAGTCCCTGTTCCTGTGCTTTCCATAAGAACCAACCTGTCATCCCAGAGACCTGGTCTTTACTGCCAAATTTGAGTGTATGTATGTTGTTTTATCTAATCCCGAGTGTGAATGTGGGAAGGTCATCTGTTTTTGGTGTATCACCTCTTTAGAGTAGGCTGTTTGTTTTCATGTTTTTCTTCTCCCTTTTCATCCCCCCAGTATATCTATATATCTATATTTTTGCACTGCCTGAAATAAGCAAGATACATCAGAGGGAACTAGCCCATACCTAGAGACTCTCCTCTCCTACTTCGTCATCCCACAGGCGAGAGAGGAGTTTCCATGTTGCGGGGAGAGGGTAGGAATCCATTTTCCTGCCAACTGGGTGCACTTTCCAGCGTCAACAGTCTTGATGGGACTAAAATAAGTATTTTTAGGCTTCAGTCTCTCCCTTATGTCCTGGTTGATGTAGTATTGTTTAGAAAGGATCTCTCAGGGGTCCTTCTAAGATGCATAGACTCAAATCAGGCTGACAAGGTGTTGTCTGAGTTCCACGATGGGCCGGTAGGCGGTCATTTTGCTCCTAAAGCTACTGCAGCAAGGATAATGAGAGCTGGCTATTTCTGGCCTACTCTTTTCAGGGACACCCATGCCTAGGTAAGAAAGTGCCAAAAGTGTGCACTTTTTGATGGAAAACAACGGTTGGCTACCATGCCTCTATAGCCTATTTAGGTGGAACAACCATTCATGCAGTGGGGCCTGGACTTCATAGGGATGATTAATCCTCCCTCTAGTGCTGGACACAAGTGGGTCCTGACTACCACGGACTATTTCATAAGGTGGGTAGAGGCTGTTGCTTTGAAGGAGGCAAATGAAAGTGCGGTCCTGGAGTTTTATGAGGACCTAGTGACAAGATTCAGGGTCCCAGCCACCATAATCTCAAATAATGCCTTGGCTTTTCTGGGAACCAAAACAAGTGAATGGGTGCTGAGGTATGGCATATATCTTAGCACTTCATCCAATTATTACCCACAGGGGAATGGACTGGCTGAGTCCACCAATAAAAACTTGATCAGGATCATCAAGCGGACCATGGAAGAAAATCAGAGGACTTGGCATGCCAAGTAGAAAATAGCTCTGTGGGCCGATTTAATCACTCCAAAGAGAGCAATCAGAAATTCTCCATATATGCTCATATATGGAAGGGAAGCTAGGCTTCCCATCTCACTTGAATTGCCAGCATTGGACCTCGCTCGCCAGCTACAATTAGAAGAAGGAAGTAGCATGGAGGTCAGGCTGTGTAAGCTGATGGAGCTCCAAGAGACAAGGGATCAGGCTATGGCTTATATGACCAGTCACTAATAGCAAACAAAGAGACAATTCGATAAGAAATCTTCATCAAAAGATTTCTTTGAAGGAGACTTTGTCTTGAAATGGGATGAAGACTGAGCTAAGCCTAGAAAGCATGCAAATTTGACGCCCTATGAAGTGGCCCATACATAATCACTCAGTGCAAGCAGCATAATGCATTCCAACTCTCCAAGTTGGATGGTGAAGAACTGCATATCCTAGTTAATGGGATACATCTGAAGCACTGCCACTGAGTCTCCTTTCATCTATATATGTTTTCCCTTATTTTCTTTCCCTATTTTCCCCAAGTGTTATTGCACAAGTAGTAGTTTTCTTAGCTTTGTGTGTGTTTTTCTTTTCCTCTTGGAGGTAAATCTACATGATTGGTTCTAGATTTATCAGAGCTATTGCTGGTCTTTAAGTTACCATCTGACTCCGTGCCCAATGGACTACAAGGCAACTGGTCTCTAAGCATAGCAGGCATGCTTCCCCTGGGAGTCACCAATTTGTTGACCAATTTTTTCCCAACAGGCAATTTTTGGTCCCCTTCTACCTCTTATTGTTCTAGGCAACTTCTTTTTGATTTTGTGTAGGTCCAGTGATTTCCATGGATTCAGTAGTTCCCTACAGACTTCACATTTTCTATGGACTCAACTGGTTAGTCTTTTGGCACAAGGAGGATCAGTTCAAAGAATGTTGGGGTTTACAAGGCTTTTTGGGCTCTTGTCTGACAAAACCGGCCCTAGTTCAAGCCTCAATTCAATCTTTAAGATCATCATTTCAATTACAGGCCTTAGCTTATCGTTGCAGATCCACCGCTCCATTCTTCGCTTCTAGTTCAATCGCTAGTGCAACCTGTGGGTTCAACAAATTAGTGCGAATGTTCGATTCAATCGGATGGTTCAATCATTTGGTTCAACTAGGTGGTCCAGCAGCTTCAAGTTCATCGGCTTTGGTTCACTTGGCATTGGTGCCCAATGATTGAACCACTTGAACCGTTGAACCATTATTGGTTCAATGGCTTGGTTTAAGGGTGTGCCCAAAGGATCAAGGGGTAACTCAAAGTCCAAAAGCCCTTGCGAAGGGCAGGGGAAATTTCAAATATAGCTGCAAAAGGGTAAGGTTTCAAAATTTTGGCTTAAAGCAAGTGAAGATGGATTTTTTAGACTTTTGTCTGAAGGAATTCCTTCGGACAAAAAGTCTGAAGAAATTCGGAGGCAAGAAAGGGCCCAGGAAAATCAAAGCATCAATTCCCGTGGACTTTTGCCCATGGGAAAAACGTTTGAAACAAAATAAAAGGGCCCGAAGGAATTTGGGGAGGCCATGCCAAGGAGCCCGGTAAGAATTCTTGCAGACTTTTTATCCGCAAGAAAATGCCCAAACAGAAAGCCTGCAAAAAATGTCTGAAGCAAAGCGAAGGACCTGATGACATTTTGTCGAGGACGATGACGTCCCAAAAGCTATCAAATTTAAGGAAGCAAATTAGCTGTTAGTTTTGAAAGCAATGACGACCGCGTGAACGTCAAAATTAACATAGTGAAATAGTTGTTTCCTTTCGAACTAAAAGGATGCCAACCATGGAAAAGGCCCAAAAATGTAGTGACCCACCCAGAGATATCCCTGAGGGCCGAAAGAGCTAGAAGAGACAAGATAGGGAAAAGACAAAGTGCCAAGTGTAGGAGCAGGCAGATAGTCCAAGTGGCGAAGGGAGGCGTCGATTCAAGAAGTTACTCTAGCAGGTGAAACAGTGTCTATGAATTGACCATTAGAAAGCGTGAATGGCCAGCTGTGCGACCCATTTTTCTTCATTTCACATTTATGAGCAGACAAATTGCATAGGTGCATTCAAGGAGTAGTCTCGGTTAATAAGGAAACAGCATGGCCATGTCAAGAAATGCCTGAAGTCAAAGCCAGGGCTAACACAACATTTATGTTTAAGCAGCCTACTCTTCCCAATGCTCGTAAGGCACATGGGTCACTTGTAAAAGGGGTGCCAAAAGGCCTCCTTTATTCTCCTATATATTGAGAACTTGTCATTTGAGAAAAGATCTTCCACATTTTTAAGGCATAGCCTTGGAAAAATTTCACCTAAATCAATAAACGCATTTTTTACCTCTATCTTGGTTAGATATATCTGTGTATGTCTGAGTGTTACTTTGTGTTTAGTCATTGTTCCTTGATGCTTTCACAGGTTCAACACCAACATATCTGGTGTCTATAAGGTGCCATTTCTACAGCTGGTAAGGAGAGTTCTATTTGGAAGTGCAGAAATAGAAGAAATTACCTGACAGTGTGCCTTTCACAGCACCTTTGGTGAATCTCTATTTTTTGTATTTTCATTAAAGCCTCCCTGTCAAGCTCCTACAGCCTGGTCCTTCTACCAGTTTGAAGTGTATGTATGTGTTTGTTTGATTTTAAGTGTGAGGAAGGTAGGAGCTTAGCCTCCTGCCAAGGGTGCAATCTTCTGCATCAACATTAGTCACTTACATTGACTTATGGCAAGATAAGATGTTCATTAAGAATCATGCCTTTAACTTAGGGAAGGCTTGAGCATTGCTTTGCTACCAGCCAATTGTCTATATCCCTAACAGAGATGCTTTTAACTCCACTCATGACCTTGCTCCACTGCTAGTCAGGTGTCCATAACCCCAGTGGAGATTACTAGAATCACATGTATCTGAAAGCTTTTGATTTGCATTGTATCCTTATTTTTGTATATACTTTTTATCTTTATGCTTTCATCAAGATTGGGAATCAGGACAGTGAGCTTTTAGGATTTGGCCAAGTATTTGATCTTTGGAAAATTGCCTATGGCTACAACTCTAATCCCAAGCAAGGATGTTTATTAAGTGCTAGTGTGGTCATATCATGATAATTTTTACCTTCCTACTAATACAAGTTTTCTTAAAACCAATTTGAGATTGAGATAATGGTTAAGGTCTATTGAAATGATTGGCCTTTCCATTTGTCCTTGTCAGTTTCTTAAGATATAACATCAGTTTTATATTTTAGATCCATGGTTAGTCCATGTATGGGATTTACACCTTCATTCCTAAATTAGAGGGTCATATTTTAAGCAAACTTCATAACTTCTGAGCTCAAAATTATCCCTAGGGACTTATTGGGATCAAGGAACCAAGCAACATGAAAGAAAACACACACAAAATGAAAAGCAACAACAAAGGAAAACAAACCAATATGTACATGCTTATGTACAAACAAGGGATAAGAAAAAAAATGAAAAGAAACTAACTAGCCTATCTACACTTGTCTAATCTTCTTATAGTTTATTCCATGAAGACCCTAGGAGGAGAAACAAAGAAAGAGTGTTTGAGATAGGTGGGCAATGTAAACTTTACTCCTTGTAAGTTATTGAGTTTAAACGTTTTATTGCCCAATGTTTCCACAATCTCATATGGGCCAATCCACAAGGGTGTGAATTTGCCATGTTTACCCTTAGGCTCAGATGCCTTGTCCCAAAGAAGAGCCAAGTCTCCTTGTCTAAATAATTTGATTTTGGATATTTTATCAAACCATCTCTTACCTATGGTTTGATGTCTGCTAAAATCAACAAAGACCTTCTCCTTTGTAGCTTCTATATAAATCATATCCAACAATCTAGAATTAGCCAGTTTTGGGTTCTCCTCCATGTGTACTTGCATAAATATATACATGGGCAACTTGAGAGCGATAGGAAAGATGGGTTCTTTTCCATACACCAATATAAATGGTGAAGCTTTTAAAGCTTGCTTGATTCTTATCCTATTAGCCCAAAGTGGAAATTTAAGAAACTCGTGCCAAGTCCTAGGTTTGTCTTCAATAGACTTCTTGATTACCTTCATCAAGTTCTTATTAGTTGATTCAAATACTCCATTACCTTGGGGATAATGATTGGATGCAAACTTGAGAGTGATGCCATTATCATAAGCCCATTCAGTCATTTCTATGGATATGAAGGTAAATCCATTATCACATACTAGAGATACTAGGGTCTCAAACCTAGTATAGATGTTTTCTTCCTAAAAAGTTAATCACTTCCTCAGTTATGCATTGCTTGGTGGTTATAGCTTCAGTCCATCTTGTATAATAATCTATGTTGATAAAGACATATGTGTGACCTTAAAATGAGTTTGGGTTGAATATTCCAACAAAGTCTAACCCCCATTGAGGAAAGGGTTTGTCAATCATGACTAGTTGTAGAGGCATTACTGCCTTTGGCTCATTGGCACTAAAAATTTGGCATGAATGACATTCCCTCACATGCTTGTGAGCATCCTTAAAAATAATTAGCCAAAAATAGCTAGCCCTAAAAATTTATGGGATGTGGTTTTCCTAGATGGATCTCTAATGCCTAGATTTTCATGAAAGGTGCTCATGATTTGGGTGGCTTCTTCTTGGGAGACACATCTCAAATAAATTACTTCAAAGTTCCTTCTATACAAGATTTATTTCTTGATCAAGTAGTGCGTTGCCTTTATCCTCCAGGCCCTCTTTTGCTCCCTAAATAAATCTGTAAGACAAGTACCATTGATTAGCAAATGTATGATTGGGTCATACCACTCACTAGCTTGAAAATTTTGTTGATCCACCTTCATAACACTTAGTCTAGGGTTAGTATTAGCAATCATTTGAATAAAACCTTGGCACCATACCAACTTTGTAATTTTCATATATAGGTCATATTCCTACAAGATTGACATCCATTTACCTCTATGCTCACCCAATTCATTCTAACTTAACACAAGTTTGGTGGCAGGGTCTAGTAAGATGTCATGCACCTTATTTATAAGGATGTAATGCTTGAATTTATTAACTACCTTGACTAATGCATATGCATGTTTATCAATCAATGAATAATTAAACTCAACATTCTTAAAATTAGTACTCATAAAAGCAATTGGGTGGTCACACCCCTCAATTTTTTGAGTTATCATTTCAACCATAGTGTGGTCAGATGCAAAGGAAGAGAGGTAGAAGTCCTTTGAAAAATCAAGACTTATAAGGACTGGAGCTTGACTGATGGCTTCCTTGATAGTCATTGAATTCTTTTCTAGAATCTTCATTCCATGTGACCTTGGCATCCTTCTTCAGCATGTCATTCAATGGTTTGACTATTTCTATAAAACCAGAACTAAACTTTCTTATAAAACTAATCTTACCAAAAAATGACTTTAGCTCTTTATTACTATTTGGAGGTTCTATTCTAGATATGGCCTCCACTCTTTCAGGATCTATAGAGATCCCATCCTTAGTTATAAAATAACCTAATAAATTCCATTCAATCACACAAAAGATACTCTTCTTAGGGTTTAAATAAATGCCATACCTTCTACATCTTTCAAAAACTTATTGTAAATGCATGAAGTGATCTTCCCTATTTTTAGAAAAATATGTTAGATCATCTAAATAAATAATAATGCACTTACCAATCAAGCCTTGGAAGGCATGGTCCATATCTATTTGGAAGGTGGATCCTAAATTAATGAGTCCAAAGGGCATTCTTTTGTAATCAAAGGTTCCCCATTTTGTCGTGAAAGTTATTTTCATCTTGTCCTCTCTATCAACCAATACTTAGTTGTAACCTAAAAAGCCATCTAGAAAAGACATCATAGTTGATCCTAAAACAACTTGAATTACTTGGTCTAGGGAAAGAAGGGGGTAGTTATCCTTCTCTAATGCTTTGTTAAAATTTTTGAAGTCTATACAAATCCTAATCTCACCATTCTTCTTCCTGACTGGCACCAGAATGGCCAACTAGGTAGAGTTTCTGATGGGAAAGACTATCCTAGCATCTAGAAGTCTCTTGACCTCTTTGAATATCATGGGTTCTAAGATCGGGTTCACAAGCCTTTGTTTCTATCTGAAGGGTTTACAACTCTCCTTAAGGGGTATAGTATGTGTGATGGCCCTCGGATCAAAAAAATTTAGGTCATCATAAGAACATGCTACGACATCCTTGTATTAGGCAAGAAGTTCCTTAGCTTTCTTGTTTTCAAAATTTATGTAGGCCTTCCCAACATTTACCATCTAAGGTTGATTATGAAGGCCTAAATCAACAACATTATAGTCCTTCCCATTTACCCAAGGAGCCTTAGAAGCCTCAACAAATTTGTCCTTATCAAACAGTCTTTATAAATCAATCATTCCCTTTGGGATTTTGTTGTAACTCATTTGAATGACTTTACCATTAAATTTATCTTCCCTAGATATACTTCTATTAGCTTCATCAATGATATGAGCATCAAATGTTCCAAAATTAATCATGAAATCTAATATCTGTTGATCATCATTGAAGAGTTGGAAGTGGTTGATATTGTCTAGTATTGAAGGACAAGGGACCAGTTCAATGCTAAAATTAGGGGAATCATGATTAGGCATGAGGTTAGATGTAGTAGATGCCAATGGATCAGATGCTTGATTTTATTCTCTTAGGATGGAACTGATGCTAAAGGCATAAAAAGATTAAATTAGATCCCAAAATCTGAATTTATACCTTTTTAAATATGAAAGTTTACATTTGTATTTGCTTTTAACCTAGTTAACCACTAGTTTTAAATCCCCATAAACTAGTAGTTCTTTGACCTTGTTTTTTATAGAAAATTATAAACCAAGGATAAGGGCCTCATACTCAACAAGATGGTTATTACAAGGTAATTGTATTCTATAAGAAACATGGAACCTTTTATCAATGGGTTCAATCAAAACAATACCAACACCTAATCCAGCATTACACCTAGCACCATCAAAGTGCAATTTCCATAATCCATGAACAACATAAGCATCCTTGGTATCACATGACTTGTCAGCCTCTTGGGTGAAGACCCCCAAGTCTGAGTTTATTATGTTGACCCTCTCATTCGCAACATTGTATTCAGTTATCATATGCTTCATTCTTGGTTCTCTCTCAACTTTGATCTGATTGGAGACACCTTTCCAAGGTAACCATAGATGTGAGAAATCTATAGACATGTAACCATTCAAATCCTTAGTCAATTCCTTGATCAATAAGATTCCATAAATATTAGGTATTTCAACCACCTAAATATCAATGAATTATTGTACTCTGGGTTTAGAACCCAGTTGCATATGAACATTTAATAATTCTCCTATAACCTTGACCATGGATTTGTCTAATTAGGTGACAACCCAATAAAAATTTATAGGTGTTAAACCAAGTTTCTTGCATATTCATATAGGCATGATATTAGTAGAAGCTCCTGAATCTAATAAACAATTATGCAAGTTCTTAACAAACATCCTGATAGTGAGCAAGAAAGGAGGAGACTCAGCTTTGGTTTTAGGGACTGTTACATTGACATGATTAGTCTTGAAAGGACCATGCTTTCCTGACAAGGATTCCAACATGATA
Source organism: Torreya grandis (assembly GCA_037957365.1). Classification (NCBI taxonomy): domain Eukaryota; kingdom Viridiplantae; phylum Streptophyta; class Pinopsida; order Cupressales; family Taxaceae; genus Torreya; species Torreya grandis. Next base: position 1,392,591 of record JARHVA010003320.1, on the reverse strand, counting down.
TCTCATTGCTCTATAATTTGTGAAAGTTTATGTAATGTTATATTAGCCTTTATCTTCTTCATGTCCTCAACTATGTTATAACTAGTTTTGCTAGAAGGATTAGGAATATCAACATTGGGTTTAGAAGTGCTCCCCTTTAGTGGCTCTAGATTGTTGCTTGAAGAGGTGTTAGGAGGAGTTCCAAAGTTGTTTAGAGGTTTTGAGGTAGTCAGGGGTTGCCACTGCTCTTTATTCCTCAAGGGATAGGTCTTCTTTAGGAACTGTTGAAAGGCTTGGATCTCTTTAGCGACCTCATCAAGTTTGTTTTCTTCTCGAAAGGGGAAATCAAAGGTGTCCACCATGAAAGCCTGATCAAATGGATTCGATATAGAGGTGATTGCACCACTTTATTTGTTAGGGACCACTTCAAATGTGTCCAAATCTTCTTGGAAGGGCTCAAAGACTTTGCAAAATTCTATACAATAAATTTCCCCATGATTGGTTGTGCAATGTACCCTACAATAGTCAGGCAATGCAATATCAATAAGATTAATGTATGTATTCTTATTACTAGAAGATGGTTCATTAGCCTTATTATTATGAAAACTATCATTCTAAAATCTGTTATTTGGCCTATTGAACCTTTGGAATGATAAATTCCTACCAGAGTGCTCTCCAATACTGCCCACTTGTTTCTATAATTGGAGGAAATCAGTGCTTAATTTTTGAACTATTTTCAAGATGGACTCATTCTCATTTTGGGGAGTTTCAGAATTATGTACCTAGTTATTATTAGCAGATGGTACCAAATCCCTTTGATCACCTGAGTTGTAGCCATTAGTGAGATGGGTCAAGAATCCCAAACTTTGATTTGGAGTTGCATGACTTAATGAAAACTAGGTCAAATTTGGGAGTTGGTTTAAGGCTGGGAGATTTTGGTTATTATTAGGGAACAAGTTCATCACAAGAAAGTGTGGGTTCACATTTGGGACTGAATAAGCCATTTTCGCCTGGGGCTACATTTGATAATTAATGATCACTGATTTAGAATAGGCTTGGGCTAATGAATTTATAACTGGGATAGACCTTTTAAGGAATACAGAGGTCATAAAAATATATTGCATATTTGTAGATCTCTAGCGCTAGGACATCATTGGGTTTGTAGGGTTCCATCATCCTATTATACATCTTTTGAAATCTAGCATTGAAGTACCTAATGGACTCACTGGCATCCCTTCTAATAGTAGTGAACTGATGGTAAATAACACAAGGACTAATAATTTTACCAAATTGATTAATAAAGACATTGTTAAAATCATTTCAACTTGTGATATAATTATCAAGCAAATTTAAGAACCATTCATAAGTAGCATCTTTAAAAGTAAATGGGAATAGCTTACATGCCACATCTTCATGCATAACATTGAGCAATCTTAAATCAAACTTAAAGGATTTTATATGTTCCTTAGCAGTCACTATATATGTTGGACTAAATGCAGGTAGATATTTCTTAGCATTTCTTAGAAGATCATGCACCACCCCTAGCACATTGATTGAGGAATCCCCTAGCCATGCCATATTCGAGTGATGGTTAAAGGCATAGGGTACCTTGAATTGGTGAAGTTGGAAGAGATTTAGATCTCTTGTGTGTACCTTTATCACATATGGCCTTCCTATGAACCTCAAGTTCAAGTAGAGGTTTTTTAGTTTTCGAGTGTGATATTGTTCTAACCTTAGGCAATTCCATCTTGAAATTCAAAGATCCTACCTAAAATACAATGTGTCAAGTTAACTTCTATAATGAACAAGAATTAGACATGCACATTGAGCTTATTTTGTAAAGGTGGCATGAAGAATTGTAAAGGGCGTTGATCTTTGACTGAATTTACTTAAAGATGCATTCAAATACGTGAATATGTTATACCTTTGCAAGTCTAAGACTAAAGCATCTCATATCTATGAAAGATATGTGCACCTTTGATCAAAATGAACCGTTCTAACCTTAAATACTATAGATTTTCAAAATTTTAAAGCCAAATTTACCAAAAATAAGCACCAATTCACAAAGAACGATAAAGGAAGCACATATATGTGTTCCAAATAAAAAAGATCAATGATATTTCTATATTTTAAGCAAAGGATTTACTCAAAACATAAAGATATAGTGATCTTTAGGTAAAATAATTTAAGACCATCAAATTTTTGAAGTATTCGCCCTCCTTCTAGCACCAGCGGGAGCTATCGCATTGATGCTTCTAAATGTACCATAGGTGTCCTTAGTGATTAAAGAACACTTCTCATTTCATAATTTAGAAAATTCAGAGCATGAGTTGCAGGTTTTGACAATATGGTTGTCTGTGGTGAAATGGCAACAGACCAAGATAACTATTCTACAATATTTATATAATTTGGTGGTTGGGAGCCACCTTGGCCTATCTTCTATGAATATTTGTTGGTGCTTAGTGAATTACACTTCATTATGCTACAAACTAATCTAAATGGATACTTATAATGTGGCTAAAACTAAAGTGATCATGGTGTAAAAAAAAAGGCAAAGAGAAGGGTGGGGTAGAAAAGAAATAAGTGATTGCCAATTTTGGTCCTAAACATTATGAAAAGGTATTAATGATAACTAAATGGACATTTAAAAAATATGTAGTGTAATATAACTTAAACTCAAATCTCACTATATACCAAGAAAACTCTAGAGGAAAACTTTTAAGAATCATAAGTAAGAACCAAGTCTAAATTAGGGATTTACTACCATGATCAAATAGCTCTTGCACCTCTGAATACGAAGTAAAATGAAATGAAGTAGAAGATAATATCTTTAAGATAATCTAACATAAGCATAAATCATAAACCCTATGATTAAAGAATGTTATTCAGAATTCAAAGATACTATTCAAATTTAAGACTTCTACTAATAATTGAGAGAAAAGCTACATTTAGCAATTAACAAATCAAGAATGGACAATCTTTGAAGAATTCCCTGATTCTATTAATTATTTAGAGTATACAAATTTGTTCATAAATCTCTTTCTTTTTACAATGGTGATACATGCCTTTATAAGAAGATCAAACAATATACCAATCAATTTATACATACAAGTGTACAAAGACAAGGACATTTATCCTTACAAGCTCTATGATACACGTGTCTTTTCTAAAATTATACTGACCTAGAGGCAAGTATGCTAACAAAATATAATATGCCTTTACAAATGGAATATTCTACTATAAAATGCCACCTAATTTCTATTAGAATAGACTATTATTCTAACTTGTTGGTGGGGCCCCTATTTGTTATTGGAGGCTCATGGCCCTCTCATGTTGCTCATTAACTAGCATGAGATCCACAATAGGCTTCAGGATGCACTCTTCCTCCTGATCTACTAGCTCATTGAATTCTTGGTCATTTCTTGCCAAGGCCTCCTTGAAGCTTTTAGCTTCGTTGATTCTCTCACCTACATTGAATATCATATCCAAAATCTTGTTGTTATCCTACCCAGATTGTCCTTTGCTTTTACCCTAGACTTCTTAAGTCACCAAAGTGGCTCTATGTTTGAACTCTTCATCACTAATGAGGCCAAGGGCAGTAGGATATGCAAGATTGATGAAAATATTCCTAAGAAGTTTCTCAATTATGTTAATGATTTCTTTATCATCTTTTATAAGCCTCATCACCTTGGTATGCCAAGTACTCAAGCTTTGAACTTTATCAATAACAATCCCCAAGATTGTGCCTAATTGTCCCATACTTATGTTTCTAAAGTTTGGAACCTACCTCTTTGCTTGAATGTTGAGAAGTTGAGCAATCTTGTCCTTTAAGGCCTATCATTAGGTAACTAGGTCCTTGGCCAATGTATCCTAGATTTCTAGTGCACTTTGCCTCATCTTCATTGACTTTAATTCCTCAAACATGTCATATAATTACTCATCAAGCATCTTAATCATAGCATCTGGTACTGACAAGATTGCCTCAATTTGCAAGTTCTCATTCTCCCTTTCTAAATTTTGGATCCTTTATTTTAGACCCCATATTTTGGCCTTGGCTTGTTGTGAATGTGATTCCATCAAGCTTTCCACCTCTTTTTCATGTATTACATCTTCACCAAGATATTATCCTACAATAGGAGTCAAACTTACAAAATGTTTCACCTTATGAAAGGCCAATTCTTTTATCCCTACCATAGTTATTCTGCTAGTAATCCTCTCTACTCATATTATTTCAAGATTGAAGTGAACTATGGTAACTAGATTTTTAAACTTGGGAGGGTCTGGGATCTCTATGCTTGAACTAGTGGATGCTCTTAGAGCATCTATCTTCTTATCTCTTAAGCCTTGAGTGACCATATTTCTCCTTTCTTCTTGATCCTTCATTATATATTTTATCTAAGGATTTACATCATCGTGCACATCCACCCGAACCCTTGTCATGGCCCATGAGAGGGAGAGAGAAGGAATCTCCTGCAACTTAACATAAATGAACTAGCCAGGAATGATTGATCTATGGATTAGAAATTTATCACTAAAGAGATTGACTTCACTAGTGGGATGAGTGATAGTCAATCTAGGCTTCTTCCTTGGTCTCATAGGGACCAATGCTAATTCTACATGCCTCTTCTCTTGAGAGTCTACTAGGACTAGTTCCTTCCTTATTGCCTCCTTTGAAGGGTCCTCTTCTCCACCTAAGCCATAGGATTCTTCAAGCTCCTTGAGGGCACCCTCAAGTGTCTCCTCCAACTCCAAGGTAATTATGTCAACGTACTAGATTGGAAAAGGTGGTTTTTATTGCATGGTTGAAGTTAAGGGCCCTTCCCCAAGTCTTTATTTTAATCTTACCTCTCCAAATTTTTCTTTTCCTTTGGATTGATCATCCTAAATTAGCTTAGCCTACTATTGGGACTATTGTGGTTGTTCGATCTGAGGTTGCTCTTGAGTTGTCCCAAATGGCCTAGGTAGTAAATGATATTGCAAAGGGTGCATTTGCCATGTTTACCCAGATGGCTTGTTATCTCTGACCAATCTATACTCTAATTTGATTTTGTGACCTTGGACTCTAGACAATACTTCCCCATAGTTCGTGGCTCCTATGTATATGGTGTCATTTTGAGTTCATCTAGTTGAAATCCAAACGAATTCCTATGTGTGACCATAACTTCCACTTGCTTCTAATCTCTAATTAGGATTTTCCCAATGTTTAAGGGGAAGGGGTGAATCATACCTTTCCTTTTCTCTTCGTAAGCCTTGTCAATGCTAAGGATGAGTTGGGAAGAAATCTCCTACTCAGCAATCTTATTCGAGACATACACTTATAGTTTATAGGGTTGTGACATGATTCCTTCTATCCTAATGAATGTACAATCAGGATAATACCATATGTCCCCTATCATTTCAACCTATGTCTAGATGAGGGGGTGGAGCCTAGGCATTCAACTATTATTGGGAAAAAGCAATCATGGTTGATATTGTATGTGATTCTGGTACTTGAAGATGTGTAACTTGTAGTAATAGTGTGAGCTAGTTATCCTACCCTTTGGAGACTAGTTCTTAATGCCTGAGAAGGTAGTTGAGGCTAGAAGGGAATCTAAGAGGTGTGACATCATGTAGAGTTTCTTGGAATTCTTTCTCTTGATGGATATGAATTATTTGTCCAAGAAGGTGTTGATCAAATCTCCTATAAAAGGGGTAAGTTTCTCTTCTACCAAGAAGTGTACATATGAGACCTAAACCTTATTTACGTAGGTGGTCAAAGGGGCACCAAAATCTCTTTGATGGAGCTAGGGTTTTAAGACAAAGTCTAGGTCATTTTTATTGGTCCATTCTCTTATTTTAGGAAGGTCCACATGGGGAAGAGGGAGATTGTAGTACTTTTCAACAAAATTAGGGGAAATGTATGCCACCTTTTTTGAGTCCCCTCCCTAATAATCCATTCATTGTCAATTATACAATCAACAAAAATAGGGGCAAGGACATCAATGTAGTGCATTACCTCGAGTTTTGTCATGGCATGTTGGAGGCCAGCCATATAGATTACAACCAGGTCATTATATCATCTGTTGGTGGTGGTTTTTCTTTGCTCTTCCTTTGAGATGGGCTACAATTCTTCTATCATGAGGAAAAGATCAGACTAATTTTTGATGTCATGGATGTTTAATGTTGTGAGGTCCAATTCTATATCTTTGAATACTCAACCCTCACTATCAGTTGTCAAATAGAGCTTTGCTTCCTCCTTTAATTATTGTCTTCTAGCAGCCATGGCCTTAATTTCTTGCTAATTGTTCACACTAGATCACAAATGATTTTTATGAAAGCCCCCTCACGCTTAGAAAACACAACAAAGTTGTCGTTTGATTGAATTATAGCAAATTGAGCCTGCTGGGTCACTTTATATAAGGTCTAGGGTTTGGAGCTTTAATGGTGGAAGATATCTAAGCTTTAACTTATATGTGTTCTAAATTTTATTTGGACCTTTGCCTTTATACCTTTATGTTTTTGATCCCACGAGATCTTCAATTTTATCCTTTTTTGCTTACATGGAACTTATGTGGCACTGGTCTAGATCTTTTGTGGCATTTTTCATAAATGTCATTTGAACACTAGCTATTGGTATTTAAAAATAACTCCTTGACTTCATAGGATAGAATTATTGGTTTAGTGTGAGTCATTGATCATGATCTAGGTCCTTGTCTTTGATTGGTTCATTAGTCTTAAGCCCTGTGGTTACAACGCTTGGTGTGTGTACATATCTTCCTCATTCTCCAAATCTTTTGGGTAGTTGATCATCGACTGGGTATCAGCCACACGAAAAAATTCTGGGCTTTTAAAAAGTCATCAGGTCATCTTCACGTCATTGGATCAAATCCATCGATGAGGTGCAAATCATAGGATCTACAAAATGCCCAATCATTAAGTCAGTTCATTATTAAAGTTAAGGCTTATGCTTACGTTCCTTAGGCTAAGGTTTGTTTTGCATTTACTAAGTACTGGACAAACCTTGGGCTAAGGAATTAAACCTAAGTGGTGATTAAAAAGGGGGTAAGGTATGGATATTCTAGGCTAAGGTTTGTGTTACATTTAGCACCATAAAAATGTTAGGCCAAAATATCTATGTCACGTGCCATGAACCATGCACAAAGTACGTTCACCATGACACGATGATTTGTAAGTGTTTATAAGGTGAGTTCATGATTTGAGGTGGATTATGCAAAATCTAATGCAAGTCTTAAGGCATAGACTTAGGCTTGGTATATATCATTGCTTTGCAAGTCAAAGCCTTCCATTGTGAACATATTTTGAGCATTTTCCTTAGCTTGTAGGGTTCCAAAATAAAATAGGATTTTGGGATGTCATTTGAACCCTTAAGTAAGATATTTCATTAGTTTAAAATTGATGGTCTTGAAATCATTGAATACACTCTTGTGAGTGTTTTTTTACTGTCACATGAATGTCAATTTTAAACCAGTGAAAGTTTCATTTTAATGAAATTAAAGTTGATGGTCATACAGGCATCAAGTTCACCTTATTAGATGTTTGGGTGACATTCATGAAAACATCAATTTTAAATTTGTTAAAACTTTTAGTGCTAAATGCGAGGGTACCACTTGGAATTCTCACAAAGCTTCCCAGGGTCTTAGTGTTACTTCACTCTCTTGGATCAAATCCCACGATAAAGCAACATCCATTGATCATGATCCAAGTCCTTGCTTTTGATTAGCTGTAGTGTCAAGTGGGCCCCTCTTCCTTTCAATCCTCACATCTAATGGCATCGTATGTCCATCTTTTAGGTTCCCTATGGCCTTTTAACTTTTAACTACGCTTCACTTCATCTAATCAAGTCTCGTGATAAAGCGACAACCATTGGATCACCAAAGATGCATGTTATTTAAGCCAAAATTTGGGTCATCTTTATGTCGTTGGATTGAATCCAATGATGAAGTGATAACCATGGGCTCTGCAAAACATGAGGAAGTTAATGTTAAGATCATGAGAACATAAAAAACTTAGGCTTAAGATGCTAAGACTAAGGTCATGATTGTATTATTAAATACATCATGGCCTTAGTATTAAAGTCTTAATTTTAAGTTGAGAAATATTAAAAGGGACCATGTAGATAAACATTAGTTAGGATATTTAGAAATTTTTAGGGAGACAAATTAAATATTAAAGGGATCAAGTTTCTTGGTCAAGTTGTGTAGAAAACCATGACTTAACTAGGAACATGTGTTTCATACTTAAAGTCCCCAAGTTGATTTTTAAAATGTTTTCCTGCCAATTTGGGTTCTCACCTCTACTCAAATTTGAATTAAGGGTTTATAAGGGTTTTGGAACATAGACTCCTTGGGAGTACACACCATGTAACCCAAAACTAAGATCCCAATGAACATTATTAACATAGTAAGTCCATACTGAAATAGAATTAAACCATATAAGCTCTGCTTAAACAAAGTGGATGACCTTCAAACAGCCACCACATACTTTGACATTCTAAAATTTCCATGTTTTATATTGAAGATTTCTCAAGGGTCCCAATTCAATAAATGGGGGTATTTTGGTCCCAACACAACTCCCCTCACAACCCACCTAGAACCTTCACCCAATAGGCTCCATAAAATCAATATTTTTGAGATAGCCTTACCCAACTTATGTGAAGTGCATAACACAACAACACATGGATTACTATACTGCATATAGTTTGATTATGATTTCGAGATCTTCTAAAAGGAAATGAAAGAATACAAGGTAGTCCCCAATCATACAAAATCCTCTAACTTGGATAAAGCCCCTAATAATACTATGGTATTAGAAACCTTGGATTTTCCTAGACAAGAAGAAAATAATTTAGAAGAAGGTATTAGTGAGGTGCAAGAGTTTCAATAGTTCCAAAGGATCAACTACACCCTTAGAAGCAGGAAAAAATAACAACCACTTACTACCTTAACCACCACAAATAATGGTGCAACCTCACTAGACCAAAATGGTAGGAATGATCCTTGACATCCAAGATCTCAAGAGCCTAAGGCACCTGTAGAAACCCAACCAGTCCATAGAAAATGGGGTTACAACATAGTCCAGGATATGAAGAAAATTAAGGCTAACATTACCCTTCATGAGCTTGCCCAAATCACAGAGCAATGAGATTTATTGTTAAAGTATTTGACTCAAAAATTGAACCCATAGGCCCAACTAAAATTAAGAACATGCACACCAATGTGCTTACTCGTAAGAATAAGATGGAGGTTCCCTTATTCCTTTTGATCATTAAGTTATTTGGAAAGAATATGCATAATTTCTTAGTAGATTATGGAGCCTCAACCAATGTGATGCCAATAGGCATCTGTAAGAAACTTGATCTAGCCCCCATAAAATCAGATAAGGTAGTGGTCTAGTTGGATAAGTCAGAGGTAAAAATGATAGATGAGTTGTTAAACATTCATATCTAGTTATAATATGAGTCTAGGATTCAACACTTTTCAGACATTCAAGTGGTTGACATCCTAAAAGCCTATGGTATGCTTCTCAGCAGATATTGGTCCAAATCCCTGAATGGGTATATGGCCAAAAATTTCTCCCATATGTGGTTATCATGGAGAGGAATAGCCAATTATATATGAGTGGACTAGGAACTATGCATGAAACACATGATCACCAAATATAAGGATATTAATGAGATGATAAACCTAGTTTTCTTAGACCTAGGCATCTACACTATAAGCACCAAGCTTCCAAAAAACCAAATTAGCCACATCCTAGGTCTGCTTGCCTTGTGATCTCTTTACATAGATGGAGCTCACTCTAAACAAGGTAACAAGGCTGGTGTTTTACTTATAGATCCCTTAGCGAGTAAACATCTAGCGTATTATAGGCTATACTTCCCTTGCACAAATAACTTGGTAGAGTACAAAGCTCTAATCTTGGGATTGCAATTTGCATTGAGACATGAGGCAAATGAACTAAGAGTATTCAATGACTCTGAACTAGTGGTAAACCAGATCAAAACTAGGTTTCAATTTAAACTATCATACCTAAGAAAGTATAAACATAGAGCTTGGGACCTAATTGAAATGTTGAATTTATTCAATATCATCCTTATTCCCTCAGAGGAAAACCAAGTAGTAGACTCATTAGTATTCATCACAATGAACTTAACCCCTACGAATGATACTGAGCTACAAGAGTTATCTATGGAACTCATCCCCTATCCTTTTATCTTGAATAATGTGACTAACTTCTAGGTCTTTGAAGATGACCAATAAATCATCTAGTTTTTCAGTAATAAGGGGATATTCAAGGCCCAAATCATATATTAAAAGGATAGAGATAACCCTAGGATTGAGTTAGCTAATGATAGAATCTTAAATATTCACAAAAATAGGATAAAAAATGGGATGATTTCATTACAAAGAGTGTTTGATGCATTAAACCCAACCTTCTAGGTTAAAAGGCCTAAGTTCAAAGACCAAAAGTGTTGACATGTTAATCTCGACCTTGTAGAGAATCCCCATACAATTAATGTGGGTCTAGACTGGATGAACCACAAATTGGAATAGTTACGGATATTATTGCTAAGGCACAAGGATGTAATTGTTTAGACCTATGGAGACCTTAAGGTCTTTGAACCAAGAGTAATTACTCACACCATCCCCTTAAAACCTATCCAAAAACCCTTTAGACAAAGATAGAGGTTAATTAACCCTATCTTGGATCCCTTGATTCATAAGGAAGTTCATAAATTACTCTCTACAGGGATAATTTTATCGGTCTGCCACTCCACCTAGGTGGTTAACCTGGTCCCAATGTGAAAAAATAATGGTGAAATTTGCCTCTGTGTGGACTTCCATAACTTGAACTAGGCCTTAGATAAAGATAACTACCCTTTGCCCTCCCTAGACAAAGTGATCCAAATGGTGAGCGCATCCTACATGATGTCCTTCCTAGAAGGCTTATCGAGCTATAACTAGGTCCTAGTCAACCCAGGAGAATAATTAAGAGTTATTTCACGACCAAATGGGGCACATTCACTTATAAACAGATGCCTTTTGGATTAATCAATGTTGGTGTAACCTTTCAAAGGGTAATGGATTCACCTTCAAAGCCCTGATAGGTAAATGTATAATAATATGTATCGATGACCTAACCATGTTTTATAAATATAGTTCAGATCATGTGCACCACTTAGAAAGGGTATTTGAAAGATGCATAAGGTATGAAATCTCTTTAAACCTAAAGAAGAGTGTGTTCAATATCACTAAAGGTAAGCTTCTTAATCACATTGTCACAAATGAAGGTATTGTTATTAACCCTGAAAAGGCGGATGTAATTTCTAAACTACATTTATCTAATAGCAAGAAAGAACTAAAATATTTATTGGAAAAATAAATTTTGTGTGTAAGTTTATTTCTAGATTTACTAAAATAGTGAAGCCCTTGAATACAATGTTGAAATAGCACACTAAGGTGGAGTGGCGAGCAAAATTAAGAAAAATTTTCAAGGACATCAAATACACTATGATGTAAGCCCTGGTCCTTATCATCCTAGTCTCTATACAAGATTTCTATGTTTACCCTTTCACTTCAGAGCACACTATTGTCACTTGCCTCACCCAGAGGTTAGAAGGAGAACACCCCATGGATTTTATGATCATTAATATTAAATATGCCAATCTCTAGCATTCAACCCTTGACAAACATTCATATGCCCTAGTCAAGGTAGTGAAGAAGTTTAGGCATTATATCCTCCAAAATATAGTACATGTCATTGTCCTGGACCTAATTATAAATCAAATGCTGGGGCAAAATGAGATAGACAAGAGGAGAGGCTGATGGATGATGAAATTTCAAGAGTATGACTTGGAAATCAAGCAATCTAAACTGGTTAGGGGACAAGGCCTCACCCAGCTAATCACAAAGATAAACCTAAGAATCATGATACAACAAGTGGACCAACAAAGGGTGTGACACTTAGATTGGTACACCCTAGTCATGCACTTTCTACTTCATATAAATGCATCCCTAGGACTCAACCATACATAAAGAAGAGCCCTCTAGTTGAACGTCATGAATTATATGCTGAAGAAAGGAGTTATCTTCAAAAGAAACCATGAAGGAATCTAACTTTGATGTGTATCAAAAGAAGAGACCAAGGACATAATGGCAAGTTTTCATGAAAAACTGGGAGTCATTCATCCCATAGAAAATGCCATGGCTCAAAAGGTTATATGGGTAGGTTACTATTGGCCCACACAATTCAAAGATGTTCACACTCATGTTCATTTTTGTCACCAATGCTAAACCTTATTAAAATGGAAACTCATGCCATAAAGCCACTGCAACTTATAGAATATGTACCATTTGCATAATGGGGACTAGATTTTGTAGGGGTGATTATCCCCAATTCATCAACCAGTAATAAATTCATCCTTATGAGCATGAATACTGCACTAGATGGTCTGAGGTAGTTACAACCAAAAGGAGCACCGCTATTGAGTCATCAAGTTCATGGAGAATATTATAGTCATCTATTTTCGGGTCCCCATTTCTTTAGTATGTGATAATGGTCCCACCTTTCAATCTAAATAATTTATATAATGGGCCTATGATAATGGTATCACACTGAAGTTCTCCTCTAATCATTACCTACAGAGGAATGGATTGGTAGAATCCACCAACAAAAAATTGATTGATGCCATCAAGAAATTAGTTAGAGAGAAGCCCTGAGAATGGCATTCATTCCTAAAGTTTGCCTTATGGGTAGACTACACCAGGTATAAACAAACCCTCAAAATATCTCCTTTCCTTCTCATCTATGGATTAGATCTAATCATGTTATTCACTCATAAAATGTTGACTTATAAGTTCATGTATCAATTCATGAAACTAGATGACAATGTGAATTATGGACTCCTGGACTTGATTTAGTTAGAAGAAGCTTGGGATGAAGATTTGTTGAGCTTTAGTAAGCACCAAGACACAGTCAAGAGGTGGTTTAACAAGAGGGCAAAGGTCAAGACCTTCAAAAACTTAGACCTAGTCCTGATATGGAATAAAGCCCATGAGAATAAAGATTAAGATTCAAAGTTCAATCCCCTCTAGATTGGCCCATACTAGATAGCTAAAATACAGGGCCAAAATGCTTTTTGTCTCAAATATCTCAATGAAAATGACTTACCATTTCCAATAAATAGGTAGTTCTTGAAGCACTATTTCTCGACTATCCCCTCCAAAGAGGTTTTTGAGTAATATATTAAATAGATTTGATTTATTTATGTGCTTGATTTCATCATGTGTTTGTTTCTATTGTGTGATTTTATTTATGTTGTGTTTTTCCCCCAACCCCTTTTTTGTTTTACATTATTCCTTTGATGCTCAGCCCTTGTTAGTAACTACTTCAAGTGGTGGCTGAAGCTCAAGAGGATTGCTGAGAAATAGGAAATCCTAGGTTGAAACTTTTGATCCAAGTAATTATAGGATAGTAATGGAAATTTTTGACATTCCAATATGAGATTATAATGATTCTAAGAAAAATAGGTGGATTTTAAAACAACCTACACCCTAGGATAAACACTAAGTTGCACTTAAAATAATAGTTCTAGGGTATATTGGATTAGTCAAGATTAATCAAGGACTAGCTAGTTATTTAGAACTTCCCTCTCATACATCCACCCTTGGCTTGGTCTAAAGGCATTTTTTTTAAGGCTATGGATTCCTATCTGGTAGTAGAGCAATGCCCTGGCCATCCCCAAGCCATAAGGCCAATAACACCCCAGAGAAAATCTAATAACTAGCCTAGCCTTGATTACTCAAAGGCAATCTAAGAATGAATCAAAAATAAAAATCACTTCTCACACACTTTGGTGGTCATCTATGGGTGGAAGCTCAATATGTTGCTTGTTATTATGAGACTTTAGTGCCTTGTATTTTTTATGGATAATAAAGACACTATACAATTTATGTGTTGAGCAAGAAAATAAGAGGAAATTGGTTGGGTCCTAAGTGTTTCTCATCACTTTCCCCATGGAAGTCGCTATTTATTGTGGCCAACATACCCCCTTTTCTTTGAAATGGGGGACCCCTCTAAAAATTTCATGAACCAGAGCTTTAGAGTTATTTCTTTTGTTCTTGTCGGTGATGCTTGCTCAAATCTTTAGAATATACACAGCCTTGATTTCTTCAATTAGTAATAGGCCTCTTTTAATTTCTCTAAAAAACTAAGTAGTGTTTGTTCTTTTTTAGTAAATCATGGCACTAATGTTGTAGGTTACTTTTTACTTGGAAATCTAATTCCCTTCCCAGAGCAATGAACTCATTATCCTCCATGGAAAAATGAGTTCTCTCTATCTAACAGGTAAGCTTTAATGTATCATATTTTTTTGTCATTCTTACTTATTTGTTTTCTGAATTTTGTAAACCCTAGCCAAATGGGAAGTTTACCACATCATCTGGAGTCAGAGCGGCTAGTCCCCTAGACCTATAAAAGATGTCAAATCTCAGAAGATCCCAACCAAATGGGAAGTTGCCACATCATATTGAGATAAAAAGGCTAGTCCCTTAGACTTATCAAAGATGTCAGATCTCAGGTGATCCCAATCGAATGGGAAGTTTTGACACCATTTTGAGCCAAAAAGGCTAATCCCTTAGACCTATCATAGATGTCAGAGCCTAGGAGAGCTCAGTTAAATGGGAAGCTTCCACATCATATTAAGCAAAAAAGGCCAATCCCTTATACCTATTAAAGATGTCAGAGCCTGGGAAAGCTCAGCCAAATGGGAAGTTTCCACATCATATTAAGCTAGAAAGGATAGTCCCCTAGACCTATTCGAGGTGTTAGAGCCCAGGAGAGACTGACCAAATAGGAGATTGCCACATCATATTAAGCTATAAAGGCCAATCTTGTGGACCTGTTACACATGTTACAGCCTAGGAGAGCCCAATGAAATTGAAAGTTGTCATGTCATCAAGAGTTAGAAAGGCCAATCCCCTAGAACTGTTAGAGATGTCAGAGCCTAAGAGAGCCTAACCAAATGGAAAATTGCCACATTATCTCATGTGAAGATGAACTAGTTACCACTTATGACCTTAAGAGGCTCATAATGAAGTACAAATAAGACTTAAAGGCCAATTAAGGTGTGTCATCTGTCCCCATGTGACACATCAAATAGATCAGGGGAATGACATAGAGTATGCAACCATGCCTAGGTGTTGACCATTAATGAGAAGAATTAATAAATGAATGACACGTGTTAAAACCATAAGTTAGTTGAGGGGCCTCTAAGAGATGTGACTGCATGCCTACCATGCATTGGGCATTAATGGAATGGGAAGCTAGATGTGATTAGACAGTTTAATAACATCCCATTGCTATTGTTATATCTAACTGGCGATAGGGGATCATTGGCTTTTAATTCAATTCTACATTTAGACATAAAGGAGAAAATCTAGCCACCAACTCAAATTCAAATTCACAAGTGAACTGCCAAATGTTATTAATACAAAAGGATGTATGCATGCACTTATAAAGTCTAAAAGAAGCCCATTAATGGTTACCATTGCTAACAATGAAAAATTTTAACCCATTGATTCTAAAATTTGATAGAGCCCCTGTATCCCATGCCTCTTATGCTTAAAGCTCCCTAAATTACCCTTCCATCCTATTCTAATGGTTGTTACATCTTCAAACCCAAAGGTCGAGTCCACGTATCAGCACACCACTTTCCCTATTAGTTTAACCAAGTATAGGCACTACAATGACATATTTAAGGTAATTAAGTAGGTCCCCAAAGATTCTACCAATGTTAATGACCAGCTGGCTGAGTATGAGGACACCCTTCGGTCTTATAATAAATACATACTACATAGGGTCATAGCTAAACCATAGTTGTTTCCCTACGTTGACATACTAGGATACATCCTCCATAAGGCTATCTACATGCAGGATGCTATCAATGACTGGGTATGTTCACCCACCTCTCAGCATTATATTATCAATATTTCCAAGAATGCCTTCAAGGTGTGTTAATCCCTCTTGGACTTCTCTTTCTCATACGATTCATTAACAGTGTCGACCTAGATGGACACCTAATAGATCTATGATGTCATCCAAGACTGGGCTCAAAACATCAACTCTAAGTGGGTTAACAATGAAAAGATAAATTCCTACATAATTTTTACCTTCTAAGAGGAGGTTTGAGTAGGCATGATCCTATTGAACTAACTATTCAGAGACCTAGACTACCATCACATCAACGAGTTATGGGTTCCCCTTCTACATTTGACCTTGACTCACTCAGACATCCCAGACATAGGAGGCTTAATCAACTTTAATTTGGTCTATGACATTACAAATGCTCGAGTTGGAGGTGACTTCTACATGATGAGCTACCTATTGAATGCAATATGTGGGATGTTATCATTGAAGCCTTCAACCTTTCTTGAAATGGGTTCTTAGTTGCCCAACCATCCACATGGTCTTCTACAAGTTATATGGCCACTAGTTTCACTAGCTTGTCTGGGATGTTTATGACCACTTATACCTAGTGGTGTACTAGGTAGTCAACAAAGCTCTGATGCCCCAGCTCTCAAAGATAATCTGGAACTCTATCATATCCATTGAGGACTATTGGTTATATAAAGATGACACAATGATCCAAGTCATGGGATTCTTCCAAGACTCCCTATGTTTTCCATATTACATCCCTAATCACTTAGCAGAATAGGAGATCACCTATCAACTAGGGAATAACATCTTTAATTTCTACGTACAATGTTAATAAAAGGTGTGCCCACAGCTCTTGATCACCATTCAAAACCACATCTACAAGAACTTCCTCTTAATATAAAATATGGTGGCCAAGCGAGACTCCTTCACCCTATCAAAATGCAAGATTCAATAGTGGGACCCTAAAGGAGTGATTCAAGCCCATTTAGTGCAATACTCAACTCAGCTTAACATCAACTATAACCATCAAGATGAATATGATGTTGAACTCTAATTGAACATCATTGATGACTACGAGTTGATATCCTCAATGTCAATAAAGAAGAAGAATAAAGGGAAGAAGGATCAAGTAGGCCCCTCCATAAATCCTCCAGCTACTACTCGGTCTATGGACCTAACTCCAATAACTTCAGCCATCTCTTAGAGAATCTTATAAGTCATACCTTTGCCTTTTCCCCCTTGAGCTCCATCCCCAAATATAGACCCATCTCTACTAGCAGTCCCATCTCCTTAAGCTCCATCTCTGCCACTACCTCCTCTAGTTACTCATCATACTCTAATTTTGATAGCACCAATGACTAGGTTACAATAGAGGTGACCCTGGACCACAAATTATAAGGTAGTTCAAGTGCATCCGACTCAACCACCATCCCCATAGCTTTTATGATTTGATGTAGATGATAGCTAAAGGGTGATCCCAAAATGAAGCACCCAAAAACACCCATCCAAGTTCCCCTACTCACTCCTCCATCTCCTCCCATTTCCCTTCTACCCCTTACTCCCACCACATTTTAACTCCCAATTCCAATTCCTACTAGTTTGACTCTATCCCATTTGTTTCCCATTGTTTCCCCTCCATATTTTTCCCAAGTACCCTTGTCCTTAGTCCTTTTGAGCATCTTCACTTCTTCATTCCCTTCCACTCCTCCCATATCACAGCCTAGAGTCCTCTCGATGCCTCCTTTGGACATACCATCAATAGTGTGCATGACTATAGACTTCAAAAGTTTATTGCTTCTAGAAGGGACCCTCCCAGTCCCCACTTTAGTCATCTTGACTCCCATTTATAGCTCTAAATGGTCATCCATCAACCCTTGTGGCCCTAATCATCCCAACTAAACCATCTATTATAGCACCCAAAGTTAACCTAGGAAAGAGGCCAAAGAATAAATAGAAGGTGATCCATACTCTAGATCCAACTCAAAAGCCCTCAGGTCTCAATAGCAATAACTTGATGCTTAGCTCTGTGGCCCCCTATCTCTTACCCAAGGCCCCATTAGCGTCACCTTTAACTATCCCATCTCATCCTTGTTGTTTCATGATGCATTCCTAGGGGTGATTCTACTTTAGGTAAATCTCACTCAAGAATAATGGTGAATTAGATGTTCCCATGGGCCTCCCATTTCATTCTCCCTCCTTTTGCTCCCTTGCCTCCTCTACCTCCACTCCTTTCCTCTTTCACTCCTCCCACTTCCTCCATCTACCCTCCACCTCATCTTCTACCCTTCACCATCATTTCAACCACACCTCCTATGCCCCTCAAAACCCAAAGTATGGTCCTAAATTCATAAGCACCATAGATGGATGTCTACGCTGACCTAAATGTACATTAGAGTTTTGATCGAGCTTACAATAGTATGAAAAGGACACTCACATAGAGATTTGTCTAAGAGGGGAACCTAGTGATATGGTAGACCAATCAATATCTATTTTCCCTCACCAAGGTGAGGACTACTATTGGAGAGGAGAAAATGGTCGAGAACCCATTGTTTATCCTTCAAGCTACCCATGACATGTTCAAGAAGCTCTTTGAGGACATGCAGAGCCATGTCTGGACTCTCAAAGCCCAATTGAAGAGTATGTTCCCAATCAAACTAATCAAGCAGGTCAAGGATGCCCTCTTAATAATTGTCTCAATCCTTGGGAAAGTAGTGGGGACTCGAGTTGAGACCAACATAATTATACAGTAGACATAGGCCTATATGGGGAAGATCATAGAAATTAATGGGAAATGTCAAAAGTTATAGGTAGTGGTCAAAAAGAGGATGTTCTCAAAGCTCAAACTCATGCCAACCTTAGATTTAGGGTTGTACTAAACTTATGCTACAAACATGAGATCAGTGATGGAGGAATGGCTAGCCTTGGCCCATGTTACAATAAGACCCTTGGAAGAGGATGAAAAGAAGATATTGACCTATTTTTAGGAGAGCAATATCTTTGTGTTATTCCCCTAGATGCCATTTTACTCGACCAAGGGGAATTTAAAGTCCATCTAGGTCAATTCAACCAGGTTATGAGGGAGAAAGTGACCAAGGTGAACTAGGAAGGAGCTTGGGTGGTGTTGACAATATCAACTTAGTCCATTGCGAGCATCTACCAAGTCTTTAAAGTCCAAGCCTCAATGGAAGCAACTTTCCAAATCTCCAGAAGGCTAACAACTTAGGCCGAGGTGATCTTTAGGGAGTATCTAATGAATTTTTTAAAGATATACAAGGAGTTTAACCTTGTAGTAGCTGCATTAGAAGCTAAGAGCACCTAGTTAAAGCAGTTAGGAGTCGGTCCATCTTAGCCTCCTCTATGTGTTAACTAGTGGTACCCCACAGATCTTTTACAATTTTGTAGGGATTTATTTTGGTTCAAATTTTTAAATATGGTTATAACTATAATGAGTGCCCATCATGGCCCAAGATGGGATCCTCATGCTTTTTGAAGGTGATCCCCAATCCTTATCTATTTATAGAAGAGTCATATTATGTTTTAGGGGTTGACCAAAAATTGCTTGAAAGTATTGTTGGATTATTTCTAAGATTTCACTTGCATTTCCTTCATCACTCTAAACTATAAAATCAACCCAAATTGATTATTGTAGCAATACTTCACTCTTTTAATGAATACAATCTCTATTTTCTGCAAAAGGATCTCTTTTGTGTTCAATGTTCTTTCATCCTCATGTTTGAATGATCAGCAGTGCTAGGTTAATTGGATTAACACTTTGTCACTTTATGTATTTATTGTTTATGATGTGCTTAGTTATTATAATATTTGTGTGAGTTATTTCATTTCTCTTTTAGTAGTGTTGATAATTTGTGTACCTAGTTGTAAAAATTCTCATATGGCATTTCTATTTTTGATAATAAACCCCTAGTATTAATCTTTGGTAGGAATTCACATTGAATGCATACTCTTGGTTCCTTTAGAGTCTCCCCATTGTATGTCCTTGGAGTTATAAATATATTAAAACTTGATCTATAGTGGTATAATTATGGTAGTGTCACTTCGTTCAGTGACTATTGCATTGATCTCATTATAGACCTAAAAGCTTCCCTTATCTACCTTACAATTCCCTCTCTTTTGTGTTTGTTTAGTGGATTTGAAATACCCCATTTCCCCTTATGTTTAGAAAGAATAATCCCAACATTAAATTATACATAAGTATCCTTAACCTATGCGAAGTATAATGTATTAAACTTTTGATGGTAATAGTGCATCTTTTGGAGACTGTTCATGCAGACTCCATTTGTGAAGTCCAATACCTACAATCATGTCATGGACTGGTCCCAAATTAATCCTAAAATGGAGGATGAAAGTTTATAGTTTTCCCCATCTTCCCCTTTTCAAAGAATGTCCAATCTCATGGGCATATTATGATAAGGACCAAATTAGAGTGAACAACACACTGTAGACGGCACTGCTTGAAGAGTGTGTATCTAAGGCCTTCCTAATAACATATCAAATATGCATGTGGAAGGGATAACTAAAAAGGTAGTAACCACATGTGTGAGACTAACCTATAAAGTCAAGTCAATCTCACCAAGAGCCTTTAGAGAGGTCCCATCAAATGATCTAACTGATATAGTAAAATGATGTAAATCATGATGAGTATAACCAAAGTACATGAGTAACATCATGGAGAAAACATTTTCACTTGCACCATTATCAATCATAACACTATACATGGGGTGTTTATCAAGGTATGCTCGAATGATTAAAGAATTAAGATTAGAGTCATCATCCGTAATTTCATTATCATCAAAGGAAATAGAAGGTCTCTAAACCATAAGAGGTATATGTCACATGTAAGTACCAATAATCCCATATAGTGGGTGACCATAATGTGATGGAGGAGGATGTGCATTATATACCATTTGCACTTATAGTTCCTTCTTAGAATGGTCTTGCAAAATATTGTTAAATATTATTTTGTTTATGGTGATCACTAAGTTATGAGCCTGATTCCTTTCGAAGATCTTCAAATATAAGTTTTTGGTCATTCATAAGATATTGGATCTTTTGTTTTAAGGTAAGTCATATGGTTGTAGAATGTCCTCGTCCTTGATGATAATCACAATGAGCATTCACATCATATATTTTGGTTAGAGGTTGACTCATATCAACCTTGATAGGAAGAGGGAGAGATATAAGCTGACGCTCTAGTAACCATGGGAATAATGAAACTAGGGACTCGGGTAAATAGGATAATTGTCTCCTTAGTGCATTAGATAAGACAAGTTTATTAGGTTGTTGTGAAACTTTGTTAACCATGGTGGTTGTTTCCTTTTTAATCTCAAGAGGTTTTACCATAGAACTTGGTTTGATTGTATATTTAGTACTAGATGTAGATGCAACTAGTTTGTTTGCGACATACTTGAGCATATTCAATGACATAAGCTTCATTTCAAAATCTTGTACAACATGTCGTAAGTCATCAAAAGATTATAAATTCTTGAAAATGATGGACTCATATAAAGGAGCAAGCAAACTTTGCTTGAATATATCTTGAAACTCTTTATATGCCATAAGATTGGTCATTTTGGTTAACATTGTCTTATATCTCAAGAAATATTCATTAATAGGTTCATTGGTTCATTGCTTGATTTTTACAATTTAGGCATAGGAAACCTTTTCAGGAACATTAATGGAAAAGTGTGCTAAAAACTAGTCTACAAGAGGTTTGAATGCTTTTACAGATTATAAACGTAAATCATACAACCACCTCAAAGCATAGTCCTTGAGGTTTCTTGGAAATAATTTGGTCAAAAGTTTATCGTTGGAGGAATAGTCAAGGCATGTCGCATAAAAGGTTTGAAGATGTTGTTCAGGATCACCCTTGCCATCATAAAATGTGAATTTAGGTGCAAAAAATCTAGCTGGGAAAGGGTGTAAAGAGACTCGAGTTTTAGGTGCTTATGCAATACATCTTGCATATCTATAGCATGAGGGGATTCTAAATCATTGTGTTTAATGTTTGTAACCTTGTCCTCCAAGGTCTTTATAACTTGAAGGAGTGATGGAATTGTAGGCCCATTGGGATTTAGATTATCAAATTGAGTAGTCACCAAAGGGGTTGAAATTGGTATTTGTGTTGAAACAACTATTAATTCCATAATAGATGCATCAATAGTAGTTTCAAGGAACAAAGGTTTAAACACATAATCTGTGTTCCCACTAGATGTTGGTTGATTGATAAGTGTGGGTTGAGTTATAATACCTTCTAAGGGTTCACCATTACTAGGTGAGGTAGCCTTAGTTTCATCTAGTTTACTTGTTTCATCTCTTGTAACATATAAAAATGCATCCATTAAGCCCTTGTTATTATTGAGATGAGTTATCAATGTTACTTTATCTTCCATTTGGAATCGGGTTTCTGCACTAACATTTTCCATTGCTTCATAGATGAAAAAATTGAAATTTGCAACAAAGTACAACAATCAAAAAATACTAATTTGTCATAGGGTTTGATGTTTAAAGATCAGGTTTACCAAATGTTTAACCCCAAAATGTCAATCTAAGGTGATCTTATCGTTAATCTTAGATTTTACATTAAAGGGGTATATAGAAATGAAATGGCACAAGGGTGATAATAAAGCATGTCAATTAGATGTTGAACTCAAATATAATCATACATCAAATTTATTATGTTGAGATAGTTTAAATATGGAGAGTATAATGATGATAGATATAAAAATGATAAAGAACTGATGTATATAGCTTGTTCTAATGTTAATATAGTTTTGGATCTAGAATAAGCAAATAACAGGTGAGAAAGAGATTATAGAACAGTCTTTAGATTCTATCTCTAATACTTTTGATGCTCTAGATAGTAACATCAGGCCAGGACGATTGAGTTGATGTTATTGTCTAGGTTTGACACTAGTGTCCCGTATGGAATAACTAATAAAACTAGAAGTGACCACCTGGATGCTTCTTAGTTTTGCTTCACCTTTGCTCTAGTGCAATTAGGTATAGGTCATGGGCTCTCGCACCTTGTGAAATGGAAAAACCATAGTTCTCCATCTTCATAGTGACTTTGGATAAAAATGGGTTAGTGGGCACACGGTGTCGAGTTAATCCCAAAGACCCCACTTTCAGAGGGCACTGCCTACATAGCAAATTCTCTAGAAGAAGACCTCAGACTCATGTAGTTTTCCCTTATGTATTGGCTTGTGTATGAATCATACAATATGTGCAAAGTAAGTACAATAATGACCTAGTTTGTAATTTGTCAATTTGGGTCATTGGGCTGCTCCTTTAGTATTTTGAACCTGTAGATGTGTAATCCATATGATTTTTATCAAAATAGGAATAAATAGGGAAGCTTTGTTCAATTTAATGCTCTTTGAATGATCTTTTGTCTAAATGTTATACAAGGAATGAATGAGGGTTGATCTTCTATTTATATCAATCCCTTTGGAGTAATAACTTGCGTTAAAGCACTTAGGTCAATTATTATTAGACATTTCATTTGCAAATTAGATGATGTTAGGGCACTGGAAACTTATGTTAGGACAGGATAATAGTGTCGATGCTAATGTCTATTTTGGATGTTATTATTCAAGGAGTTGGAAAGTAGGTACAGGTTCAAAAATTGTAGAGATGGAAGATAAGTACATTTTAAGCATTATGGGCAATATAGAAGCTTTGGGTCATCAACATAAGGTTGGTCAAACTAATATATATAAGCCAAAGGGCACAAAGATGGTGAAGATGCAAGACTTGTGGAAGCGAAAAAGGTAAAGAATTAAGAGGAACATCTAAGGTCTAAATTTTCCAAGTGTACAAGGTTGGGGTATTATATATCATAAAATATTATCTACAGTAGAAAATAATTTATGTAAATGATGTACATCATTAACATGTTGACTTTGACTATCCATGATATGTATAATGAAAATAAATGCAACAAATTAAATACTTATAACTAACAAGTAATATAACATTTATAGAGTAGCTAATTGTAAACAATTGATTATGGCCACAACTAGCTTCAGATCAGACTTCATATTGATTCCTACCAAAAATTACAAATTAAACCTAGGAATCACTAAACATCCCAAATTTGGTCATGCACCATTTATCAAAGCTTGGAATCACATTGAGGCATCCCTATTTGGGGTACTATCCTGTATGCAACAATAACCTCTCACATATTCACCCTCAATCACCTTGTGACATAACATTTATCAATTCGGCCTATGGACCCATTAAGCAGGGCACATAATCAAATTTTAAAAGAGCAAAATGGCTAATCAAATCCAACTAATTAATTAAACAAGATTAAATGCTTAGTTGAATTATCCATTTACAATTAATGAATATCTAAAAATGGAAATTCCAAAAATCAAAATATCAAGCCTTTCATCATTATCTTTATGAGTTGTCAAAATATCTCAAATAATCTAAAAATATCCCAAAATATCTAATTTGAGAACTATGACTAGTAACTGAAAATTATAATTGCATGACAACTTTTAACTCAACTGGATTTTGTCGCAACTCAACTTTAACTTACCTTAGGTGAGAGTTAATCCTTATAGCTATAAATACAAGGCCACACCTCTTCATTTCTAAGATTGGATATTATAGAGTTATTATTTAGGATTTGCTCCATAAGCCTCATGCAAATAATGTTATCATGCCCAAATATTAAGCCAAACAATCAAAACAAGGTGCTAAGGAAATGTGAAGCCAACAAAGCTCCATTGATGAAGATTTCTTGATGCACAATCCAAAAAAGCCATTTGGAGCTCCAAGGAAGGTAGAAGAAGGTTTTATTTTATGTTTTAGTTGTGTTTCATATACATGTTTGTTACCTATGTTATCCCTAGTGCCTAGTCTAGAGGTGTTAGTGTTTGGTGTGTTTATTTGGATTTAATTTTATCTTACTAACGCAATACTAATCTCACCTCTTGGATTCATTTTTCACATAATGGCATGCTTGATGGGACAGATAATGAGGTAGTTATATCCCCCACTTAAAAAAATCCATGCCAATCCTCGAGCCACAACAAAGCCAATCAGTACCTCTCTAACAAAGCTAATCATTTGAAGACCAAGATATGTTCAAAACTGGTATTTTACAACTAATTGTAAACCAAAGTCAAGAGAACCAACCAATTTGTAATGTTTTTGTTGAAACACTGATTTGTGACAACTCAACCTATGATAAATCATCTTTTGATACTATCCCTATTGTCGAGGAGTCTCACTCTAACAATCCAGTCTTTGTTGAGTCACTTCTTAATGATTATAATCACCTTTAGACAAATCATTATCTTGATCATTATCTTATTTTTAAAGAGCCTTCCTTTAACAAGCCAGTCTCTATGGAGTTGTCTCTTAACCTTTTTCCCCTCATTAAGGAGTCTCACTTTGATAAGCCAGTCTCTATAGAGTCCTCAGTTGAGCCTATTTTTGAAGAGCCCATTATGCCATCATAGACCATTACTTATCCAACACCAAACATTCAACAAGACATCATTGTAGCAACATCCACACTAGATGAAGAATCAATATCAAGGTTAGGTTATATTCTTGAACTGACATTTGATTTAACATTAGAAACATAATCAACATCAGTCTCGACATTGGATTCAGAGTCCCTTGAGTTAGGCTCAACTTCAAAATAAACATACGTTCGTAGTTGTTACAATATTGGTTACACATGCCTTGTAGATCAATTTGAATAAATTTATGATCCTTCCATAGTTTTTAAGGATGATTACTTCAACATAGACATAAGCTCTTTTGGTATTTTCTATGAGGATTGTATTACTTCTTTCCATTCCATTACCATTCCACATGCCATTAACACAAACCAAACTATTCATTATATTGACCTTCCACCTCTCACAAGTGTTGATTGGGAATGGTAGAATCAAACCTTTTTGAACTTCAACCATGGTGACATATCATTTAAATAATTTTAGGGGAACAAAGAAAACATTCATGCAGAAGGAGGACAATCTCCTAGTGAAACCTTTCTAGAGGTGATAGGAGACAATCAAAGTCCAAACCCAACATCTTGTAGTGAAACCTTTTGAGAGGCATTAGATGACAATCAAAGTCAAAAGTCAATTTTCCTTAGTGAAACCTTCTCAAAGGCACTATGGGACAATCAAGACATCTTCATTGGTGAAAACCTATTCGAGGTGCCAATAGTTGAGCATAACAGTTCTTCATTGCTTGATGAAGACATTAAAGATAATATCAATACAACTTCTAATCTACAACATAATCAGATGGTAACCACTCTTAGGCCTATAATAAAATATGGTAGTCCTATCAAGATCATATTCAAAAGTCTTCGGCCCCACCACATCCAAAGTTATGTCGAATATAAAATCAACAACATTATGTGTGCCTCAAAATCCCAATCTTCATTTGTTTCCCAACCATTATACATTCCATCTCTCCATTGTCAAATCAGACCTATCATCTAATATTTATCCCTATTTACCACCTATAGCCACACTTTCTTTTACGTAATCTACAAAGACATATTGTCTCGACATTTAGATGAAACATAATCAAAGACCAACAAAGATCACAAAATCATTATTGGAGTCAAAATCTGCAACAGGTTCTTCACATAGTAGCTATTCAAAAGAGGTGTGGTCTAGAAATTTCCATGATTGATTATTTTGGTTGTATCATATGTTTATTAGGACGTGCATCTCCACATCAACAAGAAAAATATAGCCATATATTTGCCTTGCCATTTACCTCGCCATTTTCATTTGCCATTCATCTTGTCATTGTTTCATACCCTATCATTTACCTTACCTTATCACTTAGGGGCAACCCTATTACCATTATATCCAATCAACATAACATTGTCTTGCCTTGCCTTTTGCCTCACCCTATACCATCCTACCATGCCTTCATTATTGACCAAACTTGTTTTTACCTACCCTACCTAACCTTTTTGACCTTAGTTCCATTGGTTCTTCAGACACTTTGTAAGGGGATTCCGATCTAGTTTCAACAATTTCAAATTTTTGTGTTTAAATGGTACTTTATGAAAGTAGTATGACAGTGAATCTGATAATTACATCTTTTATTTATTCTTGGTTGGTGTTACTGATCATAACCATATTTAGGTAAATCAGTATTTTACCTTATGTTACTAATTATAATCACCTATGCAAAAATTCATATCATTGACCTATGTCATTGTTTCCTAATTATAATCACCTATGGGATTAGGAACAACACCTTTACCATGTATTATCACATCACCTCACCCTTACTATTATCATTTGCTTGCCATTTGCCTAAATTTGTGAACTTTCTACTACCTAGTCAGATCTCATCACCTTTTGTGTAGGCAGAACTACCATGACTTGAGGTCCTAATGGGACTATGTAGTCAACACTTAATCTACATTAAGGTCAATTTAGTCACCCCATTTCCAACACTCTCACCATTTTATGAGGAAACTAAGCCACACTCTCACCGTGTTGCGAGTTACACTGTTTTATGTCTCATAATAGTCAATCGAGTTGAGATACTTCAAAAAATCCAAAAACATTCGAAAACATTTCAAACTATTAAATTTTTTAAAATTAGCTTAGCATCTCCTAAAGAGATATTAGGCCTAAAAAATCCAAAAACATTTGTCCTATTTAAACCTAGTTAGTTAACCTCGCTCTTCCCTAGTGGGGAAAATTCATTGTTAGTTCTATTCCATTCCAATGACATTAGGGGTGTGACCTTCCATTTACATGTATCTTTGTTTGGGGGCACCACCCATTTATCATTCCATTGAGCCTTCATGCGTAGATATTGACTTAGCTGATGATAGGATGTTTTCTATTGCTTTTTATTTCAAGCTTTCTTTGTCTTTGTTTGTTTGTTTGTTTATTTGCCTATTTGTTTGCTTCTATTTTATGCCTTGACTTTATATGCATTCATTGGGTAATTCCTTATGTATTATTCCTGAGTCCATCCATATTCATACATCAACACTATCATCATGGTTTTTATCATTGGTGCATTATTTTTAATTGTTTATTGGATTGAGTGTCAATCTTTATGCATATTATGACTAGGTCATCATGGTGTTTTATATCATGATGCATACTGTCACATGTTATAACAAAAAATTATCTCAAGAAATATTATAAATAATGGTGCCATAAAAACTTCTCCTTGATAACCTTGGTAAATCCTCCCACCCTCCTTGATTGAATCAACTCAATGACCATTTTGGTTGTATCAATGCTAATAAGGATGACCATCTCCACATTGGCAGGTATGACTGAATCACTCACATTGATCAATTCTTATTCTTCTATTCTTATTTCTATTTTCTTCCACTTTTAGGTGAACTGCATTGGCCTAAGGTCTATTTAAACTGTGTAGGCAACACTTGGATACATGATGTATCTTGAGTCAGCTCAACCACTTTTATTCTTCTAGTCATCTCTTTCATCACTTTGTGCATCCTCGTGTACCTAGTTATTTGTGGATTCTTTAGTCATTAAACCATCACATCTACATTTGTGCATGCTCATCTTTAATCTAAACAATAGGTTATATCCTTGAGTTATGCTTGTCAATCTGCCTTACTGGGTCATAACCAAAAAAATCATTATTCAATCTAGGTTCTCTTAATGATTATAATTGCCTATGGGTAAATCATTATTTCGACTCATACACTTGACTCGGGTATGTGCCTATGCTACTGATTATAACCGCCTTTGGACAAATTAGTGTCTCAACCTTTATTAATGATTATAATTGCATTTAGGCAAATTAGTTCTTATTTTTAAATCAATGCATGCAAGCATTATCTAGATTGGATTAATCTCACCCATGGCTTTAATTCATTCTTTTTCTTGCTTATTTTTGAGGGACCATCGATCAATCATATGTGTCGACTACTCCCTTGAGGGGGCATCATTATAGGCTTCCCAAATGTTGTTTGGAACTTATTTTTCAATCATGATCTTCTTTCCTTCTTAATGGTATTTTTCATTCTTTAAGAAGATGTTACTATGACTTTAGCTTACAACACCTTCCCAAATAAGGGTAAACTGTAGACACCCAATTCTGGCCACAACTAGCTTCCAATTGGACTTCATATTGATTCTTATCAGACATTGAAAATTAAGCTTAAGAATCACTGAATGTCCCAAAATTGGTCATGCATCATTCATCAAATCTCAAAATCATGTCGAGGCATCCGTATTTGGGGTGCTATCCTATATTCAATAATAACCTCTCACATATTTACCCTCAATCACCTTGCGACACAACAACTGTCAATTTGGCCTATGGACCCATTAAACGGGGCACTTAATCAAATCTTAAAAGAGAAAAAAGGCTAATAAAAATCAAATAATTAATTAAACAAGTTTAAATGCTTAGTTGAATTGTCTATTTTCAATTAATGAATATTTAAATATGAAAATTTCAAAAATCAAAATATCAAGTCTTTCATCATTATATTTATGAGTTGTCAAAATATCTCAAAATATCTTGAAATATCTAATTTAAGAACTATGACTAGTAACTGAAAGTCAGAATTACATGAATTTTTTTAACTAAAACTAGAGTTAGTCTCAACTCAACCTTAACTCACCTTGGATGAGAGTTAATTCCTAAAGCTATAAATACAAGGTCATACCTCTTTATTTCTAAGCTTGGATATTGTAGGGTTATTATGCAGGATTTACTCCATAAGCCTCATGCAAGTAATGTTATCATGCCCAAATTTTAAGTTAAGCAATCAAACCACGGTACCAAGGAAAGGTAAATCCAACAAAGCTTCATTGATGAAGATTTCTTGATGCACAATTTGAGCAAGCCATTTATATAGACCATTTGGAGCTCCAAGGAAGGTAGAAGAAGGTTTTCTTTTATGTTTTAGTTGTGTTTCATATGCATGTTTAGTACTTATGCTCTCCCTAGTGTTTAGGCTAGGGGTGTTAGTGTTTGGTGTGTTTATTTGTATTTGATTTTATCTTACTAACACAATACTAATCTCCCCTCTTGGATTCCTTGTTCATACTAATGACTATGAATATAATTCAAGAAAAAATCAAGGTGTAATGGGTGATCTAGGAAAGGGTTTGAATGATTGTGTGGGCTCTTAAATATGTTTGCTCATTCATTGATTAGTGTCATCCCAATATTTCAGAACACTAACTACAAAGGTAAAACTATGTCTGTAGTCTACTAACCCTATTTTTGGGGGTATGGTGAGAGTAACTTTCCTAAGCAATACGCTCCTCTTAGGTGTACCACAAATCAAACTATTAAAAGAGGCTTTCTATGGTATAACAAGGGGCCATAGGCATTTATAATATACCATAGCATACATATAAATTTAATTCCATATTTAGTGTTACACAATCACTATGAGTATTGGGATAGAACCCATAATGTCTGTAAAACACATCACTGTGTATCCCATAATGATAATCACTAAGTAGTTTTACAACTATCAAAACATAATTATAAAAAATAAGCATAAGCAATAGAAAATAAAGTGAAAAATAGAATTTAATTTTTTTGTGTGAGGAATCAGGAATTTATGATTTTTTGTGAAATCAAAAAAATCAACTAAAACCCTAGACCACATAAAAATCAAGCAAGCAATCTTATTAAAATAAAATTAGGAGTTCACTAGAATGTTTTTTCTATTTTGAAATGAAATAAATAAAATAGATATAAACTATTGAAATTGATATACATAAAATATACAGATTTGAAAGTAAAATACAAAATTAAAAATTAGCTAAAAATAGTAAATTAACCAATAGATATGTAAACCTCCCTCAAATCGATCTCATGCTAATTGTGTAGAATAAGTGTGACTGGGAATTGCCTAAAAAGACCTACAAATAATGTCTTGTCCAAAAATAAGAATTAAATGTGTGTTACGACAAGGCCATGTTAAGAGGATAGGGCTAAATTAAAACTTTGTCTACTAATTATAGTCATGTCCTAGTTGATTGTGTTACTGATTTTTTGATTTAGATATGTGCACTTGTCTTGAAGGGTTTGCCAATTTTTTGTGTGTGATGATTCATCGCATAAAAACCTACAAAAAATAAAACCCTAACTGATACACAATAAACATGATAAATATGAAATGTCAAAAAGGGGGAAAAGGGTTCAAGGAATAACTGAGATACCCTCAAAAAACACCATGAAATCTAAGTGCTGTTTGCATATCCCAAAAGGGCCTCGAACTGATGTAGTTCTCCCTCCTAAGTGTGTATGTGCAATAGTGGAATACAAGACTAGATGTTATTTTGTCTATTATTACCCTTGGCACAAACATGTAAATGATGTATTCAGCTTTTGAACTTACAAACAAATAAGTTATTCAATAGATATCAACAAATGTAAACCATGTATAACTTTTCTAATAGAGGTCCCTAGCCTCTAATAAGAACATTGCTTATATGAACTCTTGAATTTGAATTTGGGGCTTATTGGTGTGCAAGAGATTTGAATTGAAAATACCAATGCCTATAAAAGAGATATTTATAAACATAACAATTTGAAAATGGCTTGCAAGTTATGTTGGGACAAGTTTGTATTTTCTCGAATAGGGCCATAATGTGACCTTATCCAGGGAATGCATCCTTATCCAAAAGATTCAAAAAGGAAAGATAAAGACATAAAACAAAATTGGGGATCCCTGAGATAGATATGCAAAGATAAGATTAAAATATAAGAGACATTAAAATAACAATGAGAGAGAAAAGCCTAAAACTTAGACCAAGACATGCCAATAAGTCATTCGTTCATCAATAATAATTTAAATAAGTAAGGTTATGTAAAGATGTATATTTTGAATGATCTTGTGCTAAATTTAGGTGTCTACAAAGAGCAAAAATATTTATTGGAAGAATGGTTATGGGGATGCATTCCTTGTAAGGTTGACCATGCCACCAATCACCCTTTTTAACATCATCTCACTCTAGCTAATCTGGAAGTAGTGTTATTGACAATGAAAACTTAAAAAGGCCAATGGGTTAGAGCAATTCTTATTAAATTCTTCCAAGTTATATAACATATTCTCCGAATGGACTTGTCCAATGTTTATAAAGAGGCAAAGGCCAATGGATCCTTGGGGGCTATAATTAATTGTGGCTTGATCAAACTTATTCCTAAAGCTGGAAATAGGAATTGGGTCAGTGGTTGGCATCCCATTATTCTACTTAATGTTTCATACAAACTTATTGCAAGGTTATTATTATGAAACTTAAACATATTGTTTAAGATATTATTCATCTTGAAGATATTGGGTTCCTTAAAGGTAGACATCCTTGATAATCTCCTATTCACCTGGGAAACTACCCAATGGACTCAAGGCTTAGAACAAGATGCATTATTGCTCAAACTTGACTTTGATAAAACATATGATTAGATTCAATGGCATTTCATTCTAAAAATGATTTAGTTGTTGGGTTTTGGTACTTGCTTCAAGAATTGAATCCAAATGCTCTTTTCAGGGGCATAAGCTCAAGTTGTGGTTAATGGAAACCTCAGACCATCCTTTGACCTCCAACACTCTATTTGCCAAGGTTACCCTCTCACTCCCTTTTTGAATATTCTAGTTACTAAAACTTTGGCCTATATCCTTTAATGAGCCCACCATCAAGTTGATATGAAATAAATTTTCCTCCCATTGGGTGCCCATGTTCTTAACTCTCATTTTATAGAAAATTTCATGTTTTTCTTGCAAAATTCTAAATAGGAGATTGCTAATGCCTAAGCAATTCTTGAATTTATTATGACTTGTATGGGTCCAAGTTGTGTGATCATAAAACTAAAGTTATGCTCATCAAAGGTGCTCTTAAACTTGCTTGGATTCCACTTCCCTAAAACATTAACCCCCATGGGTAAATTACTTGCTACTTTGGTATCCACCTCTCACCCTATGACATGTGGGAGTTGGTTCTCAATAAAATTCAGTGGAAGGTGGAAAATTGGTCTCGTAAATTTCTTTCCTTAGTAGGAAAATTGATTGTTATTAATTTCATATTTTTGGATAGCATGCTTATTACTCATCTTGTTGGTTCCCGTCTAAATTAACATACTACAAACTTACTTAGGTGGTTCACAACTTCCTTTGGACTAACAACTCTAGTAAAAAAGGGATGGCTACCATCTCTTGGGATCTTTGTACTCAACCTAAATCTGTAGCCGGTCTTGGAATTATTGACCCTTTACAAAAAGGGAAATGTCTTGCTACCAAATGGTTTGCAAGAGCTACTAATGGTTCTGAACCATGGAATATCATAGTTCGAGAATGTGTTATAATCGCAACTCATAAACATTCTTGGCCCTCTACTCATTCAGAGGATAAGATTATTAATGATTACTTTTTTAATATTTTAGGTTTTCTTCCTCATATGCATAATTGGGCAGCTTGGCAAGAGATGACCCCTCCTTTAAAATGGCACCACCAGTCCCTACAATGTGGATTGAGTATCCCCAACTCTAGCCTATGGTGGAATCAGGTTATACAAGTCAATGATCTCCCTCTTGTTGTCTAGTTTGAATTTAGAGGTAATTCTTTTTACAAATAGAGGCATTATCTTAGTTAAGGATATTTGGGATCAAGACTCTTATAGTTAGCTCCCCTAGAATTAGTTACACCATATATTTAGATTGCCTTCCACTCTTACAAGAATCTATTTTATTTTCATTCGATGGTGTCACATCTAATTTTTCCTCTATGAATAATTAAGCATTAATTAGTGGATTATACAGTGATTGTTTACATATATGATATTTATTCTTTAGTTGGATTGTTTTACTATCTATTATGACAATGCTTTATGTTTAATATCTGTATTGATAGTTGTTGCTTGTGATTAGTATTTTGTATGATCAGGTGGACTGATTTCATGTTCTGATGTTATTACTTAACAATTTATTCATGATTATTTGTTGATTATACCATGAGGTGGGCTAACTACTTTTTTATGTTTACTGAGGTGAATGCATGATCAGTCTATCCTCCATACTACTATAGAGGGAGAGTATCATTAGAGAGGGTAGAGCAGATGGTGACAATGTGGGCAAAGAGAGTGAAAATGAAAACCTTGCACACACCGCAATAGGAGTGTATGATTGTGTTACATATTGCTTTAATCCTTATGTGTAGCAACTTTGATGTGATTACATATTCATCTTAGTACTTTGTTGGTTTGCATCATGTATGTTTCATTTCTATGTGATTTATTTAATTCATGATTGTTTTAGTGATTGGATATGTAGTAACTAGATGATAGTGTTGGTTAGGCCTATGCATTACTCTTGATTTCATTTGATGAATGTTTATTGATATAGAGTGTTAATTATCATTGTATGAGCATGCCTTGACTGGTCAGTGTTATTAATAATCTTTTTGTTATTGTCGTAGAAGGGTTGTTGTATGTAACCTAAGAAAGACCAAAGAGTCCAAATATAGACTATGAATGCAAAGTATAACATAGGAAATAAAAGGGATTAACATTTTAAACCTATGTTTGTTAAAGTTGTTGAATTGTTTTGTGGCATAAATAAATTATGAAAATAAAAGGGATATTTGAAGTCATTGAAAAGTGAAAGTTATAGAATGAGTCTTAGGGCTCATTTGCAAAAAGATACCATTATGCATGGTTGACTTGGCTTCATGGGTACATGGTGGTAGCCATGCCTACAAAATAGGGTTTTTGGTGTGGGTGTATGAGGAGAACTACAATCACCATTAATGAACTCATAGAAAAAATGGGAGTTCATTTTTACATTAAAAGTTTTGAAAAGAAGAAAAAAATGAGGAAAATGGAGGGCATTCGAGATGGTGGATGCCAGTGGACAAGAAAAGAAGGAAAGATCTCGAGGTGTTTCATTGTGCAACAAGCTTACATATTCATCAAAGAGCGAAAGAATATAAAGGTAGGGTTTGCCAATTTATTTGCATTATTTTCGATAACATCATGGAAAGGAGCACAAATTAATTTTGTGTATGTGTATTTGATATCATGCATGACATAGAGCTTTAGGGGAAAAAAGGATCGTATGTTTGACTCTGGGGATGAATCTAGTCCATCTGTAGAGTCAAACACATGATCTCGATTCCTCATAGAAAATGATTGAGTGTGTTATCTTGTGGCATGGTTAAATCGATGCCTTTGTTAGAAAACCCTTTGTGAATATTTGTTTATTGGGTAGTGCACTGAATAAATTCATGTAAACCCCACACTCTAGTATACTCTTGAATCTATGTCATGTTCATTCGATGGTGTCACATCCAATTTTTCCTCTATGAATAATTAAGCATTAATTAGTGGATTATACAATGATTGTTTACATATATGATATTTATTCTTTAGTTGGATTGTTTTACTATCTATTGTGACAGTGCTTTGTGCTTAATATCTGTATTGATAATTGTTGTTTATGATTAGTATTTTGTATGATCAAATGGACTGATTTCATGTTCTGATATTATCACTTAACAATTTATTCATGATTATTTATTGATTATACCATGATGCAGGCTAAGTACTTTTTTATGTTTATTGAGGTGAATGCGTGATCAATTAACCCTCCATACTACTGTAGATGGAGAGTATCATCAGAGAGGGTAGAACAGATGGTGACCATGTGGGCAAAGAGAATTAAAATGAAAACCCTACACACATCGCAATAAGATTTCATTTCTATTTGTTTTACTTCATTTAGATATTTTATGAACATATGATTATGTTACATATTGCTTTAATCCTTATGTGTAGCAGTTTCGATGTGCTTATATATTCATCTTAATACTTTGTTGGTTTGCATCATGTATGTTTCATTTCTATGTGATTTATTTAATTCATGATTGTTTTAGTGATTGGATATGCGGTAACTAGATGATAATGCTAGTTAGGCCTATGCATTATTATTGATTTCATTTGATGAATGTTTATTGATATAGAGTGTTAACTGTCATTGTATGAGCATGCCTTGATTGGTTAGTGTTATTAATAATCTTTGTGTTATTATCATAGAAGGGTGACCTTATGTAACCTAAGAAAGACCAAAGAGTCCAAATATAGACTATGAATGCAAAGTATAACATAAGAAATAAAAGGGATTAACATTTTAAACCTATGTTTGCTAAAGTTGTTGAAATGTTTTGTGCCATAAAGAAATTATGAAAATAAAAGGGATATTCAAAGTCATTGAAAAGTGAAAGTTCTAGAATGAGTCTTAGGGCTCATTTGCAAAAAGATATCATTATGCATGGTTGATTTGGCTTCGTGGGTACATGGTGGCAACCATGCCTAAAAAATAGGGTTTTTGGTGTGGGTGTATGAGGAGAACTACAATCACCATTAATGAACTCATAGAAAAAATGGGATTTCATTTTTACATTAAAAGTTTTGAAAAGAAGAATAAAATGAGGAAAACAGAGGGCATTTGAGATGGTGGATGTTAGTGGACAAGAAAGGAAGGAAAGATATTACGGCATTTTATTGTGCAATAAGCTTTCATATTCATCAAGGAGCGAAAGAATACAAAGGCAGGGTTTGCCAATTTATTTGCATTATTTTAGGTAACATCATGGAAAGGAACACAAATCAATTTTGTGTGTGTATTTGATATCATGCATGAAATGGAGTTTTAGGGAAAAAAAGGTTCATATGTTCGACTCTGGGGATGAACTCAGTCCATCTGTAGAGTCAAACACATGATCTCAACTCCCCATAGAAAATGACTGAGTGTGTTCTCTTGTGGCATGGTTAAATTGATGCCTCTGTTAGAAAACCCTTTATGAATATTTGTTTATTAGGTAGTGCACTGAATAAATTCATGTAAACCCTACTCTCTAGTATACTCCCTTGTACTAGGTAATTTTGATGGCAAAGGGCACATATAAACTGTTGTGTTTATACTTATAGATGATAAAAATAAAGTCAATGATATATGTTTATTTGGTGAGTATTTATTGACTGTTAAGGTTATGTGTTTTAGTGTATGATTCAAAAATGAAACAGTTGTAGGTTCATTAGGAAATATGAGTTTTTACATAAACTTGTATAAGATTGACTCATTTTTGACTTTTGGATTAAACCCTAGTTTGGTGATGGAAATTTGAGGAATATTTTAATATTATAGAATTATAAGTGTGTATATATATATATATGTATATATATATATACATATGACTCAGTTTGTATTTATTTATAAATATATACATTTATATATATGTTGAATTACAAAAGCCTATATAGATATATAATTCATTGCAAGTCAAAATAGTAATCTAGTGTTTTGGAGTTTGGTATGCTCAAGTAGGTTTATAAACACAACTAAAATAGGAAAAGTACCAATTGTCCATATTATTGTACCATCGATTAGGTCTGAGGATCTGTATATAGCTGTGTGAGTTATTATTTTGACATATGCCTTTGGAACACCTTCTTATGCCAATTGTAGTTTATAAGGCAAGTTATTTATATCTTGTTGAGAGGTAATTGGATAAAATGTTTGCATAATATTAAATTTTTTCATTATATCCTAGTTTTTGGAAAAGTTATTAAGTTATATGTGTTAAGAAATAAGAGTTTATCTTTATGTTATAATGGAGTATTACATTGAGCCTAGATTTACCTTAATTGAGATAGGATATTAGAGCCAAGTTATTGATGTTCATCTACCTAGCTAAAATACGATTTGAGCCATTTCAATGTGATTAGTAATGACTTCTTTTAAATACTGCATATTTTTATGATTACATGAATATATAAGAAAGGAATGCTTTTGCATGAAGCACTTGTATAAATATGTATATATGTATATATACACAATTATATATATAAACAAAATATGTATATATAGTCATATATATGTGTGTGTCTCATAAGTGGAAAAAGATTAATAAATGAAGAATGTATCATTTCTTAACAGATCCTTGTTATGAAATAAGATGTTAAGTTGTAACTAAATTTAAATGTTACTGTTAGTGTAAATCAGCTTGATTGTTGTGTGAAACTAGTGAAAAGGATTACATTGATAAACATATCAGTGATTATAGTATGTAATGTCACTGTTGACATGATTTAGATGTATGTAATATTGTTGAAGAATCTAAGTTAGATGTTATAATGAAAGATACAATAAACATAGCATGGATGATTACGCAGTTAGATGTTAGTTACATTAATTACATTTAAACTGCAATTGTTCTACGTTTGTATTTTGTAGACAATGATTGCCATGTTGTCTTTATATGTTAGTTAATAGTAGCTGAAAGGTATGTGGGGATTGCCAGATTGTAACCCATATATCTATCTTCTGACATTAATTGATAGTGTGTGATTATGATTGATTTATGTGATCTAAAAACTATAAATAAATCTTTGGCCAAAGTAATGTTTATAGTTGAACATTATCATTTCACCTATTTGTCTTAGTTTATATATTTTACATGATATTATGTTAGAGGAATGGGTTTCCAATATCCATATAATTAACTACATGTATTAGTAGACTTACAACACACAGATTCTTGTTGACTTTTTGATACTCACATTGTTATCATCTGCCTATCCGTGTAGGGAGGGCCATTCCTTAATTGGGAGATTATGCGGGGGATCTATGGTCCGTGGTTGGTGTGGAAAA
This sequence comes from Torreya grandis, assembly GCA_037957365.1. NCBI lineage: Eukaryota > Viridiplantae > Streptophyta > Pinopsida > Cupressales > Taxaceae > Torreya > Torreya grandis. Next base: position 1,353,993 of record JARHVA010003320.1, on the reverse strand, counting down.
ACACTCTGATGATGCTCTCCCTTCCCAACAGTTGTGAACTGATGAAGAACACACTCATGGCTTGCTATTGATTGAATGAGCTTATTGATGCTCGCATGTTCCGTAGAACATTGCACCATTTGTATTTTGTTATTTAATACTATAAATGTGTAAATTTGATATAACTGACCTGGAATCTTTATTACAATAGTTGGCTATCCATGTAAAACTAAACAAGAATTCAGATTATTACATTGGTTGTATATTATTTTACCTACAATAGTGGTTGTACTTGTAATATGAGCTAAAAATATGATTTACATCAGTATTTGGAAATGTTGCAATCAGATTCATATTTCATACTTATTACATTGTTGTTTGATATCTAAATGGATCAAAGAATTAACCATTGGGTTAAAAGTAACCAATACATTTGTTACTAGATGCATTTAGTTAGTAAACAATAAATATATTATTTAATAATGGATTGAGTTTAAAAAAATAGTTGACTATGAGTTAACCCGGTTGGGTCCCAAGAGACATATTCTTCTCGAAGTCCTTAAGATCACTGCTAATCTTACATCCCCATGGAAAGATTGGCATTTTCCAAACCATCTGGTTATCTCTTTTGATGCACTAAGAATTTTGTATTAGCTCAGTCAACATCCACTTCCATCAGAACTTTTTCTTAATACTAAGTGGTCAATGTCATTCCCCATCTCTCATTGGCAACACATGGCTTGGAATATTTGGCATTCCCTCGTTGAAGCTAAATGCCAATTATTGGGTTGGCGTATTCTTGATGCGAAACTACTTGTTGGCCATACATTATCCAAATTTAGCCTTTCTACAAGAAGCGTTCGTTCTACCATGTTCTTGATACTATCCCTTATCTTTTCTATCACTACGCTTTCTCCTCTCAGTTGTGGTCCTCTCTTCTCTCCTCACTTCTCGATCTATTTCCCATTGATTCCAATAAAAAAAATGCCCTCCTTGGTCTCATTTCTCCATCCCCTTTATCAGTCATTTGGAATGCCATCTTGTTGGTTATCCTGTTCCAAATTTGGAAAATTCAATGAAAACAACTGTACTCTGGGAATGGATCTACCTTAGTTATTTAACAAAATCATATTATCAATTTAATTTTTCATTATGGCTAAAGCAAATCAAAACGCAATGGTAGGGCACTATTGTGCTTATTACTAAGATCAAGGATCGGCTCAAACTACTCCACTAACAAAACACACAAACCAACATCCTAATTTTGTATTTTTTTTTGGTTCTACTTCTACTCAAGTCTAATTACTAAATAATTGTAATGACTAATTTTGATTGGCTTATTTCTTAGAAGGAAGACCTTCATTATCTTTGACTCTTGTACTTCAATTTTATTAATTTATTAATTTAAACAACGTAACATTTGATTGTCTACTAAAATTTTTAATTGTATTTTACAGCGTAAAACACAAATACGGTCATACGACGATCAAATTTAATTCCGGAGGAGAAGATTCGGGAGTGCAAAAGAATGTTTAAACGAGCGCAAAGGTCTAGCAGGGTTTTGTATTAAATAAACCGACCCTGTTGACTGTTTCAATTTGGAAGTGCTCTGCGTTACAAGTTGTTTGAAATTTGGCAGAATGGCAGGATTCGATGGGCCCAAGTGGGACGGCCTCCTCAAATGGAGTCTCTCCCATGCCGACGGCACGTCTTCCTCTTCTCGCTTGAGGTTTCTGCATCCTCTAAATTTTATGTTTTTTTTAATTAATTGCAACGCTACTCATTCTTTTCTCAAGGAAAATCCACAGTGTATACTGAAATTTTATAGGGTTTTGAGGTTTCTCTATACTTTAAATTTTATGTTTTATTTAATTAATTGCAACGCTACTCATTCTTTTCTCAACGAAAATCACAGTGTATACTGAAATTTTATAGGGTTTCCGCAGTGTAAGATTGTTTGTTTAGGTTACGACACGAGACTACCCTTGTGGAATGGAAGGCCACAATGTACTTTGGATATTGTTTAAATTTTGTACCATTGGGTCTCAACCTCATTCCAAGCTCAGAAGAAAATTCAACCCTCGCACTTCACCTATGCTAGGAATACTACATCATGTCACAGAGAATAAAAAGTATGTTTTTTTCTTTGTTCCCAAGAGTCTAGAGTATTTACAAGGACTGGAAGGAGGTGGCATCTGAGTTTTAGTTCTTTAGGATTTAAAGGGATACATATTATAAACGCAATAGGAAACATATTATTGTTATTGTTTTATTGTTCATTGTCTCAAACCATACTCACCATGAAACTCAGGTTCAGGGACGGAACCTCGTACCTGTACCCACATCTCCTGGTAACTGTATTTAAATGTAATATGTCCGTATCCTTATTCATATACTCCTTTACCCTTTTTGAAAATGATGTCTCCATGCATGTATCCAATGCTGCATCTCCACTTGACTGTGTTACAAGCAAAGCCAGCCAGATGGCCTTTTAGGAAATAAAACTAATTTGTACTTTTAGGTAATGTAAAATGAAAACTGGTTATACAACTGCAAAAATAAAATTTTTATCTATATCCAGAGAAGAAATGTTATGCGTCATTGCTCAAATGATTGTCTAGCTTCTCTTTAATCTGCTTAGCGGGATCTTCCAGCTGAATAATTGTTGTTAAGCACATTGTGTTCTCTTGAAAACTCATGTTATTTGATTTTGAAATGCTCACGATCAGTACATAATAAATTGGAACTATCGACAGGCAAAATGTCATTTTATTTGAACTATTTTTTGTTTCTTGAATTTGGCGAAGTGAAGACGATTCAATTTCTCTCACAACTAGTTGTCATTGAACTTTGGTGAAGTGAAGATGATTCAATTTCTCTCACAACTAGTTGTCATTGAACTTTGGCGAAGTGAAGGTGATTCAATTCAAGTACTGTGATGTATCAGCTCCACGTAATTATTCCCAAGCAGTTTGGGAGGGTTTTTTTGTAACTTTTTTCCTTAGCCTCTCTTGTCCTTACAACCCTATTTCAACCTTGCAGGTGTTGTATTATTCTTGTACGCTAGCTTATGATGCAACAGTACCATTGCTCTTGGCAGTGGAATATAAACCTACCCAGATCTTTTGGTATATTACTGTTGAATCTGTTATATTGTGGGTTAAATGATATGGCATCTCAGTTTTCACTAATGAAAGAAACACACACAAACGGCTGAGAAATTAAAGAGATAGCCACCAAAAACTGATTGCTCTACTCTCTTCATTAGCATAGGTTAAATAGATGTACAAGGATGAGGGTGTGCTGGTGGTCAAGCCAATTACTTGAAGTCAGAAAAGGCTCCGGTAAACTTGAGATGTAGAAGAGAGAGCCAATTACAAAGATAGAAATATTTAAAAAATAGAATGAATTCATTTAAATAGCACCTTGCAACATTTGGTAGAGAGCATGACTTATTTTCTTATTTATATGGTTTGGATACATGCCTACAATCAACCATTCCTTGCAGTTTTTTTGGTACACCCAATTTTATTTCTTTGTTCAATAGAAATAAAAAAAAGGTAAAATCAACCCAAAGGGAGAAAACACAAAGTTTTGCTACTATGATCATGCAAGCCACTCATGAATAAGTACAGGCTGCAATGCGAAAATGACAAAGTTCCAAACTCATTGCTAATCAGGGGTTGATCACATGAGTCAATCAAAGGTTTCTCTTGTTTTTCTGCAGCTTCATTCAGGAGGCAGTCTTAAGAGCTAAATTTTATTAACCCCAAAGATCTCTTTTCCCTCAAAATTATCATTCAAGAAAGTGACTGCTGCTTCATTTTCATTGTTTCAGTTGGATGCCATCCATTTCCTGAAAATCTCAGGAGATGGGCAGATTTCCATAAAACAAAAAATAAAGGCTTTCTAAGTGAGCATATATTCCATTGAACGAAATACCAAAGGCTTTTCCCCTGAGCCTCTGAATGTTATTACACAAGGTCTGACTTGAGAAGCATAACCAGAGTATCTAAGAGTTATAAATATTCTTTTTTCCTGGGGAATCTGCTTTCCTTTCTTTTTCAGTTAGCCAGTAAGGTTTTGAATTGAGAAACAAGGGGAAGTGGTAGCACCCTTTTCCTCTTGCTGGTAAATTATTTAACAATTTAAGTCTGGAGTGAATTTTTACAAATAGAAATGAGAAACGCCAGCAATTTTCTTTGAAGACACACAAACTCTTCAACATCAAGAACTAACGTGAAATGCCATTGAAGTCTCCTAATGAAATGTCTGCAAAACAGAGAACTTACGAAATAACGAGAGTTTTTGAAGTAAACAAAACTATGCAATCAACTTTTCATGTACATAAACCTCACATCACCAAGTAGTGTAGGTCAAGATTAACTTTGATAAATCCCATAAAATAGAGATTTGTAGGTCAGTTCATGAAACCAAATCTGCTAATGATTTTTGGAATTTGCTTCCTTGCCTAAATTGGACTACTCTCATTAATTCATTCAATTGTGAGGTTAGGGATCACTTGCGTCATAATGCTCATTGTTTGTTTGCATCACAATGATCAGTGTTCTATTCCTCAGAATCTGCTTGCCTTAGGTGCACCTTTTTTTCCTTCTAAACTCACATATCTTGGGTGTTGAATTTTGTTCCATTGATTTGGATTTTGAGTTAAAATCCATGGTTTCTCTTTTGTTTTCTTCAGGGCCATGTATTCACACGTGCTTCATTGCTTCCCATTTTGGCTATTTGGAAGTCCCTTCAGCTTACTTCTTATATATGTGAGCTTTTGCTCCTACTCTCCTTTTGGGGAAGGCATCCCAGAAACGTTCACATTAAAAGCAGTTACTGAACTTGAAAGGGATATCATCATAGTCAATTTGCTGCTTCTATCCACAATCTAGAAGTTTCAGGCTGATAGAATTTATAAGTGGTTAAAGGTGTCTATACGTGTGCGGATTTAAGTGAAAATGAGATTAGTATAATTCCTTGTGATCTCTGAATCTTCCAAGATTCGAAAGGATGTATGGGGAGTCTGGGACTTCAAATGTTTCAAAATTAACTGTTCAGTATTTCATAAAGAGCCTTGCAACTTTTCAAACATCAAGGTTCCATTCGCAAACTCCTACTTTTAACCTTATCATTCTTCAAAACACCACTTACAAGGCACGGTTGCAGTTTTGGTAGGAAGACAAGTTCTGTTGATGGTTTGTGAGTTTCACAAGGTTAGTGGCATCCCCATAAAATGACTGAACTCACTTTCCGCCTTGAAACATGCCCCAAGCTTCCTGCTTGCATTTTGCTATGTTTTCCCATGGGCACAAAAATGGGTCCAAAACAACACCTGAAGCTGAGATCACAAGGTTCAAAGATGGGTACACGATATCCAAGAAAAGCTTACTTTGAACCCTTGTTTTTCTTCTTGGTAGCATCACATAATCTGCTTTTTTCTTCTGGATTGGGTTTGGTCTTGATTGGTTAAACTACCATAGCTTTGGTCTTCTTGAGAAGCTTCGGTATGTCTGCTTGTTTATTCCTTAAGTTCAATTTGTTCTTTGCATTCTGATTTGCCACATGCTGTTTCTTAGCACTAGGGGCCAGGTTATAAAGATAAGGCTCTTTCACTTTAAGCCTGTCGCTGTGGCGATAAGTGCCTCACCTTGCGACTAAATCACAGCCTGACTGGCCCCAATCCACAAACCATTCTTTTTCTTCTTGGCAGCATAGCATAATCTGCTTTCTTCTTCTCGCTTGGCGTTGGCTTTGGTTGGTTCAATTACTGTAGCTTTTGGTCTTCTTGAGAAGCATTGGTATGTTTGATTGTTTTTTTTCCAAAGACCACTTTGGCCTTTGCACTCTAGAATTGCCACGTGCTGTTTCTTAGCGCTAGGGGTCAGGTTTTAGAGATAAGGCTCTTTTGCCTTAAACTGTAAGGATTGATCTTCAACCAGTCTTTAGCAAGCTGATTTTGGAGGTTCAGCTTTTAAGTGTGTACAATCAAGCAGCTTTGTCTAATGGAACTGTCTACAAGACAATGAAGGAGTAAATGCTTTATGAATTCTCTGGTTTTTAAGCACATGCTACATGTTGACGTTTTTTTCATGCCCCTCTTCCTGAGATTCACAGTTGTGGGGGTCTCTTTATGAAGCAACATCCAGTAGAAAGGATTTGTTTCAATCTCTCATTTATGCCCTATTCAGGCCACACTTTTGCCCAGAGGACTTCAGGCATGTCCGGTCAGGTTTTACAGATTAGCCTCTTTTGCCTTAAACTGTAAGGATTGATCTTCAACCGGTCTTTAGCAAGACGAGTTTGGAGGTTTAGCTTTCAAATGTGTAGAATCAAGCAGCTTTGTCTAGTGGAACCGGCTACAAGACAATGAAGGAATAAATGCTGTATGATTTCTCTGCCTTTTAAGCACATGCTACATGTTGATGTTTTTTCCACGCCTCTCTTCCTGAGATTCACAGTTGTGGGGTTCTCTTTATGAAGCAACAACCAGTAAAAAGGATTTGTTTCAATCTTTCAGGTATGCCCTATTCAGGCCACACTTTTATCCAGAGGACTTCAGGCATGTCTGGATAACATAGCTGTTTCAACATTGAATTATATGCTTTTCTGACTCTTAGATCTTCAGTGTTCTTGGAAGACCCAAATAAAAAGCTAGCCAGTGAAATGCTTGTAAGGATGATGAAAATGAGGACGAAGATTGGGGAGTTCTTCTTTCTTTCACCTGGCCCATTGCATGTCTGTCCAGAAAGTTCTTCCACACTAAAATGTCTGTGAGATTTTGAAGATTAATTTGTTCTGCCCAGGTTTTCAAGTCTGTAAGGATTGGATCAAGCGCCAAAGTCTGTAAGTCAAACCATTCTTTTAGCCAAGCAATTTTGATAACCTTTCATGATGAGCCTCCAAATATGAGATCCCTTGTTGTCCTGTAGGATTGATTGCAGCAGAGCATTCTGATGGGACAAGATTTCAATGTTTGCCTGCCTGAGCATTTCGTTAACCATTTTGGTTTTTGGATTTCTAATTTGCCTGAGGCCCGAGGCTTAATGATTGTGTTCCACCCTATCAGTGATAACTTGTTTCTATCATCTTTCTTTTTTCCTGTCCACAAGAGCTTTCTAATAAATTTGCCCAACACATTAAGAAAGATTTGAGGGACTTCTAGGATGGATAGATAGTAGACCACAATATCAAAAAGTACTTCTTTTAGAAGAATTATTCATGAACGAGGGTTGAGCCATCTACTTGTCTAGTTCTCCCTTTTTAATTTTTTTTTTCTAAAATAGAAACCGTGAGTTGCTGGGAATTGGGATACTCCTAACAACTGACAAAACCATCCTCAAGTTGTGTTGACTGGACCATGCTCTCTTCAATGTTGGTCGCAATTGGTTGTGCATTGATGGCGAAGCATGAAAACATGGACTGCTCTCCTCTATAGTTCGAAAACCAATTTATTTTATTGGTTTTCGGTAGATATATTTCATCAAATGTAATAATTCTCCTTGCTGAGTCGTCCATGCCACTTGTCTTGGTCTGAGTGGTCATTGATTCTGTCCTTTGTCTTTGTCAGCAGCCGGAACTGTTCCTTCTTTTGTCTTTTCCGCTTTGTCTTTGCCTGTGTTTTGTCTCTTTCCTTCGACTTCTCTTTTGCCTTGGCCTTTTCTTTGCTTGCTCTTTGACTTATCGGGCCTTTTGCCGCGCTTTCCTCCAGACATTTTGTCCGAAGGAATTCTTTCTTTTGATTTGCTTGTTTTCCCATTGCAATTTGTCTTCTTTAGTTGGTTGCCCTCTGCAAGGGTTTCTTTTATCCAAAAGTGCCCTTCGGGCTTTCTGAAATGGTCTTCACCTTTCTCAAGGTGCCCTCCGCAAGGGGTAATTACCATTTAGATTTTTTGCAAATGTCTTTCAAGCCGTCAAAATGCCCTCCGAAGGAAATCCATTGCCTTTTGTGAACTGCCATAGACCATTTCGGGTCCTTCAATCGCTTCTATTTATAAAAGTAGACAAGTAATGCACTTGCACAAACCCGATTTGCACTAGACTAAGCAAAATGACAAAACACTTGGCTTTTTCATTAGAAAGGTCTGACAGAGAACATCTTTTGCACAAGGCAGCAGAGGGATGATCTAGCCAAACATGGATTGGATGACCTTTGTAAAGAAAAGGAGGGGGTGCCGAATTTTGGTTTGCAGGACCAAAAATTGGTCAATACAATTGGCGACTCACAGAGGAAGCATGCTTGCTGTGCTTGGGAAGATTGGTAGCTACAAAGTCCATTGGGCATGGAATCAGGATGCATCTTGGAGAAGTCAACGACAGCGTTGTAAGGACCTATGAACCAACAAAGATTTTACCCCAAATAAGGAAAAAACACACAAAGGCTAAAAACACTACACACATGCATAACAACACTTAGGGAAAATGAGAAAAAACAAAAAAACTCTGTACATGACAAAAGAAACCTAGTAACAATGCTTAAGATATATCCCATTGATTGGGATATGTAGCTTTTCACCATCCAACTTGGAGAGTTGAAAAGCATTGTGTTGCTTGCATTGGGTGATGACATATGGGCCACTCCACAAAGCGTCAAACTTCGTGTGCCTTCTAGGCTTGGCTTGATCCTCATCTCACTTCAAGACAATGTCATCTTTTGAGAAGCTCCTTGGCGTAGACCTTTTGTCAAAATGTTTCTTTGTTTGCTGTTGGCGGCTGGTCATTGCTTCCATGGCTTGGTCTCTCGATTCTTGAAGCTCCATTAGCTCACAATACCTGACTTCCAGGGTGTCGCTCTCCACCAATTGCAGTTGATGGGCAAAATCCAACTTTGGTAACTCAAGTGAGATAGAAAGTCTAGCTTCCCTTCCATTCCATACACAAGTGTGTATGGTGAATTCCCGATCGCCCTCTTTGGGGTGATCTTATCTGTCCAAAGAGTTGTCTTCAACTTGGCATGCCAAGTCTTTTGATTTTCCTCCATTGTCCTTTTTATGATCCTAATCAAATTCTTGTTTGTGGACTCGGCGAGCCCATTTTCTTGTGGATAATAGTTGGAAGAAGTGCTGAGATAGATGTCATACTTTAATGCCCACTCACTTGTCTTTGTTCCCAAGAAAGTTAATGCATTGTCTGAAATGATTGTTGCTGGGACCCCAAATCTTGTCACTATGCCTTCATAGAAGTCTAGGACTGCACTTTCATTGGCCTCTTTCAAAGCTATGGCCTCTACCCACCTTGTAAAATAATCCGTGGTAGTCAAAACCCACTTTGTCCAACACTAGGAGGATTGATCAACCCTATGAAGTCCAACCCCCATTGCATGAATCGCTGTTCCCCCTGAATAGGACGAAGAGGCATTGCAGCCAGTCATTGCTTCCCATCAAAGAAGACATATTTTTGACATTTTCTTATCCAAGCATGAGTGTCTTTAAACAAATTGGGCCAAAAGTAACCTGCCCTCATAATCCTTGCAGCTGTGGCTTTGGGAGCAAAGTGGCCACCAACTGGGCCATCATGGAATTTGGACAGTATCTTGTCGACTTGGTCAAAATCAATGCATCTCAAGAGCACCCCTGAAAAGTCTTTTCTGAATAGCACTCCATCAACTAGGACATAAGGAAGAGATTGGAGTCTAAAATACCTCCTCTTGGTCCTATCAAGACCTTGTGGACACTCATCAGTTCGAAGTAAATGAACCATGTCTTGTGACCAGCTCTTCATAATTGCAGGTACAACTGTTGTAGGTTTTTCGTGGAATACCAAAACGTCTTGCTTCGGCTCTTTCAAGTTTGTAGCGTGGTGTTCACACAGCGCTCTTTCACTTACCAGCTTAGTGGTCTTGATTTCTATGTCATACTCCATTACTTTGGTGATCCAACTTGCCTTTTTCTCATTCAAGTCTCTATTCAGCAAGAAGTCTTTTACACTAGGATGTGGCACCATGATGTGAATTTTGCTGTTAGACAACATATGTCTGAACTTTTTCAGACTTCGTATGACTGCAAGCACCTGTTTGTCAACATACGTGTATCTAACTTCATAGCCTTTTAAACCTTGGCTGAAAAAAGCAAGAGGTTCTAAATTTTCACCATTTGTTTGAGTGAGCATAGCAGAGATTACCTCTTCATTCCCAAAAGTGTATAGATTGAAGTCCTTGGAGAAGTTTGGACTAGCCAGGGTAGGAGCTTGGGTGATAGCTTGCTTGATGCCTTCAAAGCTTTCTCTTCTTGCTGTCCACGTGAATGTCTCGTCCTTCCTTAGCATGGTTAGTGGCTTGACAAGCTCAACAAAGTTAGGAATGAATCTTTTAATGCAGTTTATTTTACCAAAGAAACTTTGTAGGCCCTTCTTGTGTTTAGGCAGAGACAATGCCAAGATGGCGTGCACCCTCTCTGGATCAATGGACAGGTCTTTGAAATGACATGGCCCAAGAGCTTGCCTTCATGGACAGCAAACATTTATTTCTTTGAGTTGAGAGAGATGCCAAACTCTCTACACCTTTCAAAGCTTTGCCTCAGGTGCTTCAAATGTTCACTTGCCTCCTTGGAGAAGATTGTCACATCATCAAGATAAACCAGCACAATGTCATTGATCAAACCTTGGAAAGTCGTATTCATAGCACGTTGGAAGGTAGCTCCAACATTTGACAATTCGAATGGCATCTTTCTGTAGGCGTATGTTCCCCACTTGGTGGTGAAGGCTATTTTGTATTGGTCACATTCTTATACCAAGATTTGATTGTATTTGGAGTAGCCATTTAGGAGAGAGAATCTTTTACTGCCTATCACCACTTGAAAAATTTGCTCCATACTTGGAAGGGGATAGTGATCTCTCATTGAGACTCTATTCAGGTCTCTGAAATCCACACACAATCTGACCTCTCCATTCTTCTTCCTAACAGGGACCAAATTGGCTAGCCAAGAAGAGTGTTTGATAGGGAAAATGATCCTGGACTCGATCAGTTTGGTGAGTTCCTTCCTCAGGAGAGGCTCGATCTTTGGATTGATTGGCCTTTGCTTTTGCTTGATGGGTTTGGCACCTTCCTCCAGCTCAATGGTGTGTTTGGCCAAGCTCGGATCAAAGCCTTTCAAATCACCATACTCCCAAGCGAAGACATCAACAAACTCTTGACATAACATAATGAAAGCATGCTTTTCCTCATTGGTACACACCTTCCCAAGTGCAAACAACGTATCCTTGTAGATCTCTACCCCTTCATAATTTTCCTTCTTGGTTGACAGGCTTCCTTTGTCTCTCTTGAGTTGGTCATCTTCGTTGAAAATGCTCTCAAGAGTTACCAAACCTTTGGGAAGCCTGTTGGTCTTTAGTTGAACAATCTGCCCATCATACTATTGCTGAAGCTTGGACTGATTTTTGGAAGCAAACTCAACATCTTCCTGTAAGAAAAGTGCTATTTGCTGATCACTTTCAAACTCCTGTCAATTGGTGACATTGTCTGGTATGGAGGGCCTCACAATCACCTTTAAATGATGCTAATTCTTGCTGTCTCATCCCCTTTGGGATATCAAACTGAGCACCAACTGCTGCTAATCTATCTGCATGCTGGTTCTCCTCTCTTGGAATGGAAGTGATGTTGAAAGCAATGAAGTTCTCTACAAGGTCCCACTCTGTGCTTGTAAAATTTGAGTAAGGAATTCTTGGTCAAGCTTTGACCTCTCACTTGGTTCACAATCAACTCACTGTTTTCAAACACCTGCAATTCTTTGATTCTTCTCTTCCTTGCCCATTCTAGGCCATGAACAAGGGCCTTATACTTTGCTACGTTGCAGGTGCAAGAGAACTAAAACTTGAAAGTTGAGAAGTATTTATCTTTTGAAGGTGAAACCGGCATTGCTCCACCACTTGCTTCTAGATCCATCAAAGAACATCTGCCACAAACCACAGTCCTCTTGGTCTGTCTTCATCAATTTCGGCATGAAAACTTCTTTCTCATGCATGCAATAGACTCCAAGACCAGCGTCTTCAATGAATTTGTAAGGATTATGCTCAAAGTTGGCATTTTCCCATTCATCTAGGAGCAGATCAACAACTCCTACAAGGGAAGATGATGTAGATTGGTCCACCTGGAGCTCTTCTTCATCAATGATCACGTAGTTCACATTTGCCGCTTTGGACAAGTATGGCTCCAGGTGATCCTTGTGGATGGGCTCTGACCCAATCTTTACTTTAGTTCCATACTTTGTCCTAAAAATCATGTAAGACCAATTCGCTGCCAAGTATCCACCTATCTTGGATGTGAAATCCCTTGACAAGCAAAAAGCGAAGTAAGGAGGAACATCTGCCACTACCACATCATGGGGAATTGAGAAGGTTGGACAGGGATGGAGAGTCAGATTCAAGCCTCTTGCCACTGCCAAGGTCTTAGCTGGTGATCCATCCAACTGTAGAACTCTTTTGGTCATTTGCTCATACTTGAGGCCTAACTTATCAGCGATGCAATTGGGCATAACTGAGGTGCTTTCTCCACTATCAATGATGCAATTGTGGACCAAGAAATCACCAATATTCAGGGACAAATAGAAGGGAGGGACCTTCTCATTTTTCTTTGCTTGACCTCCCATGGGAGGAGCCCCATTTACTATCAACGCATTATCATTTCTTGCTGGGACAGCTTGCTCACCTAGCCCGTACAATTCTTTTTGGAGTATATCCTTTTGTCCTGGCAGTGCTAAAGAATCCCATAATGAGATGTTCATGTGCAGCTTCATTTGGTCCACTATATTGATTGAAGGATTGCCCCCTTTAGAGTTCTCCTTGGGAACATTCCTAACCTGTGGTGCAACCTGAGGAGCTAGAGCTGCAACCGCTGGCCTGTAATTGGGAAACTTTTGATTTGCTTGTGGTGAAGGAGACACTGTAGGTGCTTGAGTGGCTACTTGAGCTTCATCAATGGCTCTCCTTTTGGACCTGGTGTTCGCTGCAACACCAACATTCTGATTACTTTTGCTCCCCACATAGTTGACTGCGTAGGACTTTCCTTTCAAGTGATTCATAAGAGTGGAATCAGATTGAACTTGCTTGTTGTCCATCCCAAATTGTGTTGACATCTCAAAATTTGAGAATTGGGCAGCCTGATCACCTTGTGCGGTCACGCTTTGATTTGGTAGCTCACCGGGCATAAGCAACCTGTTCTTGGCCATGCTCCAAGGGTGGATAATTGGGCTGCTCCTGCACCAAATTATTTTGGGTGAGGACAAGAGCCTTGGAAGATGAAGGGGCATTTGGATTATAGCTTTGATAAGGCTTGACATGTGTAATTTGACCTTGCCCTTGATTATAATTCTGGAAGGGAGGCCTATTTACTTGCCCAAACTGTTGCTAGCCTTGATTTGGCCTATAACTCTGAGCTTGTCTCTTGAGGACAACTAACTCATTGGTAACACTCTGCAACAGGGTCTTAACTTCATGGATGTCATTTATAGGGGTAGCAGTCGGCTTCTCTCGATTAGACAGAGGAGCTAGAGTGGGCACAACAGGTTGGACTGAGGGCTGTAAATTAAGAAAGAGTGGGATATGAGGTCTAGGAGCTATCTTTCCTGCTTGAACAAGGCAATTTTCAGCAGCTATGGCTATCTCATAAGCAGCGGGCAGAGTGTTTCCACCCATGGCCTGTATCATGACAACAATGTCACTATTCATGGCCTTCAAGTAGTAAATGAAAGCATAGCTTGGGGTTGGCGTCATAAGAATTGGGATTCTGTCCCAAGTCTTTTGGAATCTAGTGTTAAAATCTTGCATAAACTCATGTGGGGCTCTCTTCATGGTGGTTAACTGCTCAGCGAGAGACAATTGGTCACTTTTTTCCCCAAACCTATTGGTCAAGAGGGTCCCTAACTCATTCCATGAGCCAATTGAGTTCATAGGCAAGGTCCCATACCAGTCCAGAACTTTCCCTTTGAAGGACAAGGCTAGCAATCTAATGGCTACATTTTTTTTAGTGATATTATGGATGTTGCAGAGGTTGGCTATGTTTCTAATATGCTCGACAGCAGTGATTGGGCCCTCTCCACTAAAAGGAGGAACACTTTTGAGAGCTGTCCCTGGAATTGGGTCATACTGCTGAAGGTTCAAGGGACTTTGGCCATTGAAGGCCACAAAAGGGAAAGCCCTAAGCGCTGTCATGGCTGTGAAAGGATTCAATCGGGGTCTCTTTGAGTAGGTATATTTTATGGATGGTTTAGGAAAATGGCTTGCTACGTAAAGGTGGGTATTTGCAAACCTCAGCTTTTTCGTTGAGTTCAAAGGCAACTCAACAAATTCAAAAGGGACACCCCTAGAAGAAGATTTGTAGTGACCTTTGGCATGGGATGCCAGGCTGATCATTAATTAGAAACTGAGTTCTTGAATGGAGTCGTCAGGTGTTGAATATAGCTCATTTTGAATTTTTTAACAATATCAAGACTAGCACCAATCCTGAAACTTGCAAGACATAGAAATTTGTCCCACCAGGCGTGCCAAAAATTGTTGACGCAGTGGATTGCACCCTCTGAAGGGAGGCTCAGCGCTCTTTTTCCACGCGACACAATGGAGACAGTCCTTTTGCTGTGGGTTGCAAACGTGAGGGATGAATCTCTATATTAGGGGCTAGCTCCCCTTGATGCACCTCGAGGCCCTGGATTTCCTACTGCTAACAATGGGGAGAATGAAAAGGGAGAGAAATACTGAAATCAAAACCTAAACTAATGTGGTGATGCACCAAAATGGTTGGTCTACTTAGCTTTGAGATACACTTTACAACAGAGAGAAACAAGCATACACTTCATTCAAATGAGAACTTTTCTTGCATCAGTTTTTCAACAGGGGATCCTATGGAGATACAGGGATAAAGAACTACTTGAGGTGTTCTAAGACACACTATGGACACCCTGTTCACATGCGTCTATACTCTGGGCTGGACACTTTTTGTTGACCTGCAAGAGAACTCACAATACACTAGATATGTTGGCATAAACTTATGAAAGCATGAAAAAGAAATGACTTAACATAAGATAGAACCATAGACATATGGAAAAGTGCAAGCTCAAATGGAGGTAAAATTTCTTCTTTTGATTCAAGGTAAATTCCTTCAGGGCTTTGCCATACAATGCTGAGATAATTTTTCTCAAATGGAAAGTTACAAATATATAGAGAACTTGGAAACAGATATCTAACAAATCAAGGGATGGAAACCTATGCCGAGTTGAACACTTCTGTAGAGACCACAAGCCCATGCTGTAGATGTCCAAGTTGCTATCCTTGCTGTTCTGGACCTGCAAAAGCATGGGATACTCCTAGCAACTAACAAAGCCATCTTTAAGTTGTGTTGATTGGACCATGCTTTCTTCAATGATGGGCGCAATTGGCTGTGCATTAATGACGAAACGTGAAAACACGGGCTGTTCTCCTCTATAGTTTGAAAACCAATTTATTTCATTGGTTTTTGGTAGATATATTGCACCAAATGTATTAATTCTCCTTACTGAGTCGTCCATGCCACTTGTCTTGGTCTGAGTGGTCATTGATTCTGTCCTTTGTCTTTGTCAGCAGTCGAAACTGTTCCTTATTTTGTCTTTTCCGCGTTGTCTTTGCCCGTGTTTTGTCTCCTTCGATTTCTCCTTTTGCCTTGGCCTTTTCTTTGCTTGCTCTTTGACTTATTGGGCCTTTTGCCGTGCTTTCCTTCGGACAAAATGTCTCTTCGGACAAATTCCTTTGGACATTTTGTCCGAAGGAATTCTTTTGATTTACTTGTTTTCTTGAAGGGCATGTGCCCTTCGGGACTTTGCAATTTGTCTCCTTCAGCTGGTTGCCCTCCGCAAGGGTTTCTTTCATCCAAAAGTGCCCTTCGGGCTTTCTAAAATGGTCTTCACCTTTCTCAAGGTGCCCTCCGCAAGGGTACTTATCCTTCAGACTTTTTGCAAACGTCCTTCAAGTCGTCAAAATGCCTTGTGAAGGAAATTCGTTGCCTTTTTCGAACTGTCTTAGATCATTTCAGGTCTTTCAATCGCTTCTACTTATAAAAGTAGACAAGTAATGCTCTTGCACAAACCTGATTTGCACTAGACTAAGCAAAATGACAAAACACTTGGCTTTTTCATTAGAAAGGTCTGGGAGAGAACATCTTTTGCACAAGGCAGCAGAGGGATGATCTAGCCAAACATGGATTGGATGACCTTTGTAAAGAAAAGGAAGGGGTGTAAAATTTTGGTTTGCAGGGCCAAAAATTGGTCAACAGGTAGCATTTGAAAAGGTTGCATAGACTTGTAACAATTTTGCCTCCAATTCATTTGCATTATCTCTCTAAGTTGCCCCTGAATCCAACTCTGTATCTTCTTTGTTAGGAGTCTTTCCTGGTGTGTTTGTTTTCTTTCCCTTGCCTCTAGTTTGTGCCCTTGCCATGATGTTTCTTGATGCCTTAGACCAAACTTTGACCCAACGATTTTAGAGTAAGGATGAATTCAAATCCAAAAGTTTAAAGAACGACTTCAAATCCAAAAGTTTAAAGAACAGGTGTCCTCTAATTTTTCTTATCTTTTTGGAAGTGTAAAACATTAAAAATTTCCAAAAATTACTGCCTATAGTGAAATTTAAAAAAAATAAAATAAAAATTGCAATAATGTGGACAAAAATAATCAACAAAAGCTAAAAATTCGATTGTAGCTTCCTTCAATGAATCTTTTACGGCCCACAAAAATGGCAGAAAATTTCCAAACAGCTAGTGAAATATATAGGCAATTCTTCAAAATTAGGAGGTTGCCCAAAATTTTGCCCAAATTGAAGCTCCAATACCACTTTTAATGAAACTATTTCAATATAAATGGAAGAAGAGAAGAATATTGAATATATAATTGAGCTACTTCTAAGGGGAAAACCTCCACAGCCTTATAATAAGAATATAATTTGCAATATGATAATGTGGGAGAGCCTTGCTCATCTTTATTTATAGACAAAATGAGGTGAGGTTGCACCCCTTTATCCTAATTAGGTTGGCAATAAAAAACATATAAAATTAATAAATGAAAATATAAAGGTTAAGTGTTCCATAAGTCAGCCCACTTTAACCCAAGTACACTTAACAATATAGAATATTAGGGGCATAACAACAGCTAGGAGATGAGGGGACAAAACGAGGATACTCCACATAAACATTCAAAAGCCTTGTTCACACTGAAAACCACCTAGTTTGCACTTGAGACCCCTTCTTAAGCACTATACCACAACTCACCAGACAATATCATGCTTAACATGAAAAGAGATGGAGAAGATTACAATCATTTCAATTTTTTTGAAGAAACTCAACTTATATGGAGCCCAACAAAAAACAAGGACTTGTATTGCTATAAGAAATGGAGTTTTTAGGCCTTTCCAAAGTCATTTAATGGATTTCACACACACAAAAACTCTTGAATTAGATTTTTTCCACTTGTAGCCATGCTCTTAGGGCCAAACACCTCTAAACAAACCCACAATAGGTTTAGCAAGTCCTTCCTTAGATAACACTAGTAAAAAATGATTTTAGTTATTTTGTCAAATAGTTAGGCTAATGTAATGTCTCCAAATAAAACGATTTAATGCAAAAGGGGTTTTCCCCTAAATCCCAAAATTCTAAAAATGAAATCAGCAAATCCTAGTTTGCAAAATACGCTCAAAAACCCTTGTTAAGCCCCATAAACTCTATACGCCACAATAGTAGGGTTTTGTAGATGATTTTCAGCTAATAACTTGTCTCAAAATTAATTGAATACTTGCAGAAATAATCAGAAAATTAAATGCACGAAACAAGTACCTTTTCACCAAATTATTGAAGCTCAAATGCCACTTTATGATGGCTAGAAAAATTTGATTTAATTCCAAAAATACAATTGCTGTTTTGAATATTTTTTCGTTTTAAATCCTTGCCAAAAATCTGCGCTCAACAAATATTATTTCCTATGAACAGCTGAAAACTTAAAAAATTCATAACTCCTTCAATATTTGGAATTATGATACAAATAAGAGCTCAAATTGATCATAAAAATAATGTCTCTTAAATAAAAATAATTTTGGAATTTTCTTTCCATGGGAAGGTCATCGAAAATTGCCCCAAAATTTTGAAAACCCTAGTTTCCTGTCAAAAATAATTAAATAATAATCTGAAAATTATTATTTAATTTTCTATCAATTTAAGGGCTTCAAATTTTCCACAAATCTTCTCCAAAACCCCACGCGAATGTGCAAAAAATTAACAATTAATTTTAGAATATTAATTTGCATAAATAAACCGTAAAGGGGCCTCCAAACCCTCCATGAAGGCTCCCAAAGTAGTTCGCTCCACTTGTAAAAATAGTGCAAATATTAATAAAAAATAATATGAAAGAAAAGATGTTTAAAAACTTCACTAAAACCTCACAAGAGCTCTTCAATGCAAATCGCTCCACTCTAGGGCAAGTAACAAGATCTCCTTAGCAAAGGTGGCGTCAAAAGACACCTTTTGTAGAATGATCAACACTAAAACATTGAACATCCATTGGGCATGCATCCCAATAGTTTCTTCAAGCATGAAGAACAATGATCAAAATTCAGTTTATCTTCCATTGTAGTCTTCACTTTATATTTGTACCTTTGAAATGGGGCAAACCACCTTGGGGAGGTAAAATACCTCATAAGCCTCACTTGCCCTTTTTAGAATATCTTTTCTTTTCTTTGCTTTAGCTCTAAAGCTGATATCCCTTTTAATTTCACTTTAGGCCTTTTTGAAATAATTAAATAACTTGCCTTAGTAATTAAAATTATTTTTTGACAAATTAAATAATTAGGTCTTCAAATAATTAATTAAATTGCTTTAATAATGAAAGTGATAAAAATCACTTTTCAAGCAATTTATTAAATATAAAGCCCCTTAGAATAATCATTAAAATCACTCTAATTTTCCAAATGGTTAAAACCACTTTTCTGGAAATTTGACTAATTATCCAAGATAGTTTTATTTTAATAATTAATTAATTGCCTTATATTTTCGAATGATAAAAATCACTATTCGGGTAATTTTATTAATTATTAAAATTATACGAACAGGGGACATCACAACTAAATTTATTAGCCCTATTTTCTTCTTCACGCTCAGACACCCCAGAAAGTTCATGTCCTCCATTGGGGACAAAAGCCCATCACAAATTTGTATTCAGATCCTTCGGAAACTCCTCCAGTTGCTCCAACCTTTACATGGGCAAAAATGGCCCCCTTGGTCTTTTTTGTAACTTGGTTCTCCTTGTCATCAAAAACTTTTTTCTGTGTTTTCTTGCTATCATGGCCATCCCTTAGACTCCCTTAACCATCAAATATGAAACAACAATACTCCAAAGGCGTTTTTTGGTTCTCTTTTATGTTTTTGGGCTAATTGCTTTATCAAATTTCCGATCTAGATTGGAATAAAGAGATTCTACAAGCTTGAGTTGGTGTTTAAGGTCTCTCATTGTTTTGAAGGGGGCTTGCATGTCATCAACTTCTTTTCTCAAGCATGTTATTTATTTGTCACTCCTTGAGAGCTTGGCATTGATGTTATCCTCTATTGTTTTAGATTAAGGTAAAAACAGATTTTGAAGGGACCCCTAAACCCTTTAACAAAGATAGAAAGATGATACGAGGACGCCCAACATGAATAACAATCCTAAAACAAACTGTAAAACAGTATCAAAATCAGGTTTTACAGGGACCTGAAACAGTATCAAAATCAGGTTTGGCATTGATGTTATCCTATATTGTTTGTGTTGAATTCTTTAGATATATTTGCTCCTTTTCGACATTTCTAAAATCTGTTGCAAATGTTATCATGTGGTCCAGTTTATCAAAGTGATCGAGGAATTTCAAGTCAATGATAAGCCCTATGTTATATTCCATTGTTTCAAGTCTATACAACACATTTCTAGGGTGGCTTTGGTAGCACTTTTGGGCTTGATGTCTGCTTGGGAGCTAGATGCACTCATTTGGGATTTTGAAATTTGGGATTTTGAAGGTTGAGAAGATGGAGAACTTTGGTGAGGATTAAAACTTAAAATTAACAAGTGCATAAGCAAATAAAAGAAATAAAGAAGTAAATAGACATATAGAAGAAGTAAGGAATGACTACGCTTAGATATTTTGTTGAATTGGCCCTATCTTCACTGTTACCAAACACTCAATCCAACTCCTATGCTAGGAGGTCTCTCTGCAAGTTAAGCAAAATTTTCTGCAACTTTGTTACAAAATAAGCCTAGATTCAAATGGTCATCTTCATTTGGTCACCGCGCCTTCAACACTACTCAGAACTTTGATTGTGACCACTTGTCGGAAATATCTCGAAGTGTACTTTCCAATGATGCAAGAATTAAATCAATTTGATACCTGATCTAAGAGAGCGGCTCTCTTCAAGTTTGGCAGTTTTTCTGAAATTTTTTAGAAAAATAATCCTAGATCCAGAATGTCACCTGAATACTGTTCAGAATTTTGATTGTGACAACTTGCCGGAGAATTCTCAAAGGGGTACCTACAAGTGGCCCTTGTCAAGTTCGGCTGTTTTTCTGAAAAGTTTAGAACAGTAATCCTAGATCCAGAATGCCACCTGAATACTGCTCAGAATTTTTATTGCGACCACTTGTCAGACAGCTCTCAAAGCGTAGTTAACATGTAGGTACAAGATTGCACTCGGAAATTTATTGCCATTTAAGCCTGTGATTAGTCCTTGGCATTGCAATTACTAATGTATTTACTGCTCAAAAGTTTAAGGATTTCCTTTTTTTCTATTTTTTGTCATTTGATTCTTTATTGTAAGATTTGAGTTTTCAATAATCCACTTAGGAATGGCTTCAAAATGTAGGTCTTTGCTAAAACAGAGGATAGATTAAGGCCTTAGAGTTAAGCTGCTAAGTCTCTCATATATGCTATCGGTTGAGAGAAGTCGCTGGAAACTCCTTTTTTAAGGATTCCATAATTAACCAGTAAAAGAGAAAAGCTTTGCTTGCCTTTCTTTTTGAGGAGATTTTCCAGATTGTAAGGTTTTCCGATCCTTCTTTTGAATTAGAAAGGCCCTTATGCATCAACATTATGCAGCGTTGATAGCATTTGTATGTGAAGTTGGGTCCAAGTTAAAGACGAATCAGCAAAGACACTGTTCATTTTGTTTTAGTAGGATTAAAGGGTGTCTGTCTGCTTTATTTGACTTTGAGATACCAAATGGAGGGTAAATCAGGACCATAATTCTTTTATGAAATTTAAATGATGCATGTCTATAAGACTTGTTCAAAATGTGTGGAGCAATAGCGAGTAAGGGCTTATATAAATTCTTGGAAAATGAATAACTGTGAAGAAAGCACTTCTTTTCATACTTGTAACTGCAATGTGCAGGAGCTTCACTAAAATGGTAGGAAATCACATTTTATTTGCCCCCCTGATTGTATGTTTGAAAAGTACGGCACTATCAAGTAATACTGTGAAAATTTGTTAATTAGGGTTTTTTCATGCTAAAATTATGAGAATAAATAAGGGATTTTTGAGGTATGATAATTTTCTGTTTACCTTTTGTTAAGTAAGCAAAATAATAACATATATTAAACTTTGGCATCCAGCGAGGAAGATAGAAGGTGGTTTATGGAAGCCATGCAAGCACAAACAGTAGATGTGGTTAAGCGGATGAAAGAGATCACCACCATCATGCAGATGCCTCTGGACGTTTTGGAGGCACAAGGTGTCACAGTTGCAGATTTGGAAGGTAACACTTAGATCTGCTTCGATTTGTACCTTTTTTGTTCTTCGATGTGATATGCACAGGCCAGCAATTTACACAGACTAGTTAGCTTTTGCAGGAGTTTTGGAGGAGCTTCAGGAGTATGTTGAATCTATTGACATGGCTAATGGTAAATAATTCACATCGTCCATGTTTTCATTCTTATCCAATGTCCAAGGAAGTGCTTTTTACTTTAATATTATTCAATTGATATGTTATTTTGATTTGATCTTATCTGCAATGCTTATTTTGTATAAATGCATTTCAGAACAAGTCTTTCCATATCACTTTGAAGAGAATAAGTGGCCATATTCCATCTGCACAATTATGGATATTTTAACGTGATTCCTTTAGCTTGAGTACATTAGTTAATTTTAATATTCTTCTCTCATTCCTTGCATTCTGTAGTTGTTTGTTATTAGTGACCATGAAGTTTTACATGATTTAAAACATTATTGAAGATATAAAAATGTTACTGCATTAATTCTGGTGAGTGATAGAGACAGTTTCCGGTTCCATGAGGATGCTAATTTATTTCAGTAGAATCATCTGCTTATTTATAAGATTGAATGCATACCAAAAAGATGCATTCTTTATTGTCATTTGAATATCTCCTAGCTAAGAGGGCCATTTGGTTTTCTCATTGTTGGTGAGTTGATATAGATCTCTGGGGCCTAAGCTTTGAGCAGGCCTTTTAGGTTATCGAATATAAACAACTTAGTGTAGGGAATTCGTTTATAGCTTGTTCTACACTGAAGAAAATTGGAGTTTGTTGCACGCTACAAGAAATCTTTATATATGTGTTGTTGGATAAATGGTTCACTTCTGTAGGCAAAGTTTTAGAAATTAGAGATGTATCGCAATTAGTGCTTTAAAAATCTAAACATACAAACTATAGCTTAAACACTGAATGTTTATAAACCCAGGTAAGAACTTGTATGAGCTTTCAATAGAACATGAGTTGTTGGATAGAATTTGATTTCTTCTCTTTTAGGGCTTAAGAATAAGTGCTGGGTATTTAAATGGTTTTTATCAGTATGTTTCGTTATAATGGTTTTTATGTTATTTTTATGTGGATTGGTTGTCAAAATTATGTAGAGGCACCAGGTTCATCCGTAGAAAAAAACCCAAGATTCAATGGGATATAGGTTCCGATTTATCAAGGATAATCATGCAAATCCTTTTTTTGGTATTATCTCTCATTTAGATGTGTCAAACTATGATGCATTTGTTAATTTTTGGTATGTTTGTTGGCATGTGGAATACTTTAAAGCTAAATTGTATTCGTTTTTGACGAGGATAAAATTTGAAACAAGTTCACCAACCGATAAAAATCAGGAAATTAAATCATTATAAAGTTATAAGAATATAAATATGCATTTTTTATTATTTTCATTTTCAAAATAAGAAATATATGCACAAGAATGTCAAAATAGATGCATATTACTAAATAGCTTCAAAAACTATGTAAGAATATGTCAACACATATAAATCATGACAAGTTAATCGAAATCAACATTCAAAACATGTGAAATCACAATTTTAAAGATGGTTTTTGTCTTAAAAAAGTTGTAATCCAGATTCTAAAGCATTTAAGATGTTCTCAAACATCTTATGGACTGCTCCCTATTTTTTACATCAAAAATCTTAAAATCATCGAGAGCACTTGGTTGAGTTGGCTTAGTATCATGATAATCACGTTCACCACGGATTCATTAGAAAGTTAGTTAGGATCATTTGCGTTTGCTGTC
The DNA here is from genome assembly GCA_037957365.1 of Torreya grandis. Lineage (NCBI taxonomy): Eukaryota > Viridiplantae > Streptophyta > Pinopsida > Cupressales > Taxaceae > Torreya > Torreya grandis. Next base: position 1,330,524 of record JARHVA010003320.1, on the reverse strand, counting down.
TTTTGAAATGGGATGGAGTTGTGAAGAAGAGGTAGATGAGTGTTTTGTCACTTTGTTCATACACAATTGCAAATTATTGCGAATATAAACAAGATCCCCCAACCTCCTCGACAAAATCACGTTCCTTTTCTTTGATTGAATGAGGTCAAAGCAACTCCAATTCTTTTTACAAGTTAATGAATTTGCTCCCGACTCAATATTCTAATAGCAAAGCTTTGTAGTTCACAAGTTTCTGCGTGAGATATGAAAAACACCATTTGTGTCCAACAACATCACTTTGCAACATATTATACTTGGTTGTTGGTATTCAAAACTTATATGCTTCTAACTTGTATTTCCAAAATTGATCAGTAATTTTACTTGCTACTATAGGTATGGTTCAAACGTTCCAATGGCTTCGTAGAGCACACTCATGACTTCCCTATCATCACGTTTGTCTATATGGAATAGTTTTAGCTCCCGTTTTACTCTATTTTTGTTTTAGGTGAATTACCATTAACAAGGTAAAATGATTGCTCAAAGAAGATCTATTATTTTCAACAATTTAAAATGGTTCTTCAGTGCTATCCTGGTGGCTAAAAACAGTAAACTTACATAATTGGAATTTTAAAAACAAAGCAATGGATAATATGTAAAGTAAAAGAGTTGGAACAATCACACCTTATTGAATTTTGACATTCTCAAAGTGGATTTGAGATGTGCAAGTCTATAGTTGTCTATGTGCCAAATTTTAAGTGCTAACTGTGTAGGGATGTGATAGACACATGTGCCATTTGTGCCTAGGGTGGGATTGGCGCTACCCTATTTTAACTGCAGTTTGTGTCCTTTGTTCACTTTCAAAATCTGAATTTTTCTGTGTCGCTTTGCAACTAGATGCCATACCTGTCTATAGTTTCACTTTTTAGAATTGATGGGCAAAAATGTCTGACTTTGCTCTTCAATGTTCTTGACCTAGCTTGCCACAAGATGTTAGAAAAGGAAAAAGGGAAGAAGCAGTGGGGTTGGATGACCATGAAGGTCTTGCGACTGTGTATCCCGCATGCCAGAATCAGACCCTTCATAGAGGAATTGAGTAAGGCCTTCAACCTTCTCTTCTCTAAGTGTGAGACACAACTACATGCACGTTTGGCCAATTTTGGTACAACATGTGATGCAAGTCCTTGAGAAATGATAAATCAATGTAGAGTGTGCCTAGACTTGAAAATGAATGACTAGCAATAGATTGGAAACTTGTATGGAGTCTCTTGGATTGGAACCTTTTGGATATTCTTTGTTATTAAAATGTCATAGATGATTTGTATATATAGGCTTCTCATGTTTTGAATAAAAAACCTATTGGTGCACAAAAGTAAAAAAAGAGATTGCAAACAACTAACAAACGAATCCAAACATTGAAAGGATGCGACCATGGACAAAAGGGTCCAAAAAAGCAAAGGGGACATGAACAACATGCCCGCCATTCTCACCTAGGTTAGGATTGGCGGACTGCCAATCTCGTCTAGGGTAGGATCGACAAACTGTTACTCCTGTCCCAGAAGAAGCAACAAGCACAAACAAACAAATGAGAGAGAAAACAAATTGATGAGCACAAAGCAAACATGACATAATGACAAATAGACGAAAAGAGGACCATGGGATCGCACAAAGGAGAGAGGCAAAGAAGCATTAAAAAGTCCTTAATTAAAAGTGATGATCCTTATGCATAAAACAATATTAAAAACATTGTAATAATAAGGCTTTATCAAAATTAGGTGTCTACATAATCCCCCTAGTTTGATGTGCATATGTGAGTGATGCATGCATGTGTCAAAGCAAAACGATACATAATTGAAGCGCGTACCTCGACTTACTATAGAGAGAGGGGAAAGCCCTTTGTCATGTGTCCATCCACAACTTTGCTACTTCACAAACGTTAGTATACTTGTAAAAAATAGCCATTTTCTAACAAGTAATCAATGCCATATAGGCTCCTTGCGCTTAATTGAAAATTTGGAATTGAACTTGGATTGAGATTGAATTTGAAAATAAAAAATTGAAATGAGCATAGGAATGAATACCCGTGCTATGTATACGAGCCAAATGTGATTGTACACTTGAAAAACAATGCTCCTATTCTAATTATTCCGATTGAAAACTTTATGACAAATGTTAGACATAGCCACCACTTCTCTAGGATTTTTTTTGAACCCTCTTACTTCTTGATCAAGTAGATAATGTTTTGCTTCAAGTAGAGTTGCCCAAATTTATAATGCTCCAAGTAGAGTTTCTCAAATTTTGCTTACTAGCACTTGAAAAATAATAGATTTATAAGAACCATGTGTAATAAGATTGTATATAACCGATACCATTTTGAAAATTGTATAAAACACATGTATCATAAAATATTACATGCAAAGCCCTATAATAGGTTAAATGTAGGAAACCAATATGCCCCAAGTGTTGTGTCGCATAAGATAAAATCATGTATAGCTCAATGGAAAATACACTATTCTAGTGAGTATCAATGTTGTGACGTATAGGAAAGATAACATCATGTAAGGATAAATGCATCGTATACTACTCTAGTGAGTATCAATGTCTAAAAAGGTGTCCTCATGGAAGGTTCAATATATGTGATGCATCCTCCAATGAGGATGATGGTAGTGCAACACATGCGCTATCATAGACATAGTAGGAGAGATGGACTAGTGTCCATGTGAGAATCATGTAATATAGATAATTGCGTTGTAAGGTCCATAGGTGGATGATTCTTCCAATGAGGATGATAATGTGTGGGTCAACAACATGCCCAAATGTAGCCAAGCAGGTGGGGATGAAGTAACGTCCCCAAGTGTAGATGAATCCTCAAGGTAGCAAGATATATCATGTGTAAATACCAAGTATGTGTTCATGTATATGTAAGATAATACCATATCCGTATTAAGAAGCAATGCACATACACTAGACATAAGTGTGTGATAGGATCCATATATAGGAAATATGTCAATATAAGGCTCATGGAGAATAGATTTGAGTATCATGCCCTCATAGAAAAACTATAGTTATACATATGATCAATGAAGCTCATAGGAGAGGTGAGTTTAATGATGGTGAGGATGTCTTCTTCTATGCAAGATATGTCAAATGAATAACTTATAAGGACAATGCAAGTATAATGCCCTTGTTGGCAATGTTTAAGTCATGTACACCAATGTGTAAGATACAATCATGTGTTTAGGAAGTATGACAATCATAATCTGCCAAGATGTAAAAGTTGTGCAGGGCAGAGGTGCCCACTAGTGTAGTAATGCAAGGCACATAGGCCATATTGTTTTACCTTATTTTTTATTAATGTGATCTAATAATATAGAACTTTTGAACTATTCAATTGTTTAATATATAACAATAATACACAAATTTGAATGAGAAAGTAGAGTATGATTTAACAATTGCAACTTATTGAGACGACGTGCATGTGACAAAAAGGGTTGTAAATGGATTAGGAGTCACTCAGATCAGAGACACGAGTGTTGGGATCCTGCCTCGATGACTCCATCAAGATCTAGACTTTTGCATTAATACAAAGGTTTTTGTTGTTTTTGGATATGTCCTTGTGAACGGTCTTATTGTTATGGCACAGGCACTGTGCTTGCATGAAAATTGTCTACCTATGTAATATCAGGGGCTCGTGTGCACAAATTCAAAAAATTGTTTCCTTCACTTCAAAACCTTAGCTCCATTTTGACACTAGGTTTAGGTGCAAAAGGGAAAGAAAGGTGGGTTGCGCTGGTCTGAACCACTTCTCAATGAATGGTTGAGTGTTGCAAACATATCCAATACTCCAAAGAGGGAAGTCAAACCACATGTAGTTGTTCCCATTAATTGTATGTGTACAATGATGCTTCTTTTATGAATGCATTCTGTAATCTAGCTTTTAGCACTTGACAATGGCAAACTTGGCTTGGCTTAGGTCCTTCAAACTTGGTTAGGGCCTACTCCTTGTGACTGGTTTCTGATTTAGAAATTTAGGGTAGTCCCTCTCAATTTGCAAAGGTGTATAGATGTATCCTTGATGAGTGCTAGATATGGAAATAGGCTTAGATTTGAATTGTATAAATAGATGATCTTTTTGCACAACTTTTCATGCCACTGATAGGTGAAACGTATGGGCCGACCCATAAAAGATTATTTGAATTTAAAAAATGACCATTACTTAGCGTGGGGATAGGTGTTCAGACTTGGATGCATGTGGAATTTTGAAGGCGTTTGAATTTTGACAGACTCGTCTAAGAGGTGGGAAAACTGATCCAATGATTTGGAGATAGTCTGATTATGATTCTAAGCAGGTTAGATGCAAATTAGGGAATTCTTGTAGGTGACTTATAGAAATTCGGGAAGGTCGAGCTTATAGAAGTTCTGTAGAGAGAAGTGTGTGTAAGAGCCATATGTGTACGCACAAGTCATGTGAGGTATAGAGAGGTCAAGATTGATATTGCCAAGTGTTTAATACCAGATTTTAGTGTGTACAAATGCCCCCCCTTTTTATTCTAGTATTGAAAGTAAAAATAATGCTAGAGTAAAAAGATAGACATACCTTGCGTAAACACATTTTATCTTTGGGAGAAGGCTTCAAATGCGTATCTTGCTCCATGCAAACTTGCAATGAACATGTAGCAATCAATGTCCATATATGAAATGAATTAGATAAATGAAAATTTTGAAATTTGAAGAACAGTGAAAGAATATACTTGTAAGTGGGTGAACTATGTTTCCCTTTGAAGTGTTGAAGATTATGCTTTTTTCTGAAGCATTGGAGATAGGCGGTGATCATGCCCCAATGAAGAAATGTCATGGAATGATTTTGTACTAAGACAAGGGTTGGGAAAATAAATGTCCTAACCCTCATCAAGAGAGAGTAGTGCTAGGTTGTTGAGCGACGTAGAACCTCAATGACACTACTCATTTAACTGATCTTGAACCTCAAGATGGAAGGGAGAGCTTCTATTAGGTTCATGTAAGGTGAATCAACCACTGTTGATGGACTTATAGATACAATATGTTACCTTCGGTACCATCAATGTCACATCAACACCATGATTGAAAATAAAAAACTATGATAATGTATACATGAACAATGTTCATGCTCCATAATTTGATCCAATCGGTCCTAACATGTGATATAGAATGACATAATGTCATTCAATTTAGTCAATATGATAACCTGTAAAATCTTGAAATATGTAACTTGTAAAATCATTGCATGTGCCCCCAAAATCTGTCTCAATCTGTAAACATTTGTATAATATTCTAAACCAAACTGATAATCTAAATCAATATGAACCCTTTGAAATCAAGCAATCTTTCTCAAGGTTTGAAATATTTGTAAATGGAGGCTTGAATCTCTATGACAAACCCAACAATATGACCGCCCTTTTGAGGTGAGGAATGTGGCTTGCGAATTACTCTTCTCGAAATAAAAGAGTTAACCACATCATGTTATATAAAAAGATGTAATCAATTAAAAATATGTGCTAACAAATGGAGAATGTCATCATAATATGAATATATCATCAAAGCACATATGAAACATGTAGTGTAAGGAATATAAGTGTCATGTCAAGATAAATATTGCAATTCGACACACAATAGTAATTATCACAAATATAAACGCCGCATGGTAAATTACACAGGAAGATGCATGATATGGATCATGGCATTGCAAACAAGTAGGAAGGTGCCGTGATATGGATCACAACATCAGAAGCTCAATAGAAAATCCTAGATCTATTTACGCATAAGCACAAAAATGTCATGGCCATGACGAACACAATAAAATCACACACAATAGCATTCAATGGCACACAAGGCAAGAACCACACACAATGGTCAATCAAATGTCACACAATAAGGCAAGGGCGATACAAAGAAAAAGTCGGAGAATGAAAAAGTCAATCAAGTGGAAGTCAGAGGAGGAAAGGGCCCAAAGAAAGAATCATATAATGAAAAACTTGATAAAAAAAGTAAGAACGTAAGGGCCAAAGTAAGATGCATGTAATAATAGACTGAATCAAGCAAAAGTCACATAAGAAGGCAAGGGCCCCAAAAAAGAAGCATACAATGATACACTCAATCAAACAATGTCGCATAGTAAGATAAGAGCCATACACAAAACATAATCAATGATTAGTCTATAGAAAATAATGAAGCATAGAAGAAGTCAAACTAGTCCACACCATCAATGTATGTCAATGTCACAACATAGTAAAGTAACATATTCATGAAATGTAGCACTATATAGGATATAAACAAGAGCTTGGCATGTGTAAGCAATCAATGTAGCTCAATATGATAGATGGAAAGGTCATAGGAAGAAATAACAATGTGACGTATGGAATGAGATGCCCCCAACATTGGCATGACCCTTGGGTATAGGAATGTCCTCCATCTGTGCATCCGTGTATCTCGTATAACATGTATGTTTTGCATCTTCTCATACATACAGTGAAATGCATGTGCGTTTGGAATTGGATATGTAATCTACCAAGCATTGATAAATAACATAAATGAGTAATGTAAACAAACAAACATGTTATGTTTAGAACTTGATTTTTGGGTTTTTGGAATACTTTATTTTTTTTGAAATATTTTGCTTATGTAAAAATGCTAACCAACTATCCTATCAAGGGGATAGTCATATGTAGGTCTTGTATCAAATAGGGGAATGGTCCCTGGCGTGAGCGAGTCGTATCGTATATAGTTGCATTTGAATTTGAGAAATAATATCATGCTGTAATATATATCATCATCATCATGGATAATAGTGCCCTGTGTATGATGAGTTACTCTAGTGAGCATAGTATCATGTGGAATCTGTTGTATAGTAGAAGCATGTGCTTTTATTCATTGTGAAACACGAGTAATTGTCTGTAATACTAGCTTAGGACGTGATGGAATAGATAATGGATGTCGTGAGTTTTGAATAGCCCTCTGATGTAGTGAGCATTGCAACACTGGTCGTCTAGGAAAGTCAACTACTGTCCTTTGAACTGTATGCGTATAATGAACATGAATAGGTTGAATAACTGACTATAGTGGTGGTGGGGGTGCGGGAGGAAATGCCTTTCGCTGAAAAAGATACTCATGGAATACCTGGAACTGTAACCACCCTATCTCAATGTATGTATTTCAAACATCTATGTACTAAAGATGGTATTGCACAAAGCTTATGTATCAAGGGGCATCCTAACATGTTAAATGCCCCTGTACTCAGTAAAATTAAGAATGAAGTAGCAATTATTATAGGGCCCACCTTAACTGGTAATACAATACGCCCAAGAGTGCCCTGTCTCTTCCCATGGAATCCTTTAATTGTCTTGGTTGTATCCATCAAATCCTTGTGTATATCAAAGATTTGTTAGGAGTGTCATGGTACAAACATTTTCACTTGAACCAATGTCTACCATGGCACTATGTATAAGCTGTGAATGAATGTATGCATGTAAAAATAAGGGATTGAAACTAGAATCAACTTAAAGATTTTATGTTTTCATAATCCATACAAATCAATTACAGCTCTTTTGGATTAACTGTGTTTTCATTTATTGTTCGACGTTTCGGATCATTTCCTGTGATCTTTCATCAGGGGAAAAGGACTAGTGAAGGATCACGGATAGCGATCCAAAATGTCGAGCGATAAATGGAAACACATTTATTCCAAAAGAGTTCTAATTGATAGAATCCTCTTCCATAATTTCACTGTCATCAAATGCAATCATAGGCTATTGTATCAATGTGCCTGTAAGTGTACCAATAATACTATCTAATGGATGCCCATATGTTTGTAGAGGATGTTGTGCATTGCAAGTCATATGCACCTCAGGATTAGTCTTAGTTTCTGTTGCCGCATGGCTGGGAAAGGGATTAAAAAATATCTTCAACTTTGCATTACCATTAGGGTGTGGTTTTGAATCAATTGTAGGTTTGTTAAGTTCAATAATGTTATCATCACTGAGATCTTGAATATTATGTCTTAGTTTAAAACATCCATTTATGGCATGCCCCTCATGTCTATGTTAATCAAAATATGCATTATTGTCATGTCCTTTAGGTAGAGGCCTACTCATATCAACTTTTTTTAGTGGAGGGAGAGATATAAGGTTGCACTCAAATAACTTTTGTAAGAGCTTATGAGGAGGTTCATGTAACTGTGAAAATTGCATCTTTAGTTGAATGAATAAAACAAGCCGATCAATTGGTTGTGACACTGTATTAATTGTTGTTTTTATCTCATTCTTAGTTTCATTCATTTTGACTTTGTAACTTGGTTTGCTTTGAAACTTTGCGGTTGAAGTAGTTGGAACATTAGCCACATACTATATAGCTTATTCAAAGATATGAGTTCAACTTCTCGATCTCTAATTGTATGGCATAATTCATCAAATGATTTGAATTTCTTGAATTGAATACACTCATGGAGAGGGGCAAGAAAACTTTGGTTGAATATATCTTGTAAGTCATTGTCGTCCATAGGATTTGTCATCTTAGAAAGCATGATCATATACCGAAGTACATAGTCATTAATTATTTCATTGGATCCTTTGTTACGTTTTGCAATTTGTGTATACACAATTTCTCACTGATATTGATCGAAAAATGTGCTAGAAATTGATTAGTGAAAGGATTGAATGCCTTAACTGATTGGAATGGGAGATCAGATAACTAATGCAAAGCATGGTCCTTAAGGCTTCGCATAAATAACTTAGTTGACAACTTGTCATTCGAGGCATAATCTAAACATGCTATGTGAAAGGCTCGTAGATGTTGCTTTGGATCACCTTTACCACCATATAATGTAAGCTTAGGGGCTACGAAACTTGTAGGTGAGGGATAAGTTGAAATCTTTGGGGTTAATGGATTTTGAAGTAAAGCATGAGAATCAGTTGAATGAATCACTCTAGAAGCACCCTACTCTAACTCAACACCTCACCCTGTATATCTATAACAATTTGCATTAGGGATTGTGTAGGTGTGGATGATGATCTCACATGAGTAGCGATCATAGGATGTACATAAGTCTACTATGTAGGGATAGGCATAGAAATCCGAGGGAAGCCTTGTGTTGCCGCCCCACGACGAATGAGCATTACGCGTGACCATAGGTGTAGACATAGGAATAGTAGCAATGGAAGTAGTAGTATAAACACCTTTTGTAGGGTGAATAGCTTTAAAAGGTTGATGGATATCATTCAAGGGATCATGTTGTTCCTTAGATGCAATAGCCTTAGCTTTTTGTGCAATTTTAACCTCTAGGATTACCTTCAAAACTTGGTCCAAGTCATTAGGGTGTTAACAAATTCTATGTTGAAAAGCAACCAAAGGTTCAATTTGTTTAGGATCTACCCCATGAAGGTCATCATGATGGATTCTATCTCGGTATTCATTGTTATCTTGATTAATATGTTCTAGATCAGACATTTCATTATTTCAATATGATCTTGCACTTGTATGTGTTCATTATTAACATCTACATCAAGACGAGGAATATGCATCTCACTTACTTTGGCCATTTGAGTGTGAAGCAAATGAATCTGATTATGTTCAATTTTGACACCACCTAACCTAGCACTTCGTGTAGGAGGAACAAAGGAACTAGCCTTCCTAGATGGCATAGAATAAATTCATGAAGATATGCAAAAAGCCAGGGCCAAGGTGAAAAATATTTTATTGTCTTAATGTATGGGGAAATCAGAAATTAGATTTGAAACTCTTAAGACAAAAAATTGAAACCCTAGAAAGAAGGATGATACCCCACTGGAAAACCTAGGGTTTGTTATGTTGTAGACAAAAAATGAGATTTTTGATCAATGTGATCTAATAAGATAGAACTTTTGAACTCTTCATATTGTTTAATATGTAACAATAATACACAAATCTGAATGCTAAAGTAGAGTATGATTAAACAATTGCAAGTTATTATAAATGGAAATGACCTAATGGATTCAGATACTTAGCTTGATTCAGGTTTGTGAAAGTTTGAGATTGTATGTAGGTGATAGAAAGGTTGTGAATGGTTCAGGGGTATCTTGGATTAGGAACAAGAGTGTTTGGATCTCCCTAGATGAGTTTGTCAGGATCTAGATGTTTGCATCAGTTGGAGTTATCTGTTGCTTTTCGGATTCATCCCCATGAACAATGCCTAATTGTTTTGGCACAGGTTGTGCCTATTTGAAAATTGTTTCCTTGTGTGCTACTAGGTGCTTGTGTGTGCAAATTCAACAACTTGTCTTGTTCACTTCAAAATCCTAGGTTCACTTTTGACACTAGGTTTAGACCTACAAATAGGGAAGAAAGGTGGGTTGAATTGACCTCAACCACTCAATGAATGGTTGAGCGTTGCCTACGTATCTAATACTTCAAGGAGGGAAGTCAAACCTCACATAGTTCTTCTGGCTCGTTCTATGTGTGCAATGGTGCTCTTTTTATAAATGCATTCTGGAATCTAGCTTTTGACACTTGACAAGGCAAACTTGTTCTGGCTTGGTGTAGGTGCTTCAGACTTGGCTAGGGCTTGTTCTTTGTGATTGATTTATGATTAGGGAAGTTTAGGGTAGTCCCTCTCAATGTGCAAAGGTTATCCTTGATGAGTGCTAGATATGGAAATAGGTTTAGGCTTGACTTGTATAAATATATGACCTTTTGCGTAACTTCTTACGTCACTGACATGCGAAACTACTAGGCGACCCATAAAGAAAATTTGAACTTGAAAATTGATTGTTACTTGGTGCGAGGATAGGTTCGTCAGAGTTGGACACCTGCGGAATTTCGGAGGTGTCAAAGTTCTGACGGATTCGTCTGAGAGGCATGAATACTAATCTAATGTTTTTTATATACTCCGATTATGATTTCAAGTAGGTTAGATAGACTAGGGAACTCTTGTAGGTGACTGATAGGAAATCAGGGAGGTCGGGTAGATATGAAACATGTGGAGAGAAGAGAAGGGTGTGCAAGAGCCATATATGTATGCACAAGTCATGTGATGTATAGATAAGTCAAGAGTGATATAGATAAGTCAGCTACAAGGTATAAAAGCATCCATTTAACAATAGCTTGAAGATATCTATGTACACACCAAATTTACATGATAGCAATATATGTCTGATCTATATAGAGTAGCTCTATATAGTAAATGGTAAGCTAGAAAGATATCACCGTATATATTTGCTTGTATGAGATGCCCTCGTAGCATATGTATGCCCATTAACCATATATAACCTATATATCTTGCATATCATCCACTCAAAGTATACTATTAGAAGCACACTTGGAAAACATGAATATATAAACCTCTAACATAGGTAGATAAACACGATATGTATCATATGACCAAGATAAAAGATTTTTTTTCTTACTTTCTTGATTTTTGTATTTTATGAATGATTTTGTATATTTGCAATTATTATAGTGAAAGCACACAAAAACTTTTGTACAATATGATACAATAATGATGTATCCATGAAGTTGTTGAACACATTAACTATTGAGAGGGGGGTGAATCAGTAGATGAGCTAAAACCTAGTTCTTAAACTTTTAAACAAGATACACAAAGTATATGCAAAGTAAAGAACATAACAAAGATCATACATACGCACAAGAATGCTCAACACCAGATTTTAACGTGAAAACCCAGAGGAAAAAACCACGGTGAGAAAAGTTGCTAGAAGCTACTATTCTAATCCAGCCTCACAGTAAAAAGTCTCACAGACAAACCTCATTGATTACATTCAAGAGCACTCACTCTAAAGAAGCCTCAACTTTCTAACTGAGCACCAACTCAGTTTTTCTGATGGCACCAACCTATCAAAGAATGAAGCTGCAACTTCAAAAATACAGAAGAGATTCAGAATGAATCTTGTACACTTTTCTGTTACAAGTCTAGTCTGTAATTGCGTCTTAGCTTTGTGTCTTATCGGCTTCTCTGCCTTTATCTCTTTGTGTCTGGATATCTTCTACTTTGACACACCTTATTTTCTTTGCCCCTTTCACGCTATTTGCATATGTCCTCTCTCGATAATTTGAAGTTAACACTCTAATTATTATTGCAACAGCTGTAGAAAGACAACAACGTTCAAATGATCTGTTTGTAGCATATATAGACAGATGCATCTTAGGGTTATCTCTCTGTAGAGTGTTCACACTTCAATTGAATGTAATTGGTTTAAGATTTTGATTTGTATTTGATGCGATTTTGACTTTGTGTCTCGATTCATGCTTCACTCGGCAACGTTCAAAATTTTCGTTACTAACTTTGGCATTTGCACTTCTATTGCACTTAATTGCGTCGCTTCCTCGATCACTTCTGGTCTGCATTAAATGTAACTCTGACTTCGTGTCTTGATTCATGCTTCAAACGGTAACATTCAAATTTCTTTACTGTCTCTGGCGTCTGCGCTTCTACTGCACTTAACTCCGCTTCCTTGATCGCTTTTGGTCTGCATTCAATATGACTTTCACTTCATGCTTCAAACAACAACATTCAAATGCCTTTACTATCATTGGCATATGCACTTTTACTTAACTGCGTCGCTTCCTCGATCACTTTGATTGAAATATCTTGAGCTTCGTGAAGATATATCGAGTTCATCACGAGTTCCAGTTGTTCTTATACAGACAGTTGGAAGACATTGACTGCGGGCTTTTCAAATTCTTTTGTCGCGCCAAGTTCACGTTCTTTTCTTTGTTGGATCTTTCCTTATGATCTTTTGACACTTGTCAAATGCGCGTGCTCTCAGAGGATCATCTGAGTTTGCTTTGTCATTAACCATCGAGCTCCTCTTCTTCCCTTTTTGCATCTCGTTGCTTTTTATACCATGGGTTCGCTTCCGCTCCTTTAGATTATTCTCGATATGCTCGATCTTTATCTTTTGTATTTAGCGTTAAACTTCGGCATGTTGGTGTGATCTCATTTTCTTCGGCATTCTTGTAATGCTTTTGCACCGTTGATCCTTGTAGACTTGCTCGATCTTTAACATGCCTTGTCCCTTTAAGAATACCCTATAAGACTTCCACACTTTACCTTCGGCAAAGTTGCAAGTGACCTTTCTCTTCGGATAGTTTGTTGCGGTCTTTTTGTCAAGGGCATTTTGAGACAATTTTCGCAGACTTTTTGTTTGGGTTATTTCTTTAGACTTTTTGTTCGTGAGGCATTTCTTCAGACTTTTTGTCTGCAGGGCTTTTCTTCGGGCTTTTTGTTCGCAGGTCATTCTTCGGGCTTTTTGTCCGCAGGCCATGCTTCGGGCTTTTTGTCTGCGTCATTTCTTCGGACTTTTTGTCCGCGAGGCATTTCTTCGGGCTTTTTGTCCGCAAGATTTTTCTTCGGATTGTTTGTCCGCAGGCCATTCTTCGGGCTTTTTGTCATCTACCCTTTGGCTTTTCTACAAGTGTCCACATGCCCTTTGCAACGTTCAAAAGATACCCTTCGGACTTTTTGCAATGGTCCACTTGCCCTTTGCAACGTTCAAAAGATACCCTTCGGATTTTTTGCAATAGTCCACTTGCCCTTTGCAATGTTCAAAAGATACCCTTTGGACTTTTTGCAATGGTTCACTTGCCCTTTGAACTTTTTGAAAAGATCCCTTTGGAAGCTTTGAATGGTCCATTACCCTTTGGCTTTTCTACAAGTGTCCACATGCCCTTTGCAACGTTCAAAAGATACCCTTCGGACTTTTTGCAATGGTCCACTTGCCCTTTGCAACGTTCAAAAGATACCCTTCGGACTTTTTGCAATAGTCCACTTGCCCTTTGCAACGTTCAAAAGATACCCTTCGGACTTTTTGCAATGGTCCACTTGCCCTTTGCAACATTCAAAAGATACCCTTCGGACTTTTTGCAATAGTCCACTTGCCCTTTGCAATGTTCAAAAGATACCCTTTGGAATTTTTGCAATGGTCCACTTGCCCTTTTAATTTTTTGAAAAGATCCCTTTGGAAGCTTTGAATGGTCCATTACCCTTCGGGCTTTCTGAAAAGATCCCTTTGGAACTTTTGTTCGGGACAATTTTTTCGAACGAATTCTCCAAGACACTTTTTTCGAAAGAATTCCAAGTGGCACTCATTTCCTTTGGAAACTTTGTTCCGGACAATTTGTCTGACAATTACTTAGTCAATTTTCCCGAAAGAATTCCCTTTAACATTTTCCCAAAAGAATTCCCTTATTAGCTGCGGGCAATTTGTTCGAGAAAATTGTCTTTACCAATATTTCCAAAAGAATTCCCTCAATCAAATCTGCTCAACTCAAGTCTTCTTGACTTATCTCGATTACCTCTTCTGAGTAAGAGCACTTCACAAATACGATTTACTCCACAAGTTTGTTCAACTCAACCTTTGGCATTAATGTATGATCAGCTTCAATCTCAATGACATCAAGGACATTAACCTTTGACATCAATGACAATTCCATGCTGCCCTAGATGGAAATGATAATTGTTCAGTCCTCAGACTACTTTCTGTATCTTGATATCAAAGCTGTCAACTGTCTCCTTGCTCAAATTTCCAACAGAAGCAGTAGATGTAGGCTAGCATGAGCAGTGTATAAGCTAGCTCAAAGCATAATGTCGAAGTCTTGAATAGTCTGATGCGACACACCAAGTGTTGAATATAACATATGATAGGTGAGCAAAAACCTAAATCATCAAATGAGATAGTCACCATGGAGAGCGCTTAAAAGCCGATAGCACTTCCAAGGAAATGAGGGTTGCAGTCCAAATAAATCATGTACAATGTAACTTTGAATTTGTAGTAACAATCTCAAGTAGTAGATGATTGGGTACAAGGTGTCATAAACATGTGTCAAAAACAAAATACATGTGTAGTAAACAAAATAAGTAAAGGTGCCATAAAATGGGAAATGCCTAAAGATGTATGTGATGGAGCTCACATTATGCTGCTTGAAGTACTAACCCATTTGTTGGGGGTGATGAGGATCCCCCAAGTATGTATCATTATGTATTAGATCATCATTGTCACAACTGAAGTCTTGAGTGTCTTGGTAATTATTATTGTTCTTGAATGTTGTTGATTGTGAAACATCCTTAGGAGGTTAATTGTCTTTGTTTCTAATACCCTTTCCTATCGAAGTTTGGTTGTTAAGCATAATTTTGTTTTGATCAATGAGCTGCTGAATTTCATCCCTTAAAGCAATGCATTGACTTGTTGAATGGCTTCTAGTAGTATGATAAGAACAAAATAATTTTGCATTGTAAGATTGTGCCTTATACCTTGGATTGATTTCACTACTAAGAGGTAGCTCAATCAAATCATTGTCCCTAATTCAAGGGGATGACTCATATTCACAAAACAATATTAAAAAAATTGTAATAAGAAGGCTTGTACCAAGTTTGGGTGTCTATAACTCCTATTCACACAATATTGTATGCAAAAGGGTGTGCATAATTTTCCATCTCAAATCAATTGTATCCCATATTTTAATGTAGTTTTCTTCCATATTATTGAATGCTTTTTGAATGGTTTTTTAAAAATAGGGCATACTTTCATAAAGCATACTGAGACGAGGGGTGTCACTATTAACTATGTGAAACACTTCAACATTTGGTTCACACACTTTTAAAATCTTTGTTGCACTTTCCTAAAAGTTTTTGTTAGAATATGATCTTTCGAAAGATTTTATTTTTTCCACTCATTGGGACAAGTAATTAACCTTTGATTTGCTTTCTCTTCAACCTCTTTTTTCAAAGTAATATAAAATGAGGCAAGTTTTGTTTCAAATGGCTTCAACAACTCCCTAGATGCATGTTGGCTTGAAAATGATCAATGTGAGGTGGTGGTTTTTGATGAAATTTGTAATTGCTCTCTACATGAAACGCTTCATGCACTTATGGAAATGTAGCCAAGTCATGAAGCAACAAATTGAGGCAATTGATTACATATGGTCTCCAATACATTTTTGGTTATTTTTTCATAATCGACTTCTCAACTCCCACACAATTTGGGGCACTATCAGTAACAACTTGAACCCCATTCTCTGCACCCAATTCAAGAATGGCTTTCTCTTAATATTTTGAGAATATACTCAGAGGTGTTCTTGCAGTCCATGGTGTCAATTGCTGTCAAGAACACCATGCCTAGAGGGTTAACTACCAAAACAACGATCAATAGCCTATGATACATCTAACCATCCATCGCTCAATATGGTTGAACTTGATGCACTCCAAGAGGCTTTGACTGCTGCTTATTTCTGAGTCACCATTTCTTTTGACCTGTTGAAAAGTTTTTTCTTAAAGCCTCATGAAGTAGCAGGCATGTACCTTTTGCCAAACTTGGCAACATTCTGAATTGCATTCTTAAAATGTGTGTTCTTCGCTACATGGAATGAAATGACAATAAAACAAACCAGCCAATGTATCGTTCACGTGTTTCTCTATTGATTTCCAAAAGTTGTTTGATGTTCCACCCTTTGATCCATGTGTTGCGGCTGTGAACATGTTTGAAGAAAAAGACCAAGAGGATGTGGTTAATTTAGACATTTCAATTTGAGTTCTCTATTTTTTTGATGCTGATATGTACTTTTCTGTGGTCAAAGAGACTTGGTCTTTCTTTAACGCAACTCTGATATTTGGAGTCACACCCGTGAATGCACTATTACCCCCTCCTGGACCTTAGATGCCAAATAGGCAGTTCATTACCCTTATTATACTCCCAAAACACGAGCGACATTTGATATTATTATTGTTGTGTATTACATGTTTCCATCCGTTGGCCTTCGATTTTGGTGGAGCCATTGAGTTATGTTTTGATTCTGTATGTTCTAAAAGATAAATAATGATATTGGTGATACTAATATATTATAAGATTGTTTTGCACATGCAACAAGCATTTTTAATGACTCCTTACATTGTTTAACAATTAAAACACATATTAATTAAAAAATTAATGACATGCATTTGAATTTTTTTGGAGTTATGTTTACATTGCCTTATTATTTAAAAAAACTAAAAATTGATAAAAACAACTGTGTTGCAGGAAATGCCCCTCCTCCTTGTTTCCTGTCCGGAAATGTTTTCGGTATAGAAATGCCCCGGAAATGTTGGGCATTTCTGTCACATTTCCCAGTGTTTTGAAGGGATTTTGGCAGAAAAAAAGGTCAAAGTCAACAAAAAAAAAAAAGATGAATCAGACAGTATATAAATAAAATAAACATTTAAGTATAAGAAACTAGATGTCCCTGCTAAATGTAGGGACATCTAGTTTCTTATACTTCAAGTTATATTTTATTTATATACTTTTAGGGTGTTTGACAGTGGTTTTGGACCTCTAGGAGCTATACTGCAAATTCTAGGTTTTGGACAATCCTATCGTATGTCAGACTTAGTCAGATTTCAGGGTTTCAAGTTTTCAAGTAGACATCATAGGAGGTATGAAGGCTGCATGACGGGATGTAGGTATGATAGAATAGTATGAACACATCTGTTGCAAAGTGCCACAAGCTGATCTCACCCTGTTTCCGGTACACCTTTTAAGGCAGCTTCGATGCACCGGGGAGCCCCTACAAACTAGATGATTTATAGTCAGTAAATGATAAAGTTGAAAAATAGTGGGAGTGGCATTCATGATTTTGAGGACAATTTAGATGATTTATTCTAGATTTGAATGTACATTTTGTCTTTGAAGTAATGAATGAATGAATGTTACATATTTTTAAGTGTTTTATCTTTTATAGACTAAAAATGAGTATTATGTGTTTTTCACTAAAAAAATGAGTAATATGCATTGTTTATATATGTACGGACTTTTCCACGGTGTGTCCAATTTAAGGTTTTTGAAAAATGGCATTTCCGTTTATCCGAAACGTTTCTGTTTCCATACTGGCTTCCGTTTCCAAACATATAGAAAAAAAACCTATTAATTTTTTATTTATTAATATTCAATGTCTATACAGATATTTATATTTTGTATATAGATATTTTTATAAACATGATAAAACATTAATAATTAAATATAAAGAAATAAAAATAAAATAAAATCTATTTACAAAACCTAAGGCTAAAATATAATGGTGAAAGTTAAATTAAATACTTGGACATTGGCGTGGGGATTGTCAGTTGTAGATTAAGTATCAAACGTCATAGAGAATCTTTGTGCCCTAGACAACAAGCTACAAACTCAAATGACAACAAATGACAATAGACACAATTGACTTCAGTCTACTTTTCTTGTCGTGAACAATAGATGCTTCAAACAACAAATTTGTGATAGTCGATTCTGAAAACACCAAATTTTTTGTGGTGCAGTGAACACTTTGTTAGTCGCTTCCGCAAACACCTACAATTCAGTTGACGGCAAGTCAAAACCCTCAATAGCAAATTCTGTTCCTGGTAAGTCGAAACCCTCAAGTGAAAACCTAATGTGGGATACAAAGAAACATAAACTTGTGAATGTGAAATCTTCACGTGAAATGGAAACTAGGAAAGAATAGATGGAAAAAGAAAAGATATGCAGAAAATCATTTTTTTTTTAATTACAGAAAGTCAATGGTGATTTTTGCGTTGAATTTCAATGTTTTTAAAGTTTTTTTATTTTTTTGAACTGTACGAATTTAATGGTCTAATTTTATATGTTGTCGTGAAATTTGTGACTTAGGTTTAAAGTTTCCCAACATGTATTTTTCCATTCAGAATGGGCTGAATAAGTTCTCTCAATGTTCATTTTGGCACAGATTGCCGATATTTTATTTTTTATTATCCTTTTAAAGGTTACATGAGTTTCAATAAGTTGGCAGCTTTAGACAACTCACTCTTAAGAAATAATTGAGATGCTGAATTTTATCGTTTGAAAAGATTAAACTTATTGGAGATGAATGGTTTTTTTTTCTGGGACACACATTCTTTGCACTGAAGATAGACTAAGTTAACATAGTTACGTGGGGAGGCCTCCCCATCCTGAAGCTGCCCAGAGCGGTGAGAAACTTGCACTAGAAGTTTCAAATTTTGAAAAAAAGGGGGACATCCCAAGGAGGTCCCTTGAACTGTAGGGGCATCCCCAAAATGTCTCCCCTTTTTAGGGGACGTGTTGGGGACTTCCTGATGTCCCATTTTAAAAAAAAATTATTTGTATTGTAAATATTTAAATACTAGTACAAATAACTTAAATATATTTATCTGAAAAATGTCTAGCATACTGATTAAAAACTCCATGCTCCAAATGTCTTTCTAATGGGTGATAGATGGTCTCTATCTAGTTGCACAACTACATTAGGCTTGAAAAAAATATTTCTGGGACAAAAATAATAGGTTCCAAACTCGACTGAATGCCAAAGATATCGTGATTTTTCTATCACCTTCCCGATCAAATAGATGTGAAATTTAAGATTCGCCATTTTTATTGACATCTCAACTTAGCATGTTATTGTTGATGTGTCTATCATTTACGATTTCGGATTAATGATTAATCGTAATGGTTTTATTTAGTAATTTATTCATATTGTTAAATTTAAATTTAATTTGAATTTCAACTTATTTTAGTTTCTTTAAGTTATTTTTTTAGATTATTTTTATATTTTTAATATACACATTATTTTAATTAGTCCCCAATATTTGAAATTATTTTGCTGTCCTGGAAACACTGCCTCATCATCCCGCTTTCCTAGAGTCTTAGGTAACTATGTAAATTAATTGTGGTTTGATTTCATCACGTCGTCTTAGAGTCTTAGGTAACTATGTAAATTATTTGTGGTTTGGTTTCATTCTGTCGTCTTAGAGTCTTAGGTAACTATGTAAGTTAATTGATGTTTGGTCATTATATAGGCATTTTTTTCAATAGAAAACTGAGGGAGCATTTTGGTTAAGTCTTTAGATATTTTGCAAGGGTTGGTCCTTTCAAGAAATGAGATTCCACAAAGATCTTTTCATTTATGGAAAGAATGCGCATATAGGCTTAATGTATCTTTTTGATGTGTCCATTTGCATCTGATTTTGAATTCCGTGTCATTGTTAACTTATACATGAAAAACTTGAAGGACTAATCAATTTTTTGCATTTGTATTTTAATCTATTGCTACATTTTTGTCTTTGTTCTTGCAAATTCTGTGCTTAGTGTGGTTTATGAATTTGTTGCTTTATCTTTGGGGAGTTCATTACTAAGTACAAACCACTTTATTGTTTTTTAAATCAGATCTATAAATTCTCTGCCTTTTCCCTTGACAGATGGTTTTCTCCGAGAAATTGACATCTGAGTTAAAATTGATAACCTGTAATACCATAAATGTACTACCTCTAATTAAGCATCCACAAATACACAAAAAACAAAGTACTGCCTCTAGTTATTTATGCCATTTCTGATATAGATAATCATGGATAAAACAAAAAAAAAATGTAGGGGGATGAGAACTCTTACCTCAACCTTGTGCTATACTGGGTTTAATTTGGCTCAGCGTCCTTATCCAGATTCTGTAGCACTGCGACACTATGTGACCTGCAAAACAGACTTTCTTTTCCTTGCTTTTTACTGGTCATGATATCTAAAGCTTAAAGAAAACATTGTGAGCTTTAGAGGCCTTTGGTGAGGGTTATCAGGGGTCTACAACACCGTCTATTTATTAGGCCCACAAATGGTTGAAACCAATCTAATAAAATGTAAAAAAAAGTAAATTGCATAAACAAGAATAACTTCAAAGATATAAAAAACTCTATTTTGTGCGCCAAAAGTGCCTCACTGGAAATAATAGCTTAAAACAATGATAATGCTCTAATGATTACTTTTATCTCTTGAGGATGCCTATGAGTGCTCAATAAAATATAGTGAATGCTAAAGTGTGCATCGTGCTCAATGAACGTCAATGCTTGTCTACTTACATTTGAATTCAAGTTAAACACTATAAGCACTCATGCTGACTTCCAATGGCTAGTACCTAAAAAAGGGAAAGAGAGGACATGAATACCTCCCATGGGTACCCAACTTAGAGGGGGTCTAAAGCACATGATAAGATAGAGATAAGGTAAGGGGATGCACAAGAGAGGAGATTTTAGAAAGGTAGAAACCAACAAGAGAGCCCATATTGTCTAACTTAAACCAAATTAGCTAACATAAACAAGTATGCTAAATTAATATACTTAAATGCTAAATAAATGCCAGAGGGCCATTTTTAGGTGTCTACATTTTTACTTAGCTTGCGTTGTGTGTGTAAGAATACACTTCAAAGTAGGAAAAAAAATATAACTGTATGTTTGGATCTTTGGAACAAAAACAAAGGCACTTGGAACCTACAAATCATTCTTTTTTCTGCACACACATGGGTAAGTGCAAAATAATAATAAAATCTTAAATCTAAAATACTGAAAATAAGATACCTCATTTTGTTTAAATAGATATGAAAATTATGTGGAGTTATACACCCTTATCAGATACAAGCCTCCACATTTGAATAAAATCTGAATCATTGGGGATTGAAGCTAGACATTCTATTAGTCATGGGCCAATCACTATCATCATGAATGATCTATGTATTGAAACATATGCAATAATCAGAATAACAAGGACAATAAATATATAATATGGTTGCTCCCCTCAAGATTCGAGAAGAATGCATCAAACACATCGAAAATTGGGGATCTCAAGAATGGTAAAAGATATCATAATATGCAAAGATATGGCATTTAAGAAGGTGCACCATATATATATTGCCTCATGTCACCCCAAGATAGATTTTTCGATAACATAGCGACATGAGAAATAGAAATCATAGCAATGAGATGTTAGTCTTCAAGATATGACAATGATGACTATAAGCAATAGAGTGGGAGTTTGACCCAATAGATGCCCTAAGCATGATATGGATCATGGTCTCAAAGTAATAACACAGTAAGGAACACGCTAGGGGCAAACAAAAATGATAAGGAACACATCAGACACGATGTAAACATGATAAGGAAATGCTAGGCACGATGTAAACCCCTTAGAAATGATAAAGTAAAAAACAAATACTTAATGTGCTAGAAGACATAGAAATGAATACGAAAGCAACCAAACACTAAAATAAAGTCAAACTAATGGATAAAAGATCAAGTAGTGAAATCACATCCAACACATAGCAAACAGATCAAGGATTGGAATCATAGCAAACATGCAGAAACACATCATACAATGAAATCACATCAAGTACGTGGAAGCACATCACACAATGAAAACACATCAAGGATGTGGAAGCACATCATACATTAAAATCACATCAGGGACGTGGAAGCATGTTAGGCACATAAGCAATGTAATCATAAAAAAGAACACAAAAGACACATGGAAATCAAATCAGGGGTGTGAGCACATCAGAGATGAGAAATCAAACAAACATATTAAGGCATAGGCACATCAAATATGATACACAAATAGTGGAGACATAGGAACATTAGAATTGTAAGGAAGTTAAATAAGTTAAATATATAGACATCTTAGACACATCAGGAATCAAGCACATGAATAAGATAATAATGAACATGATAAGCAACATATCAAACACATGGGAATCATAGACATAATAGATATAAGCATGCACAACATAAAAGTAGTGGATATAAATGAAAGGGTAACTTGTTATGGATCAAGGACATGACCCGCATTGCCCCCAAAGTTGCTCTCTAGTGAGTATAGAATTGCCCACAACCCACTATGAAACCATAAAAATGATCTTACATCTTAATTTTTTTTGGTATTTTTCCTAGCCAAACTCATGAACATGTGCGTGACATGAATGTGAAGTGTGTGGTCTAATACAATCACAAGGTAGACAATTTTTTGATCAAAGTAGAAAAACAATAATTTACAAGAAAAACAATTCATGGCATAACATTTCATAATTGTCAACCCATATAAGTGATTAATTAACAAGTCTAACCAATGATAGAGTCACAAATGCCAAAAGCATTGAAAGATTCATTAGGAGAATTAGATTATAGGGTGTTGAGGCACCCAATAATTACGCCATACTAAGTTGTTTGTTTTCAGGTATATCTTTCTCCTTGTTAGTCTATTTAGTTTCTTTCATATCCCATTGATTGTCTAGTGGCTATAGGTTTTATCTTGTGCCTTATTTGCACTTTCATTGGGATAGACTTATGCACATGCACTTTAAACTCTTGTTTTAGGTATCAACTTTGGCTCAGTGATTAATTAACAAATCTAACCAACGATAGAGTCACAATTGCCAAAAGCATTGAAAGAGTCATTAGGAGAATTAGATTAGAATATAGGGTGTTGAGGCACCCAAGAATTATGCTATACTAAGTTGTTTGTTTTTGAGGGGTATCTTTCTCCTTGTTAGTCTATATAGTTTCTTTCATATCCCTTTGATTGTTTAGTGGCTATAGGTTTTATCTTGTGACTTATTTGCACTTTCTTTGGGATAGACTTATGCATATGCACTTTAAACTCTTGTTTTAGGTATCAACTTTGGCTCCATACATGTTAGGATGACTTCTTGTTGTTGCTCTTTGGAAAATATTTATCTATGAATTGTAACCACTTGCCCCTCGTATCCAAAATTTAGGCATTGATGCACAGTAGAGGGGATTGCTTTCGTTTGATGTGTCCAAGTTCTTCTGAGTAAGACATTGTATGACCCATGTCCAGGTACAATGTTAAATAAGCTTTGAACCAATTTTGGACCAACTTGGATAGGTAAGATAATACAACCAAGGGGTTCTTTTCCTACACCATCATAATCTTGTATAACCGTTTGGGTGTATGCTAAGTATTTTTTGCAAATGCCAAGACCATAAATTAATTCATTGATGCATAAATTCAGTCTTGATCCATTGTCTACCATTATTCTTTCTCATTGGCATCTATAAAGACTTGTAAATAAATGACCATTTTTATGAACTATCATGTGGAATTTGACTTTAATAAATAACAATCTAAAGAGAGGATTTATTTATTTTTGGTTGAGTCAGTAACACCGATAAAGCCATCAAGTGGATGAGTTCCATAATTAAATGGCACTTTGTTGAAATCTCCCTCGTCTACCATATGAACATTTGACTTGTCATCTTGTTGGTTATTGTGGTTTGGAAAACGATCAGTAAAAACCTTCACATGTCGATTTGGAGGAGCCACCAATTCATTCAAGTTGGTATTGAATCCTCCTAGTTGACTCTGTTTGTTTTCAATAAGATCTTGGATCTTATGCTTCAAATCCATGCAAGTATTTGTTGAATGTACCTAGATTTTATGATAGCCACAAAATGCATTTGGGTCATAAATTCTAGGTAGATGTTTTGAAGGATCAAACCACTCCCTTATTGGAGGTAAGGTAATTATGTTGCACTCAAGTAACTCTTTTATGATTTGTTGTGGTGTCTCAATGAACCCAATAAACTGCCTATGTCCTCGTTCTTGAGTTAAGATGAGCCTTTGAGATGTTGTTTCTATGGCATTAACTTCATTTCTATTATCATCCTTGGTCGGAAATAAACCATCATTGCTTTTATTATTAAAGTTTGATTTGTTTGCTAATTTAGAAGCATTGGAAAAAGTATACACATTGGGATAATGCTCAAGATTATTCAATATTGGCATCAAATAGCTTGATTTCAAATTCTCTTAACATAACAAAGCTCATCAAAAGAAGTGTAGGAATAGAACATGACTTTTTATTTCATAATTGAAAGAAAACTATCAACAAAGATGCTTTCAATCTCATTCTCTGGTGTTTCATAACTCACCTTGGTAACCAAGGTCTTAGACCTAAGCACAGTCACAAATGTGTTCATTGGATCGTTGTTGAATTTGAGCTAATTCAAGAAATGTAGCCTTCTAGCTCAATATTAATTTGGAAATGAGCCAAGAAATCATCATCTAAAGGTTGTGAAATAATGCAAAGATCCACCTAGAAGATCATAAAACCAATCAAGCATAAAACCAATCAAGGGCATAATCCTTTGGAATTTTACAAAAATGTCTGGTCGACAACCTTATTATCATAAGCAAAATATAGGCAAGCAGCATGGAAGGATGTAATATGATGCAATGGATCTCCATTTCCATTAAATAGTTCAAATTTTGAAGCAACAAAACCTATTGGAAATTGGTATGAAAGAATTTCTTGAGCTAAAGGGTTTTAAGAGAATATCATTAGAAGCGATATTTCTATTTTGCCTTTGGGTCCCTTGAAAAAAGATTTAAATTTGATTTTGTAGGTCACAAGGGATATGCATCATAATAATCATTCAGGGTATGGGGAAAAAGTAGTTGGGTGAACAATTGGTGTAAGTCAAACTAGAAGAGTTTTGATTCTAGGGAGTTGGTTTTTTGCTATGCTAGGGTTTTGCTCTATGCGTGCCGCTACTGCTTTTTCCTTGTCTACAATTTGTCGTTCTGTGGTCCTGTCTAGATCCTGCGGGATAAAAGCATTTATTGCTCTAGGGTGAGCTTAGCCTATATTATGGCCTTTTCTCCAATATGTCTAGTTGTTGAAGCCGCAATGAGAGATAATAGAGCTTTACGTAATTACACCCCCGCTCAAACATCCAAGGAAGTTTGTACCCAGGGTCTTCCATGAGGTAAAAAATCTCAGCCTGAGTTAAACTCTGCTTGTCGATGGTTAGAGCAGTTTTGTTTAATAGGCTATTTTGTTGGGCGTATTCCTTCTAAACGTATGTTCAAAACTTGGGTTCAATTGGCTTGGACTGCTCATGGCATCAAACTTGAAAGTGTCCAATATGACAAAGGGTTTATCTTTGTTGCGTTTTCGTTGACCCTACCCATGCTGGAGTGATTATGAATAAATCCTCCACCTGGTATGTTCGCAACTCTCTTATGGTTCTTTCGACATGGACAAGAGATTTTGTTGTTTCTGAGCACACAACTCTTAAAGTCCTCGTCTGGGTTGAGTTTCTCGGTTTGTCGTTGCCTTGCTAGCACTTCATCAACCAAATTGCATCCTCCATTGGCGTGTCGTTTGCCACGAATTTGCTGGGTTCTATTTGCCTCATCTCCAGAAAAGGGTTTGTGTTAAAGTTGATTTATCCAAAGACCTTAAGGAGTTTGTTGATATCTAGGTCGAGGATTCTCGCCATTCTCAATGTGTCCTGTATATCAACTTACCCAACACTTGTTTTTTGTTGTCAAACTATTGATCACAAGATTAAGGATTGCCCGCTATATTTGCCTTGCAACAAACCAATGGCCAAACCTGCTATTGGCAACTCTTAAGAATAGTCAGGAAGAAGGGTGGCAAACTATAGGGGGCATAAGAATACTAATAATGCCAAACTCTCTTCCAGCTCTACGCCACAAGTGCCGACATCAAGCACTCAACCCACTAGGGAGCCTATTAAGTTAACCCGTTAAGGAGCTTGTTCACACCGAAGTTGAAGTAGATAAACCTAGGTTTCTAGCATTCCCATGGTTGCCAAAGTTCTTTCCAGTTTGTAGGTTTCTACCTAGCTAATTTCGCAAGAGATTACCCTTGATTCTTTGTCTCTCCTTGTCAAGGAGCAGGTAAACGTTCCCGCAGTCCTTCATGACAGAAGTCTTTGGTGCACTCTCGCGACCCTCCTCATTGAGAGGTTATAGAGGACGAAGAATATGTGGTGGAATATGCAGACATGTGACCGTTTTATCTTTAGGATTTTTTGCATTCCAACAATGTTCATTTCTTGAAAAATCGTTATGAAGCCATTGATTGCTTGGATGTTGAAGTTATGTCACTTGACATCCATAATCTATGAATTGATTTTCATGGAATGTTTGGGGTCAAACAGACGTAAACCACAAATATGTTATGTGAGATTTTTGGAAGAAATTTGCAAAAATGGACATTCTCTGCCTTAAAGAAGTTAAGGTGGTGGATTTCATTCTATGTACTGTCAATAAAGTTATTTGGGGTAATAGCCTTGTTTTGAAATGTAATTTTGATGCTGGTCGTGGAGGTTTAATTACATTTATTTCTCCAAAATGGCAGCCACATTACATAGATTTGTTTTGACCCCACACATCATGTCGTCTGGGTGCTTTTTAATATTGAAAACTACTCTTTTGGGATCATTAATGTGTATGCCTAAAATGATGCTCATGAAAGGGCAACATTATGGCGATTATTGCCAACAAACTCCATGGCACCCATTTGGCTATTTGTGGCGACTTTAATATGGTAGAGCAACCCGTTGACAAGATTGATCATCTACCGATGCGTTGGAAAGCCAACAAAAGGGAATTGTGGCTTTTCATGCACAATAAATTTGTGTTTTATGACCCCAATACCACACGTTATCCAATGTCTAAAGTTTGGTACATCATTGATGATCGTCTGCTTAAGCGACTTGATCGGATTATGATTTCCACCTAGTCGTACTTCTCATTTGACGTTGTCTTTTTGTTTCTTGTTGAAGCCATGCCGAATTTTGTCCTCTTTGATCATTCACCCATCTGCTTTTGCATCACTTGGCAATTCAAGTGGCACAAAATCCAAAAAATATAATTTTTTTTGAATACTGCGGTTTTGGAGCACGAGCCCATCGTCGCCCACATTTGTAGAGTTTGGAACCTTGTCCCTCGGCCAACTCAGCTGCTAGGTTGGATCTAGTGGTGGTTCGACACTATCACACACATTGCTTGGTTTCTCCGCATATATGGCCGCCGGTTGGAAAAGATAAAGCAATGCTCTTACTCCGCCAACTCTTCTGAGCTAAACCGTGTGGTGGTGGTGCTTGAGCAAACTCCTTTCCATGAGCCTCTACAACTACAAGAGGTGGATCTTAGACAACGCATTCAAATCGTAGACAATTACAATGCGAGGAGGGCTCAAATTTGTGCCCTTTTGCATTGGCTCAAAGTGGGCGATAGGGTCTCCAAGGAATTCTTTCACATGCTCATAGCCCAACATGTTTCTTGTTAACTCTTCAAGTCACCCCAGTCTGCGTGAAGCTTGTAAGACCTATCCAGAAGGCTTATGCACTTGTGCAATGTCGAGTTTCTCAAGGATAGGCTTATGTGTAGATGATTCCCTGCCAGTGTCCGAAGTTAAAAATCGGCGTAGATTTACACATCAACTAAGTTCCGATCCGCGGCTATAAACAACTCTTAATGCACACCCTATACACAAGATCTTCGCGCCTCTCCATCGCGTAGAACTATTGGCACACAAGTCTAGCACATAGAGTCCCCAGACTTTAGATTGCGCAGGGTAGTGTGTGCAGCGTGTAGTTTTCAATTGTAAGTGTGCACCTATGATTTTCATCCTTGCGTGCTCCTCTTCAAGAGGCTCTTCGTGTTTGAATGACAAAGTTTTGCACCCAGTCACAGAGATCCACACCTGTGCCCTCATGATTCGCAAGTTCCTTACACTGCTGCACCATTACGCTATAGCGCCCATCAAGTCGCACGCAAGACAAACACAAAGTAAGCATAGGTATTCACAGTGTCGAAGATAAGTAAGCGCTAACCGCTCACAAAGGTCAACTGGACTACAATAATTATAAAAGGCGTGCATCCGTACGTGCACAATTAGCATTAACTCAGCAAAGTCCAAGTGCGCATGTAACTCCTGAGAGAGGCACGCATAGAACTCTACCACACGTGCAGGGACTACATGACCAAATCTAAGGAAAGCTTGCGTGGCTTCCACATGAGGAAAAAAGATCCAGGGGGGATTGACAGGGGCGACAAGAAGCAAAGGTGCTAGCTGGGCTCGATTGGACGTCAAGAGAGGCTGAGCTAGAGTGGAATTAAAAGCAAAGGCGATGGGCAGGTGGGCAAAACATGTATACACATCTCCTTTGAATGCAAAAACATACTTATGACCTTGATGCACACACAGATCTTCTGAAGATCCAAGAATGACCTTCCAGCTACTTTTATGATCAGATTATCAACCCAAATTGAATGAGTATAGTTTGCAACAATGATTGCATGAGAGTTTGATTCCCTAGAGTTTTGAGCACCAACTTTTGAATTCAAGTTTCCTATCTACCATCTCAAGTGGTGAATTAATTGCGCAGGGTCTTGCCCAGCTCTATATAAGCCTTGATTTTTATTGTGAAAGGATCCCTCTCCTTGGTATAACAAAGCTCTGCCCATTCGGGTTGTAATATTGGCTTAGGCCTTGAAAGTAATTAGAATTGAATTACCTCTCTTCATACTCTGCATCCTTTGTGTATTAATGGTTGTTGATCTTTGTTGGTGGATGTTCGTCCCTCTCATTGTTGTCCTCCCTTCGCACCTCTATATGGAATCAAAATCCTCTATAGATTGCACACAATGTATAAGCGGGTCTACGTAGGCATTATCTTTGGACCGTTTGTTGTCCCTCTTAACGTTACGTTGTGTTCCCATACCTCCACACGAAACACTTATGTAGTTGGTGTCTGGTTGGAGACTGTGTGCATTCGGTTCCTTAGTTTTATTGTGTTGTCAAGTGGGTGAGGTGTTTGCTCATTCTTTATTCATCATCGTTTTCTCTTTCAATGACTCTCTTACCCTCTCCCCCTTTTCCTTTGTCAAAATTAGGTTTAGTATTAGTTGTAGATCTCTCTTTTTCTCTTTGTAGGTCTGCGCGCTGGTCCTAAACCAGGTGCACCTAGATTAGAAGGAATCCAACCTTCTCCAGAGGTTCATCCCAAGGAGTGTAAGAGTCCCACACCTTGGGGGACGATCCCATTGTTACATCAAAAGCACAAAACCACTCTTAGGCACTGAGGTTTAAAGCGCTCGACGCAAAAGTGCTGCATGGCCGCATGGCGAGAGTCGTTCTCGCACGGGTGCAAGTTTCGAGTGAACAGTTTTTGGCACTCCCAGTGGGACCATTTGTTTAAAGATTTAACTAAGGATTTGGTGTGATTCTTAGTCAACGGTAATGAAAACACTCTACACAACACTTGGCGACTAAGCTTTTTTGGTTTGTAAAGATTAGTCCATCTTTATGCCAAGACAAACAAGATCATCTTCGAGAGGTACTAATTTTAATTTTATTGAATTCTCTGTACCTACTAAAAGAAGAAGAGTTAAAACATCCTTATCCCCTATTAGGAGAGCTAGTCATTCAAGACGATCTTCCCCTAGAGCTAAGTCTACTCCCCCATTTGGTAGATTCTCTGCGCCCAGAGGAAGACTATCTCCTATCCCATTCATGGCTGCTCTTAGAAATCTGCCCTTTGTTCCCTTCAATGGAGGTAGTCCATTGGCCCTTCCCTAGTACAATGGTATTCCCGTAGCTACTCTTAAGGGTATCCCCTACTTTACTGGAGAGAACTCTACTACCCCTATAGAGCACATACAAGATGTTGCGAACATTTGCTTTGTCCACAATGTAATCGAAGACAACGTTGCAATGTGACTCCTTGCTTCTTCTTTGAAAGGGAGAGTGCTCCAGTGGTACCAAGGTTTGCACCTTGGTACTATCCAAAATTGGGATGAGTTGGGTGAGAAACTATGTAAACAATTCTAAGAGAAGCGGGACCCCCTGTCATTGATGGATCAGCTCACTACCATTAAAAGAGCTCCGCACAAGCAAATGATCGATTTCAACTTCAGAGTCCAAAAGACTTGGGATCGAATTCCACCCTTGGTAAAGCCTTCTCATAATACTGTGTTTTAATATTTTTTTGAGAGTGTCGAACATTGATGTCGCTGTGATGATTTAATCCATGGGGGGTGCAAGATTCCCTGATGCATATGAGGTGGTTGTGCATGCAATTAATTGTTTGATTCCAGCAGGGAAAATTGTGCCTAGACCCCCTATACCTTTGTTTCCTTAGCCCTCATTTATAAGTCAACTTGTCTTGCCCTCTTTTCCGACTCTAGCGCCCATCCCTATTGCAACTAGCCCACCAATTCCATTGGCGGCACCTCTAGGTGAGCTACACAAAGTTAAATCATTGTTGTATAGATTTGGAAATGAGGCAGTAGTGCTCAAAAGACAACAAACACAACATTCCAAACCTTACCAATTCTTCACTATCAACCAAACAGGGCTTCCTATCAAGGTGGCGCGCAAGCCCAAAACTAGTTTCCATATAATAAACCGCCTTATGCACAAAATTCTAACATTGATAGCACTTCTAGAGCCCTCGTGTCTGTGCAAAAAAATATGTTGTAGGACTATGAATGGTGCTTTCCATATGATCAGTCACATAATCAAGTTGCATATGCAAATGGAGTTTTGAATCAAGCCCCTACAATGCAAAATGCATCGCCACCACAGGGGTAGTCGAATATTCCAGTTTTGCAAGGGGATGAATTGCAAACGCAAGCACAGGAGCAAGGCGTGTAAACTCTTGTGAATTGGCAAGAGATGACTTCAATTATGTGAATCAAAATGAAATGCCAAGTGCGGGTAGTAACCCAATTGCTTTTAACACGAGATTCAAAAGGAAGGCAACGGGAGGAGAGTTGTTAACTTCTGCGCCCCAAGTTCCGTGCGGAGTGTAATGTCCCCCTTTTTGGTGTAGCTTGCTTATGGACCCTTAGTTTGGTTGTTCCCACAAGGCTAAAGTAAGGAAAGAGAAGGGAAGGTTGAGGGGGGCTATCGTTTGAGCAAAAAGGTAAAAAATATTCTAGTTTTCAGTTGAGTTTGCAAAAAGGTGCTTTTGATCTAATGTTCACTTAAGTTGAGGACCTTTAAGGGTCATGAGAGCCTAAACTCTCAAACGAGAGTTTTCAAAGATAAAGCTGCTTAGGTTTTAAAAGACACAGCCCTCTAACTTGGGCGCCACCCTTGGGGGATGATTATAAAAAGTATTTGAAGAATCTTTTGGTGAGGTATACTGAATATTGAATTGGAATCTTTGATCAAGCATGTCAAGCTCGATTACCACATCATGAGGACGAAAACCTTCAAAACATGTTAAGGGTTTGGGGACAAAAATCTCCATTCTTACTACTTGGGCAGCTCTATTCAAGTGCTTTAGTTGAGCTTCAAAATTGCATGTTTACATGCAAGTGGATCTACAAAGGTGTTTTTGGACACCACTTACATTGAGGATTATTGCAAACCCTTTAGAAAGATGGTTTTTGGAGGAATTGCAGGTTTTTGAGAGTGGCGACTTGTATTGAGAGCTTGTTCGTGGTGTTGATAGCCATTATATTGGGTGGCGACTTGCCCAGAGGGTTAGGCAAGTTGATTTGAAGGGTTCATTGAAGTCTAAAATATTGCATAATTTTTTATATGATTTTCTAGCTTGGGCGACTTGAATTGAAGTCAGGTTTTGTGATCTTGGCGCTGATTTGAAGGGTTCGTTGAAGCCTAAAATATTGTATGATATTTTATATTATTTTTCCAGCTTGGGCCACTTGCCCTAGGAATATTTTGAATGTCAATTGGTGGTCCATTGGCAAGTTTAAACAATTTGATTTATTTTATATATTTTTCTAGGGTGGGGTGAATAAGTTTAGAGAAGAATTGGACATCTTTGGAGGGCTTTTAGACTCTGTTTTGACAAGGTACATTTATCATGTTATTTCTGATTTATTTGGTAAAAAATCATAAGGGTTTGAAGGGTTTTTAGAGGGTTAAAGCAAGGGTGTTGATTCTGAAAATCTGCTATTAATTTTTGAGTTGGGCGATTGACTTGAAGGAGATGTACAAGGGTTTAGGGTGTCTTGTTTGGCCCTAAACAATAGAGCATTTATTATTGCGAATATTGGTGGAATTTATAACCTATTTCTAGCTGGTTTGGCAAAGTTACAAGTCTGATTTTCTGAGTTATTTCATGCTATTTATTCTTGATTTTGGTGACTTGATTTGGAGAAGATTTGATCATGTTTTAGGCACTAACATTGGCCAATTTTTATATGATATGCATGCTGGAATTTATTTGCATTTTATCTTTAGTTGTGGAGGATTTTTTGAATTGGATTTGGTGACAAAAAGAGGACATTAAAATCAGCTTGGCGGCATTGAGGGTTTTGGAGTGGAAAGCATACCAATTTAGCTCCTTTTCTTCATATGATGTGAGCCTTGGTTGGCTAAGTTTTACAAGGTATTTTTCTAGTAATTTGTTGATTGATTTGAGGTGTGAAATTTCAGTTTGATGGTGCAAATACAACCCTAGGGTTGGTTGGTTTTTATTTTGAGAATTCGGATTTTTTTTTCGGATCTGTTTAGGGGTTTGTTGGAAAACCCTCTTTTGCATTGTTGTCCAAATTTGGGGACATCACATGGAGACATGAAGTATAGAGCGTCTGTAGGGAACTTCCAAACGCGCATGGAGACAATTGTGCAGAAATAAAGTCAACCTCAGATTAGTCTGCAAGTGCGAGAGGAGGTGGCCATTCAAAAATCACAACCAAAAGGAGTTTAGATTTCCCTTTAACATAGTTGAATAGAAGAAGAAAGCTGGCCTAAATGTAACTATGTGAGATGCTCTTGCTATTCCTTCTCAAAGGAATTTGGTACAGGATGCCCTAAGGAATTTCCAATCGCATGAGCCATCACAGAGTATGCCCACTGCTTCCTATGTCAACCAAAGGAGGAAGAAGCGCACAAAAGTAGCAAACTGTCCCCATTCTATGTTTCCTTGATTATTGGTAAGCTTCTCGTGCATAATTGTATGATAGACTTAGGGGCGAGCAACTTAGTGATGCTGAAGAAAATCACAGACATGCTAGGTATATAATATTGTACCATCTCGAAAGGCGTTGCCCAATGATGGCATAACAGTTAAAGTTGGTGGGGATCATCAAAGGCCTGAGCCTCACTTTGCATGCATGTTCAAGCCTCTCCATTGTGCAGGATATCGCAGTGATTGACTTGCCCCCTACTTCGCTATATGCCTTTCTTGGGATTTCACTGCGAAGATGGGCAGATACCTATCCTCAGAT
The DNA here is from genome assembly GCA_037957365.1 of Torreya grandis. Lineage (NCBI taxonomy): Eukaryota > Viridiplantae > Streptophyta > Pinopsida > Cupressales > Taxaceae > Torreya > Torreya grandis. Next base: position 1,296,730 of record JARHVA010003320.1, on the reverse strand, counting down.
TGGTTGCACATGATATTCAGGACCTGATATGGAATCGAGGTGACCATCAAGGCCAAACCCATTTCTAAGAATCATATAGAGCTATACTCTCCTAGTTTGGTGGATATGAACTGCACTATGCTCGACCAAGAGGAGAATTCAATTCTCCATGAGACTACCACATCCTTTGAGGGGATCCCAGATATCCTGCTTGAAGAATGGGCGTGCGAGCAATGTGAGTGTTGACAATTTTGCGCCACAGGGCAAATTGTCACCCCTGCTATTCGAAACTCTGCATATGGTGCCAGTTTGTCTTGTAAATCCGTTTTGGGACCTGAATAATGAAAAGAAAAAGGGTTTTGTGAAGTTCAGTGAGGCTTGGGATCTTTAAATGCATACCTATAGCCACCCAAGGAGCCATCTACAACCAGGTATAAGCCAAGGAAAGACACCTACAACAAGTTCAACGGCCATATCTCCTGTTCAAAATGTCACATAGAGTCTTAAAGCTCCAGGCCTGTAGAAGGAATGACTTTGTAAGGTGTATAAGAGCCAATGAAGAATTAATAGCTACAGTCATCCTTGAAGTTAACCTACAATGCTGTAGGTTCATTTACAGATGAAAGAAAGTGATCATAAGCGTGAGCACAGGTTTATGTGTTCGGATTCTTTCCTAAGTGTTTTATTTCCTCAAGTGTTGTCTTTTCATAATTCTTTTGGACTAAACGTGGAAGCAATTTCCTCGAACTTTTTGCTTGAGGGAAAAAGTCCGAAAAAATTACAAAGCCGCAGTTCTTTGGCGAAGAAAAGGTCCATTACAAAAAGTTTGGGTGTCCTGCAAAAAACTTGGGTTAAATGTTTGAAGGGCCATTTTCAAGCTTCCGGAGGGCAATTTCAAAAATCCCGAAGGGCACTTACCTTTCGGAAAAGTTCACTTCAAGGTTGAAAGGGACGTTTCCAAAAACCTGGGTGCCCTCCAAAAAGACCGGGTGCCCTTCAAAAAGCCCAGGTGCCTTTTTCTTAAGGGTTATTCGCTTCGGAAGGGGCTCTTTGAAAAGTCCGAGGGGCTGTTAAAAAACCCGAAGGGCAAGGTACCCTTTGGAAGGGTCGTTGACAAAAACCCAAAGGGCAGATACTTTCGGGAAGGTTCATTTGGCGATTTTATGGGCTTTACAAAAGGCTCGAAGGGCACCTGCCCTTCGGGAAAGGATCATGACAGAAAGCCCGAAGGGCTGTTTTTCTGGAAGGCAAGGGACAAATCTCATGGAGTTTTTGTCCGCGGGAAGTTGAAACTAAAAAACCCAAAGGAATATAAACAAAGCAAAGGAAGAAAATTTAAGGGATATCCTTTGGACAAAAAGTTCGAAGGAATTCCTTCGGACTTTTTTGTTCGAAGGATTCCTTCGAAAAAGTTGGCAAACAAGAAATCCGAAAGGAGAGCCGAAGGAAATCCAAAAAAGGGTACAATAAAAGATCCGAAAGGTAAAGTTAGGAAATAAAGTCCACAGGAAATGATAAACCAAATTAGAAGTCAATAGAAAAATCCGCAGCCAGAAATCTGAAAGAATTAAGCCAAGGAGATAACAAGAAATCCGAAAGAAATGGAGGTTTGACTGTGCAAAAATGATATAAAATAGATATTTCGACAGGAAGTTGAAAACATAATATCTGAGGAGATATAGACCAAATATAGATAAGATAATCCAAAAATAGAATCCCGTCAAAAATAGACAAGAAAGACACAGGCATACCAAAATAAGAGAATACATGCGAACAAGGGCTATTTTTGGCAGATTGCTAAGTTTCAGTTGACTATTTGTTTTATTTGTGGTTTGACTAGTCATTCTCATGCATTCGAAGGTCCAACTCAGCGTCAAACTAAGTTCTCAGTTCCAGTTTGGCGTCGTTTTCATGCAAACGAGAGTAGCTCAAGTGGAGTCCATTTTGGAAACTTGGCGTAATCTTCCATGCAAAGAGAGGTTTGACTTTCAATAGACCCACCGTCCATTTTCAAACGCCAAAGAGCTAGTGAAGTTTCTAATTTTAAACATGGCTCAGCTGAACATGAACAAGCAAAGTCAAATGTATGAATTAACCGTCTAATTCTAGCGCCAAGGAGCTTTCATGCAAAAAGGAAGAAGACAAAATAGACTCATTGTAAAGGTTGAGTTAGACTGATTTAGCCTCTCCAATTTTTTAATGCTAATCTTTTGGTTTTTGTAATTTCCTTATTAATGGCTTTTCAGCGTTAGATTTATTATCCTCTCTTTTGGCAAGAAAGCTTTTGCGAAAGATTGTGCTGTAACCTTTTTCAAAATCAATAAGAGGACTATGTTTTTTCAATTTTTAGCAGCTAGTATAGCGTATTTTTGTTATAGATTTGTCTAAGTGATAGAATTTTCTTCCTTGTCAAGTCTAGATTCGTACTTAGTTACTAGCTGGTCACATATGAAGGTCATGTTCTGTGTTAAAAACGTCTTTTGTTGAGTTTATAGTAGATATTAGTGGCTGTTTAGTGCCTTTTATCAGGGCTATTTTTTCATTTCCCTCAAGCTTAGATCATTAGATTAAACCTTTTCGTGAAATACTTGTGTATTGATCAATTGAAGTTGAAGTTCTGCATTTTCCTTGTTTGAATCAGAGTTCTCAGAAGCTCGATTTGAGTGGATCAAGCAAATTAGGTGTATCACCATTTTAGCTAGGATTTTCTTTCAAGTTCTTTCTTCCCTTTTCCCCAGACAGTTTGTAGCATAGAAGTTGAGATTCTTATAGATACATCTTATAGGAACCAGCCTTCTCTAGAGGTTCTTCTCATCATTGAGGCACCCACCCTCGTGAGAAGATCCCATTGTTTCAACTGGAGCGAGGATTAGCCATTTCAGCATGTCTTCGATTAGGGTGCAAGTCTAGGTTGACAACAGTGAGTTCGACCCATATAGTAATGCAAAAGAAATAGGGCTAGGTACATATTGCATTCTCGAAGAGGACCCCTTGTTACCAAGTCTTATAAAGGCACAAGAGGATCTCAAAGGCATATGACAGTTAAATTTGATGGCTCCCAAAGCAAAAATGGTGTAGGAGCCGGTGTGGTAATGATCTCCCCTCAAAAGGAGAAATATTCCCAGGCATTCAGGGTCCAGTTTAGCTGCACAAACAATGTCGTCGAATGTGAGGCACTGATCCAGGGTCTCCAATTTGCGCAAATGAAAGGAATCAAAGCGTTGCAAGCATTTGGGGACAGTGAATTGGTTTTAAACTAGATAAGAGCACAAAACATGTCCAAGAATAGTCTGCTAAAAGCTTACAAATATAGGGCTTGGGACATAATCGAGGGATTCAATGCTTTCAACATTCGATCCATACCAAGGGTGCAAAATGATGATGTTGATAGGCTCGCAACTGTGGGCGCATAATATGACCTCCTGCATGATATAAGGAATGAGTCCAAGCAACTAAGCTTGTGGTTAGACCAGCAGTCCTGGACAGCACAAGCAACTGGCAGGTGTTCGATAGTGATGAACAAATTATTAACTTCCTGCAAGATGAAGCTGAATTCTGTGTCAGGAATCAATTGCAGCTCCAAGCCCAATATTAGGAACAAATCATTCAACTGAAGGGAAATAAGTTGCCTAGGGGGTGGTCACGTTGGAAAGCATCTTCAATTCCGTTGACCAGCGCGAGGATAAGAGAAGAAACATGATGGTTAAGGAAGAAATCTTTAAGCAGGGAATCGTCTCTGATGATAAGCTCTTAAAGGCCAGTAAGGTGTGCTCCCCATCTGAAATCAAAGAGTTCATCGAGCAAAGTAGAAGATACAATGATATATTTGCATGGAGCTACCAAGACCTCAAAGGCTTCGACATAGGCTTAGCCCAACATACTATCGAGTTTGATCCCAACACCAAGCTGGTCAGAAAAGCAAAGGCTAGTAAACCCCAAGCTTGAGCTCTTAATGAGAAAAGAGCTCCCAAGGCTCATAGAGGCCAATATAATATTTTCAATCAAACATTCTTTATGGGTGGTCGATCTAGTCTTGGTGCGGAAGAAGAATGGAGAAATCTTGCTGTGCGTGGACTTCAGGGATTTAAACAAAGCTTCCCTCAAAGATCACTACCCCCTCACACCAATGGAGCAAGTCATTCAAATAGTTGCAGGTGCTGAGAGGTTTTCACTGCTAGATGGTTACTTAGGCTATAACTAGATACTTTCCTAGGAGTGCAACCAATTTAAGACAACATTCACTACTAAGTGGGGTACCTTCGCATACTAGAGGATGCCCTTCGGATTGACAAATGCGGGAGCCACCTTTTAGAGAGCCATGGATATGGCATTCAATGGACTCTTCAACAATATCATCTTGGTCTATCTTGATGATATCACAGTCTTCTCCAAGTGCGCAATCGATCATTTAGGTCATTTAGAGCAAGTCTTTGAAAATTGTCGAGAGTTTGGGGTCTCTTTGAACCCAAGCAAGTGCATATTCGCTGTCCACGAGGGCAAATTGCTGGGGCATAGTCTCTAAAGGACTCGCAATTGATTCAGAGCAAGTCGAGGCCATCCCTCTACCTCACGTGGGTCACAAGAAAGGCCTCCAGAGCTTCTTGGGAAAGATAAAACTTCATCAGAAGGTTTGTGCCAAATTTCGCTACTCTTACTAGGCCCCTCACAGTAATGCTCAAGAAAGGCATTGCGTTCAGTTGGATCCACAAAGGCAAGAGAAGTTTCGAAGCCATCAAACTTTACTTTTGTACAAGCTCCCACTTTGATAATTTTATCCTTTACACATTTGGTGGAGTTAAAGGCATCTCAAAGATTCTGGCGCAATAGAATAACGACCAAATGGAGCAACCTATTGCTTTCTTTAGTCAAGCACTCAAAGATTATGAGCTACGTTACAACATTGTGGAGAGACATGCTCTCGTAGTCATAAGGGTGTTCAAGAAGTTTAGGCATATGCTCTCCAACAACAGGATTCAATGCATGGTTTCGCACTCAAGTATACAAGAGTTTCTACTTAGTAAGGATATCAACAAGAAGAGAGCTAGTTGGATCACAAAGGTTGGACCTAGAGCATGAGGATCTTCCTCCAGACCGGTGCATATCTGTATGACCTGAGTAAAGACAAGCGTAGGCACTTTATATTACAAGCTATTCCTTATGTGCTTGTAAGTGGTGCGCTTTTCAAAAGAGACATCAATGGAGTTCTCTTAAGGTGTGTAGAGTAGGATCAAGTGAATAGGATCCTTAAAAGAGTTCCATGATGGCCTATCAAGAGGTGATTACTCGCCTAAAACCACTGCTATTAAAATCATGTGAGTTGGCTATTATTGGCCAACTCTATTAAAAGATGCACATGCATAGGTGCGAAGTTGCAAGAAGTGCTCCTTATTTGTAGACAAGCAAAAATTGTCAGCTTTGCCCATGTGCCCAATACAAGCGGATCAGCCCTTTGCCTAATGGGGTTTGGATTTCATCAGAATGATAAATCTGCCATCAAGCACTGGACACAAATGGATCCTCACATCAACCGACTACTTCACAAGGTGGACAAAGGCAATAGCGCTCAAGGAGGCCAATGAGATTTCTATTATGGATTTCTACGAAAGCATTATAGCAAGATTTGGTGTTCCAACCACCATTATTTCTGACAATGCAATGGCTTTTCTTGGAACCAAAATCAGCAAATGGACGGTCAAACACAACATCCACAGCACTTCCTCAAATTATTTTACCCTCGAGGTAATGGTTTGGCTGAGTCCACCAACAAGAACTTGATTCGCATCTTCAAGTGAACCATGGAGGACAACCAATGATCTTGGCACGCCAAACTCAAAAGACATCCCTTTGGGTAGATCGAATAACGCTGAAAAGGGTGCTAGGGAATTCTCCTTTCATGCTAGTTTATGGGAGGGAAGGGAGGTTGCCTACATCTCTCGTGTTGCCTTCATTGGAGTTAGCCCACTAGTTGGAGTTTCACGAGAGTGATCCCATGATAGTAAGGTTGGCTGAGCTAATGGAGCTTGAAGAAACAAGAGTGCAGACCATGTGCACTATGGAGTTATAGCAGATGTAGACAAAAAGGACATTTGAAAGAAAAGTTGTTGATAGAAGCTTCAATGAAGGAGATTTGGTACTCAAATGGGACGCAGATAGGGCAAAAGATGGGATGCATACAAAGTTCGATGCTATATGGAGTGACCCATACACCATCGTCAGTTGCAAACAAGCCAACACCTTCCCATTTGCAAAGCCAAGTGGAGAAGTGTTGCCCATCCCTGTCAACGGGATTCATCTCAAGCACTATCTCTAATGATTGTATATATTTTGTAAATAGTAGATTAGATGTTTGAATTTCCCTAAGTGCCATGCGCACATGTTGTTATTTAGGTTAGTTTCAATTCCTTGAAGAGCTTGTGCACAGTTTCTATTTAGTTTAGATTTCCTTTTTCTAAGCGCCGTTCGGTGCAAGTGTTTGCTTTGCTTGTTCCTTGTGGAAGGTATCTCAGTTTCTTCTAAGGTCGGGTAAGCTCGTCGTAGCCGATTGCGCGAGGGGTGAAAGATCAAAGGGGCTCTAGATGACTCCGTACCCAATGGATTGCTCCAAGGCTAATAGTCCTCGCTTGGCAGGTAAGCGGCTCGCAGAGGTTGCCAAAAATATTAACTCTTCAAGTCACCCCAATTCATGAAAAACTCATAAGACCTATCCAGAAGGCTTTTGTGTTTGCGCAGTGTCAAGTTTCTCAAGGATAAGCTTGTGCACAGATGATTCCCCACCAGCGCTTGGAGTTAAAAGTCGGCGTAGATTTGTACATTAACTAAGTGCTGATTCGTGCCTATAAACAACTCTAAATGCATGCCTTGTACACAAGATCTTTGTGCCTCTCCATCGTGCTTAACTATTGGCGCACATGTCCAACACACAGAGTTCCCAGACTTTAGACTGTGCAGGGGAGTGCGTAGCGTGCAGCTTCTAATTGTAAGTGTGCACCTATGATCTTCATCCTTCTTGTGCGCTCCTATCCAGGAGACTCATCATGTCTAAATGATGAAGTTTTGTGCCCAATCACAAAGATCCACATCTGTGCCCTCATGATTCACAACTTCCCTACATTGCTGCGCCATTATGCTATAGCGCCCATCAAGTCATGCGCAGGACAAACACGAAGTAAGTGCACACTTTATTGTTTGAGTGAGCGTAGGTATTCAGAGTGCCGGAGATAAGTAGGTGCGAACTGTGTGGAAGGTCAACCGGACTACAAGAATTATAAAAGGCATGCATCCTTACGTGCACAACTAGGACAAACTCAAAAAAGTCTTAAGTGCGCAAGGTTTAGTGCGCATGTAACTCCCAAGAGAGGCACGCATGTAACTCTCCCATGTGCACAGGGACTACATGACCAAATCTAAGGAAAGCTTGCATGGCTTCCACGTCAGCAAAAAGGGATATAGGGGGATTGATAGGTGACGACAAGAAGCAAAGGTGGTAGCTGGGCTCGATTGGACGTCAAGAGAGGCTGAGTTAGAGCGGAATTAAAAGCAAAGGCGACGAGCAGGGGGACAAATTATGCACACACGTCTCCTTTGACTGCAAAAACATTCTTATGATCTCGATGCACACGCAGATCATTTGAAGATCCAAGAATGTTCTTCCAGCTACTTAGATTGTCAACCCAAATTAAATGAATATGGTTTGCAACAACTATTGCATGGGAGTCCAGTTCCCTAGAGTTCTGAGTGCCAACTTTCAAATTCAAGTTTCCTAACTACCATCTCAAGTGGTGAATTAATTGTGCAGGATCTTGCCCAACTCTATATAAACCTTGATTTTCATTGTGAAAGGAGCCCTCTCCTTGGTATAATAAAGCTCTGCCCATTTGAGTTGTAATATTGGCTTAGGCCTTGAAATTAATTAGAACTGAGTTACCTCTCTTCATGCTCAGCATCTTGTGTGTATTAATGGTTGTTGATCTTTGTATGTGGATGTTCATCCCTCTCATTATTGCCCTCGCTTGGCACCTCTATGTGGAATCAAAATCCTCTGCAGGGCGCATGTTGTGTATAAGTGGGTCTACGTAGGCATTATCTGTGGACCGTTTACTGTCTCTCTTAACACTGCATTGTGTGCCCATGCCTCCGCGTGAAACACTTATGTAGTTGGTGTCTAGTTGGAGACTGTATGCATTCGGTTCCTTAGTTTTATTGTGTCGTCAAGTGGGCGAGGTGCTCGCTCTATTCTTGGTGCATCACTGCTTTCTCTTTCAACAGCTCTCTTACCCTCTTTCCCCATTTTCCTTTGTCAATATTAGGTTTAGCAATTGTCATCGATTTCTTTTCTGCTCTTTGTAGGTCTATGCACTGGTCCTAAACTAGGTGCACCTAGATTAGAAGGAAGCCGACCTTCTTCGGATTTCATCCCAAGGAGTGCAAGAGTCCCACACCTTGGGGGACGATCCCATTGTTACATCGAAGCACAAAACCACTCGTAGGCGTTGAGGTCTAAGGCACTCGATTCAAAAGCTCTGTCGCGGCCGTGTGCGTGAGAGTCGTTCTCCACGGGTGCTAGTTCCAAGTGAACACTTCTTAGTAGATAAAATCCATTCAGGATGTTGGATAATGCCCACTGAAGTACCGAAAATGATCCAAGTCTTTGTGCGACATTACCAACAATTTTTCAAAGCCTAGGAACCATCCTTTGACTGACAAGCCCTTGCCCAATGCCTTTCAGTTGTTCCCTACAAGTTAACTCCTGCATAGGGAGTTGCTTGCAACAGGTTACTCTCCATTGAGGACCTTCAGGGGGCTACCATGCAAATGGCCAATGACAAAGCTCCTGGATGTGATGGATTTCCAAGTGAATTATATACAAATTGTGGGGCATTGTTGGGTCAGACCTATATTAGGTCTACTTGGAAGCTTTCAATATCCACTCCTTGGGGATTGGCATTATCAAAGGACACATTAAATTCATTCCCAAGTAAGGAGATCCCAAGTTAATTAGTAATCGACGGCCCATCACTCTACTCAATGACTCATACAAGATCATTGCTAAAACGCTTGCCCCTAATTGTCAAACCTGAACAAATGGGATTCATTCAAAACATATACATATTAGATAACACCATTGCTGTTTGGAAGGGTATGGAATGGGCTCGAAGGTCCAATCAAAAAGCCATGTTTATCAAAATTGATTTTGAGAAAGTCTATGACCATATTGAATGACCCTTCATTTTGGCTATGTTGGAAGCCATAGGGTTTGGCCATACGTTCCGACAATCAGTTTCATATGCTTTTTGCAGGTGCTTCAGTCTTCCTTTCCATCAATGGAATCAACTATGAACAATTCGGTCTCTTCAGATCCTTTCAGCAAGGTTGCCCGTTAGCGACTGCTTTATATGTGCTCGTTGCTGAAGGCTTCAGATACCTTTTGGCCAATGCTCAATCCTAATGTCTTGTTTGAGGCAAATCTCTCCCTACTGAGGAACCCTCTCAACCCCACAAGGGTGACTTCGCAGTGACTCCTTTCCAACTCTTATTGAGGATGAGATTAATGTTGCTAATACTATGCAATATCTAGATACTTTATGCCTCGCCTCCGGATCTTCTATTCAATGGCAAAAGACGTAGTGTTACAGACAATCCTTCCTCCCTCCGCCTCCCTGGGTGAGTCAATATGATTGGAAATGGCTGCAACATGAGGTTTTTAAATTTCTAGGTATCCCCTTTGCATTTTGGGCTTCCCCTTCTCTTCTTTGACAATATGTGGTGGATCAGGTTGCGAAAAAGCTTTCTTCTTGGACAACTAAGCCTCTATCCCTTGCTGGGAAATTTAAAGTGTGTTCTAAGGTGCTGGCGACTACTGATGTTTATTATTCTTTCTTTTTGGTGCCCTCCAAAAAATCTGTTTAGAAGCTTGAAAAGCTTCTAAGATATTTTGTTTAGGCCAGTTCTTTTACCAGCAAAGGTTTCCACAGTGTTACCTGGGATTACGTTGTCTCCCTAAGGATGTTGGAGGGATGGGGTTGATTGACATTTCTTGCCAAGACTTGGCTCTCTGTGCCAAATGGATCATCCAAGCCATTGAGGGGAATGAGTCATGGAAAGTTTTACTCCGACATTGTATCTCTGAGGGTACTCGTCATGGCTGTGCCACCTGGAAAGGGTTAAAATTTGATAACATTCTCACTCTCTTTGTCCTTGTGAAAATTGTTGGGTCCTTCGTGGTTAAAAACATCTAGAAAGCTTGGGAAAAGATTAAGCCCTGGTTACCATGGAATGGCAATGGATTTAGAGATGGTCTTTCTATCAACCACTGCTCCTTGTGGTGGTCCCCTATCATCGGTTTCCATGTTGTTCCCCTTGTAGAAGTTCCTTGGATTCATTCCCTAAAGATTTTCAGAAGAGGAATTCAAACTGTGCAAGACTTATTTTGCAAACAAACCCAATTTTGGCTTCCTTGGGCGGATGTGAAATCTAAATTTAAATTGTCCTTTGCAGACAAGGGATCGTATGAGATCATTGTTGCTGTCCTCACAAATATGCTACAAATTTTTTTTGTGACCTCTTCTCCTCGGTGGAAGGACTGAAAATGGTATGTTGACACCCTTCTCCAGAATTATACTGCTCATAAGGGCTACAAATGGTTTCCCCCTCATCTTTTGATGGTTGACAAGCTCAATACCCAATGGGATGCTTGTTCTTCCCTTATCTACTTGGGGTAGATGTTTCCAAACTGTTTGGACATCTTGTGTTGAACCTAAGCTAGCTCACTTTGCTTGGTGTTTGCTCCACCAAGGGCTACCGCTTGGGAGATGTCTGGTGCAACTAGGGGTGGTCCATCTGTCACCATTCTATGGGCTTTGGAGACTGTTATGCACTTATTTTGGTTTTGCCCTAAGACCCAAAATGCATGGAGTTGGATTCATGACTTCTTTAACCCTTTTCGTCCAAAATCTTTCAATTGGCATCATATTCTCCTCGTTGTTAGTCCTAGGATGCTGTTGAAGTACACCCAAGTTTGGCATGCTTTCAGAGTGGAAATTTTGTTTTGGATATGAAAAGAACACAATTCAACATTATTTTCTAATGTTACTATTGATCGCCACTTTTCTGTTTATAACAAGTCTATGGTTATATCTAACGTTCTCTTGCATATTCAAGTTTAGACTAACAAAGTTGCTATGGAGCTCCAACATTTGCAAATATTGATCCATCATTGGGGTGATGCCTCATGTGATGTGGCTCATGGCCCACTTTACCTGCTCGGGAATGCTCTGTTGAGAGGCGATAGTGGCATTCCGTGAGGAGGGCTTCGACTCAGTTGTACTCGTCATGTCTCACAACCAGGCTCAGGGATCTCCTCGACACCGCCATTCGTTTCCCCCGCCCCCCCTTCCCCCCCAAGTTGCTTGTGGAGGGTGGGGCTTTCCGCCTCCATTTCCTCTGTGCACATAGGGTTGGGCTTCTCCGTCTCATGCTGTGTAGTGCATATGGAATTTTCCACCAAGGAGCTCGCAAGATGAGTGGCATTTGCTACATGATAACTAGTTTCCAAGGCTCGCGTTGACAATATCCCCCCGTTGCTCTAATCATGATGAAGATGTTAAGGAAGAAGGAGAACATACCACTACTGCTATTGGCTAGGATCCTATTCCTGAGAGGGATGACTTATTGGGTTCTAGCTAGGGTGATTCCCTCGATAAAGACCCCCCTTTGCCAGTCTTTTTGCTATGGATGCTTAGTCTGCTGGTTTCTTTTTTCTGATGTTATAAATATGTTCTAGGCTTGGCCTAGTCTCTTGTTTGGTTGTTCCTAGGCTCTGCCTAGTTTAGGACTTTGTGGCGAGCTCTCATACCGCCTAGTTTTTTTTTTTGTGAATAGTCTTGAATATTTATATAATAAGATCTATTTCATTCAAAAAATAAAAATAAAAAAATAGACGATTTTTGAAAAATTGGGGGATTAACAATATGTGGACAAGATAGAGGAATATTATAAGCGAGAGGATGTTAAGAAATATAAGGAATGTTAGTAATCGAAGGATTTTTAAAGATGGGAAATATGAGTATATTGTTGAGTGGAAGGAATATTAGCACCACAAGCATGTTGGGGATAGAGGAACTAGGAAGGAGATTAGAAATGATGGAATGTCGGGGATTTGGAGGAAAATCGGTGGAAATGGGAATAGAAGCAATATTAGCAGTAGGAGGATTTTGGACATCAATAGGGTTAGAAAAAACTTTGGAAATGAGTACACTAAAAGACAAACCTTGACATGCAACTTTCTTTATAACATTCATACATCTTGAAATTTCATCGGGGTTCTCTATGAGGTATTTCCTACATTGAGTAACATCAACATTACCATTGTTTTTAGCACTCACATATCCATTATCAATGTCTAGCACTATCTTGAGCACCCAAAAAAGCCTCACAATCATAATTGTCTTCTTCATTTACATGCCAATAATCATCTCGAGATTCCTTAACATTCAAATCATTATCATCATTGGCATTCAAAGAAAAAACATTGGTTAGGACATGAAAGTATGATTCTAAATCAACTTCAACCCCAATAATTTGTGCTGGGGTTTCTCATGCTCTATGGAGGAATCAATTGCTTGAGGAGAAACATTCTTTTGTGCACGTTTGAAGTCCAAATTCATATTTTTTTGGCTGGCTTTGAGTGAGGTTGACACATTTTCATTATTAGTCGTTTCTCTCATACCAGAAGTTGACTTTAAATAACCATGAGTGAGGTTTATGTAGAGGGAGCCAACACCAAATACATCCATGTCATTTTTATATTCTCCTAGACCTATTAGAGGAAATCTTATTGTTCTTAATTTTTAATCTACTTATCTTTTGACTACTAATCCCACCATAGTCGCTATCTTCTACATTACTTAGAGAGGACACGATATTCATAGAAAATTATGTAACATTTCTTTCAGTAAATCTAAAGGATTAAGTATTTAATCTTTTGAAAACCCCTCTATTTGAAATGAAGATGATATAATTTGGGGCTCCATCGATTAAAAAAATAAATGATAGAAATATAAACTTATTGAAACTAATAAATGGATAAATAAAAACAAATGGATAAATGAATAAAATAAATATATAAAGAGGTAAAATAAATAAATAAATAAATGAAATCGATAAACAAATAAATGAATGAAGCAAAAAATAAATAAATTAAAGGTGACAAATAAATGAAATAAATAAATAAAAACTGAATGGAGCAAGTAAATGAATGAATGAAATAAAATCAATACAAAATTTAAAAATGAAAAATAAATTATAGAAATAACAAATAAAAGCCCGAATGCAACTTTTGTAAATTAAGAAGGGAAAGAAAATTACAATGACAACAACTTTCGTAGACGATATGGAATGGAAGAGGAAACAATTTGGGTGTACAGTCAAAATCTTTGAAGGATTATAGTGAGTATATATTTTATATTTGATGCTTCCCTTTGAAATCATGAGCAGTCCTATGATTTGAAGGCAATGTTGAATGAGTAATTATGTTTATTTTTTTGACCTTACCTGTCAAGGGGTGCACAAAAAAAGAGAAGGAATATGGGCTCGTGGCAAAAGGGAATGCATGGGTGGGTGCCAATAATGGATCAAAATATATATTGTCTTTTGATGTTTCTTCCTTTAAAGATGGATAGGAGGGTGAAGGAGAGGAGGTGCATGGCTGGGCAGAGATGGAGGGCGAGTGTGGATGATAGGGCTTTGGTGGCTGCAGATGGTTTGAGCAGCAGTCGAAAGAGTGTCAATATTGCAAAAAAGTGCACGGGCACGCAAAGGACAAAGTGATTTTGAAGGAATTAAAAAAAAACCAATAAAAAAAATAAAACAAATAAAAAATAAATTACAGAAATAGCAAATAAAAGCCTGAATACAACCATTATAAATTAAGTAGGGAAAGAAAATTACAATGACAACGACTTTCGTAGATGGTACGGAATACAGGAAGAAACAATTTTGGGTGGACCGTCAATTTTTTTGAAGGATTACAGTAAATATATATTATGTATTTGATGCGTCCCTCTGAAATCATGAACTATCTTATCTTTTGAAGGTAATATTATATGAGTACTCGTGATAATTTGTTTACCTTACATGCAAGGGTTGCGCAGGAAAAGAGAAGGGAGATGGGTTCGTGGCAAAGGGAAGGGACGGGTGGGTACCAATAAGGGATCAAAATATATATTGTCTTTTGATGTTTCTTCCTTTAAAGATGGATGGTAGGGTGGTGGAGAGGAGGTGCATTGCTGGGCACAGATGGAGGGCGGGTGTAGCTGATAGGGCTTTGGTGGCTGCAGATGGTATGGACAGCAGCAAAAAAATGTAAATATACACTGCATGGTCATGCAGAGGGCAAAGTGATTTTGAAGAAGGTTATGGGCAAGTTGGGGAGGCACGAAGATGAGTTGAGTTGAAGATGGGTGTGCTGGGTGCGCATGGATGGAGAAGTGCAGGAGATGGGGTGCTAGACAGTAGGACGAGTGTGGAAGCAAGCAACAAAGGTGCAATAGGAGAGGCAAAAATATATTTATAAAATATAAATTAGAAAAATAATAAAACATTTATTTAAATAAATCTGAAGCAATCAAACCCTAAGAAGAATGTGCAGCAAAATTTAATCGCAGCAATAAATCCTTAGGAAGACAACGATAAATGCTGATTCAGCAAAATGTAATACTTTAAAAGTATGATCTGTAATTAAGCATCAACAATTACATGAAAAACATAGTATATGATGCCTAATTATTTATGCCATTTCTGATGAGAGCCCTTACCTTGATCTTGCGTGATCCTAGGTTTAATTTGGCTTGGCATCTTTATTTGGAATCTGAAACACCATAATGGCTGTGACCTGCAAAATAAATTTTCTTCTCCTTGCCCTATAGTGGTTATGATATCTGAAGCTTGAGGAAATCAACGTGAGCTTTAGGGGCCTATGTTGAGGGTTGGCAGGGTTTTACAACAAAAATGTCGAAAAACATTAAATTTCATAAATGAAAATAACTTCAGGAATATTCAAAATCTTAGGTCGTACACCAAAAGTATTCCACAGGAAATACTAGCTTTAGACAATGATAAATGCTCTAATGATTGCTTGATCTCTCTAGAGTGCGAGTGTTCAATAAAATATTGTGAATGCTTAAGTGTGCCTCTTGCTAAATGAACTACAATGCTTGTCTACTTATGGGTAACTTTTGAATTCAAATCAAACATTATGAACACTCACGCTTACTTCCAACATTTAGGATTTTAAAAGGGAGAAAGAGAGGGACACGGTACCTCACTCAAAGGGGGTCTAAAACATATGGTAAGGTAAGGATAAGATAGGGGATGTACAAAATAAGATAGGGAATGCACAAAGGGGGAGATATAGTAACGTGGAAGTCAACAAATGGGCCCGGATTGCCCACTTTAAACCAAATTCGCTAACATAAACAAGTGTGTTAAATTAATATAAATTAACACCAAATAAATGCCAAGGAGCCATTTTTAGGTCTCTACATAAACATGTGAATCTTATGACATAATTGATAAAACACTGAATATCAATGTAAGTGTTAGGGTCACTATGTTACTGACCTAACACTATGCTAGTTAGTTAACATTATCTGTTAAGGATGTTTATTAGGTTTTGGACTTCATAGGGATATAAATAAGCCATTGTTTTATGTAGCCAATGACAAAAAAAAAACTAGTTTTATTTGGGGGAGTTTGTAAATTCATTGCAACTTTAGATAAAATGCATGCACGGTTAAAGTACCACAATAGGATATTGAAGTGTTTAATGTGGTACAAGCACATTGGAAATAAAGGGAAGAATTTCAAGATGCTAATTGGCTCCTCCTCTACCTTGAGGGGGTTTAGTCTTATGTACCACCTTCTTCATATCTGCAGTTGCATCTGGAAACTGTATGATTCAATTCATATGGTTAGAATGCAATTCAATCTGTTCTTTATCCCTTAGGTCAAGCCGTGGAGCATGACCATCTCCAAATCCTACATGGAAATCCTCGCTTCACAAAATCATTTATTAGGAAAGCACTTTTACTTCACACATACAATCTTTCATAAATGCATCTGATTTTTCCTGAAGTACATCGGATTGCTAAATGGAAGTTAGCATCAGCAAAGTTAGAATAGGATATACCTTACAATTATGGCATAGATGGTGGCAAACATGAGAGTAGTTGCTATATTTGTAATCTAGAAATGAAGATGAAAGCATTAGCTGAAAGCCTGAAACACACAAGCTGCCTTGAATATTCAACTCTTCTGCTAATATGACTTCTAGGAAGAGAAATCAGCAACAATGATGGGGATAAATGAGGTTCTGATTATGTTGTTGACATGTGCCTTTGATGCTCAATTACACTTACTTAGGTGGGCCTAAAAGGTCTTCTTGGCTACCAAATTGTATGCCCATTTCCAATTGTGGGATGATTTTCTCGTTGTTTGTTACTTGCTGGTTTCAGTTTCTCTGAATTGGCATGTACCTATTATTCCAGTTATACTAAGGGAAGATCATTTTATAGTGGTGGTTAATCCTGTGGACGGAGGGGTTACTCTAGGCCATTCACATTATGCTGGGAGCTTCTGACGTGTGTTTTGAGGTTTGACCTGCTGGTAGTTTTATCTATTTCTTCTTTTGTTTAGTCTAATATCTCTTCATTATTACGAATATATGATATTTTCATTTCTTTGAAGATGCAACTGGTTACCTCCTTGAACCCCCCCCAAAAAAAAGTCTCCATGCTATTTATTTCAGGTGATAAATGACTATATCTTGACAAGTGCATATTCCTGAGTTCGGTTCCTATCTTCTTTTGTAAGAGTGGATTAGTCTTTGTTATTGGCACAGCTGAGCTGTTTTGTTTTGTTACCAGTATACATATACACCTTGTCCTTCAATTAAGGGACAACTAGTACATTATACATATCAAATTGGGAGCTATTCAGTTGCTCTTCATATGACCGAAATATGCAAAACCTGATTGTAATATAGTTATTGAAAACAAACAAATGCTAAAACAATATCATGCTAGTTTTTACAGAACTGCAAGTTCTCGAGCATGCTAACCTATTAACTTTGATTGACTGCAATCTACAGATCTACATACAATTGGAGGGCTGGTTCCTCTTCTTGGGTACCTAAAGAATCCCCATGCATCGATTCGAGCAAGAGCCGCAGAGGTTGTAACTACTATTGTGCAGAATAATCCAAAAAGTCAACAACTTGTGATAGATGCAAATGGGATGGAGTTGCTGCTGTCCAACTTCATATCTGATTCTGACATAGCTGTCCGGACTAAAGCACTGGGTGCAATCTCTTGTAAGTTTCTAATCTGGAGATGACGATATTTTGTTTTCTCCAAACTTTAACTTTTTGTGAGGGTTAGCTTGAATCATGTAGATAATATATTCTTTAGCCGATGTTTATGATGTGACTGATTTATCCTAACAAAAAATATTACCTGCGTAAGTGTTTTAACTGAACCATAAACTCCAAAATTGAAATAATTATTTGGAAGTATTCGCAATAGAGCTAAATATTAGCTGTGGAAATGAGCTGAAGTGGGAAGTGATTCTAAAGGTCTTAACTGCGAATTCCTGGGATTGTTTTTTGAATTAAGCTAATTATCTGCAGTAAATGATCATTTATCTTTAATTGCAGAGTACATTGTTTAATCAAGCAAACCAGATTACTGAGTGGGAGGCATTATGTCTTATCCCCCTAAGTATTCAATATTTTAGTGAAACAATACAGACATTAGTAGTTCTGCAATTGCTGCTTTGCATTTGTGCAAGATATCCTGGCTTTAAATGGATATTCTGTTCAGGTTTGAAAAATATATTTGACAGGATTTGTGATACATAAAAGGAAAATTTCATGCCAAACTACTTTACAGCAGGAAAGAAAGGTCTATAATTTGGCACTGTTTGTGTTATCTCTATGAAAAAAAATGGTAAAAGTTTACGGGTGGTGGGGAAGGGTCATTTATAAGCTTTGGACATAGACCGATGGCAGAGCAACTTGAGAAGATGAAGATGCATTTTAAGTATTTTTCCATTATGATTTTCTTGCAAATGGATGTGTATTGATGCATCTTGATGGCTTCTGTCACTTGATTTGCAGCTTTAATTCGGCACATGAAGCCAGCTATAGTTGCTTTTCGCCTGGCCAATGGATATGCAGCACTGCGGGATGCTATGACTACAGAAGATGTTCGATTCCAGAGGTAAATACACAAGTGACAAATCTAATATGTTTAAAGAAATTTTTTGTTGACGTCTTTTTCCCTGCGCCTTGAATAAGGTGTCCTATATTTCTGTTATTCCTTTTTTTGCAGGAAAGCATTACGTACTATACAGTACCTTCTACAGGAAAATGCAGCTGACTGTAATGTGGCTATAGAGCTTGGGTTTCCTCGTCTATTCATTCATTTAATTTCCAGTAAAGATGCAGATGTACGCCAAGAAGCACTTCAATGTGTTTTTGAACTTGTTTATGGTGGCAAGGCAGACATTGCTGGTTTCACCGACAAGAATGGAAATTTAAGGCAAGTTCTTCAGGCCCGCATTTATGCTATCCACCAGATGTCATCTGATGATTTAGGGGCAGTCAAGGAAGAAAGGCAGTTGGTTGATTCTCTTTGGCAAATGTGTTATAATGAGCCTTCATCTCTTCCAGCAAATGGTTTAGTTGTTCCTCCAGGGGAGGATGCACCTCCCCCAGATGTTGCGAGTAAACATTTTGAGCCTCCCCTTCGAGCATGGGCAGCTTCTCGAAATGCTACAACCGGTTCAGGAACAACTAATAAAGAAGTGAGTCCTGTTCTTCTCCTTGCTGCAGGTGCAGCCACCCCAATTGGGAATTCTGTAAGTGATAGAAGTAGAGACTCTGCAGGTAATAGTGGTGGTGATGATGAAGTGCTTAGAGGTACAAATTCCAGCAGCAGCTAGAGCATATTATAAAAAAGGGAATAACATGCGGTAGAAATGATCAATTTGTATCTTACTTTTCTGTGTAACTAAGATTCTGGAAATTGTTATATGAATATCCTTGTCATATTTTGACACATTCATAATAATTGTTTGATGCTGGACTTAAAAATTCTAGCTTACTGTTTTGGTGTTATGCTAGTTTTAGTTTCTGGCATGATCACTTTAATTTGGCCACTTAAAATTTCAGTTCCTGTATTTTGAATCCTGGGTAAAATTTTGGTGTTTATTCGCACTTGTCAAATATGTCTGTTTTGACTAGAAAGTATTATGTCCTCAGGTAAGGTATGGGACTGGTCCTGTGGTTGGCATTTTTATTCTGATTGGTGTAAATAGTGTTTGGTAGAATGGTTTTCCCAAGGGAAAAGTACATGCCCTGGTGTGAATCTGATAGTTCATGCCCTGGTGTAAATCTGATAGTTCATGTCCTGGTGCAAATCTGATAAACTTCATAATGATAACTGCTTATATTACATATATGCAGCCCTTTATTATTCTTGTCTTTTACAAGATATGGCAACAAAGAAACGATTGGTCAAAAAAAGAAGCCCGACATGTTTGTGTGGTTTTTAATGTGGAACAATAAACGGTCCTCTGTCACCAATTACCATAATCATCTCAATGACTCTTCAATGTGTTTGGCAGGGGGTTACATGAACTTTTAATAGTCTTTTTCTTTGGCAGGTGGTCACATGAACATTTTATCTTTTCCAGTAAGGTATACAACCAGTCTCTATAGCAACAAATGTTTGTGTAGCCAATGACATTTCCAATGCATCATATTATTACCCATACTAAAACACAGCTCTGCATGAAGCAAATTTTCCTATCAACATCAAGCAAAAACCTCACCCCAACCCACAGAGACATCTGCTCTCTCTCCTAATCATCGTTGGGCTCAATAAGATCCAGGTCTTCTTCAGGAGGCCACCATGACCCCCTCGGATCCGTCCCATCTCCTCTCACTGGTTGTATCTAATTTCAAACCAGCTGTATCACATGACAACCCTAACTGCAGCGAGGACAACTTGCATAAATTTTTGCATCCAACCTTTCCAACCCAAAAAAAACTAATGGATGCTTCCTAAAATGGAGAACCCGCCAAAGATCTCCAGTACCGTTGATAAGATGGAGAATAAATTGTGGCACCTAATGGCAAAAACCCTTGTATGTAGTTTCTTAGGTGCTTACCCAGGACCTAAAACTCTCAGGGTATGGGTACGAGATAAGTGGAACCCTCATGTTCTGTGGACATTCTCATGATATGCCCAAAGGCTATTTCATGGACATATTCAGCTCAAATGAACAAATCAACCTTGTTTATGAAACATTGGTCCCCAACTTCCAATCCTACTGAAGATCTCCCAAGCACAGTCCCATAATGGGTCAGGCTATATTATGGCTACCCAGGGAATATTTGCATGAGTCCAGTCTCAAAAAATAGGATCTACTATTGGTGAGTATATTACAGCATCAAAATTCACAAGAAATCCTTGTGTCCTTAACAATGCTCAAATCTGCGGCAACCTTGATCTAGATAAGCCTCTGCCGGACAGCCTACTTCGGCTTATGAAAGGGGATTGAATGGGAACGACCTCATGGTTATGAAAGCATTCCATTCAAATGTCGTACATGTCATGAACATGGCCATCTAGCAAGGGAGGAGCTTAAAGAAATGGTGTGTTCCTGATTTCGACTTTGGTTGAAATAAATACGCTGACAGTTGATTAAGTGCATGTGCGTGTGCAGCTGAGATGGTTAGTCTTTTAACATTCAAGTTTGAGGTTGAGTCGATCTTTTTTTTTGAAAGAGCTGCACATATGTGAGATCTCTAGCAAGGGTATGTGCCAAACAGGTAGATCAAAGCCTGCTGCAACACCTTGCTAAGGGAGTACCTATCCAACAGCAAAAACATACTAACATGTTTGAGGTGGCGGCAATAAGTCAGCTAGGTAAGCAGTCCCATGATTCCCAAAATCAGCACAATTAGCCAATTACAAATAGCATATACTTGGAAAGGTAAGATGCAATCTAGTCAACGCACTTCTCTGACTCTCCACAATCCGAGGCCCTGGGTATTTCTGAATCACCTGAAATCCAAATGACACATCCGTGTGGAAACAACATAGAAGAAATGAAAAGACAAAGGCAGCTTCCATCTTGAAGCTTCCCAGCTAGCAAAAATACAAGAGTTTTGAAACAACATTGTTCGATCATTGGGCTATTGTCTTAAACATTAGCCATCAACGATGTAAAAAAACAGTGATAATTAAGTGTGAACCTACTTGGCTTACTCCCTAGATCTTTCAGCTTAAGATTGAGAAATGGTGGAGAAATGCATTGGACCCCACATTTCAAATATACAAATTTGTTAGTAAGTTGGAAAAATCAAACAATGACAAAGGGAGAAGACGGGTAATGTTCATTCTAAAAGTAATCACCTTAAATCCAGACGGGCTGGAATACAAGTACAACTCTGTGATCAAGGATATAGTGCCAACTTAAAGCATGAAGAACATTAGGCACTCCTTTCTCATTTGGAATTTCAAAAGGGAGAAGATTAAATGGCATAAAAAATGCGGAGAGAAAATTGATTAAATCAGGGGACTTCAACACCAAATTCTTTCATTCAACAATGTAAAACAAAAAACAATTGATACAATCCAAAGGCTACAAACATATAATGGGCATTATCTCATAGGTCAGGATGACACACTCTTCTATGCTTCTAAATACTACCAGGAACTAAATGAGCCTATCAATGTTAGAAGTATGTCTGCTCAACACTAGAGGCTTCAACATATTCGCAAAATGGTAATATCGACATGTTCCCGAATTGGTAAGGAAGGAAGATAAAGTGACACTAATAAAACCCATCGCAGTAGAAAAGTTTAAAGCAATTTTGTTTTCACTTGATCATAGTAAAGCCCTTAAGCTGGATGAATTCACAAGATTGTTTTACCAAACTTTCTTGGAATTAATCAAAATTTAGCTACTGTTACTAGTGGAGGAATCTAGAAACAATAAACAAATGCTCAAACAATTAAATTGCACAAAATTGATTGTTATTCCTAAAATCAACAAAACACACAAATTACATCAATATAGACCAACTGCCCTTTGCATTATGGTATTTAAAATTCTCGCAAAGCTCATAGCCAAGAGACTCAAACCCCATCTCTGAATGCTTTTCTCTCAATCCCAATCAACATTAATAAAATGACGACAAATATCAGATAACTCATAAAGAGGACCCTAACTAGATTCGGTTTTGAAAATCAAATTATTCATCAACTTGGTAGTTGCATATTTATGCCCACCTATACAGTGGCTCTAACTGGTGAAACATGTTAGCACTCCACTTCGGGATTAAAGCATGAAGATTCTCTCCGCCTGATCCTATTTATTCTAATGAGCGAAAATCTCAATAGAGCCATACAACATTCTAAAGACGAATGGAAAAATCCTGGCATCGCAACTACTAAAGGCGGACAAAGGTATACCAATTTCAATAATGCTGATGCCACCCTTTTATTTCCTTCAATCATAACAAAGGAAACTGACACCTTTTTATTTCCTTCAATCATAACAAAGGAAACTGTGCAACACAAGGATATCCTAACAACCTTCCAAGAAGCATTGAGGCAATGGGTAAACAATGCAAAATCTAATGTTTTTCTCAACATATCAATAAGGAAGATATGAGTCATCATTCATGCAATACCATTCACAAAAGGGCATTTTCCCACAACTTATCTCGTCTTCCCTCTATATCACAAAAAAATCACAAGCCTTTGGGACCATACGGTTTCAAAAACCAGAACCAAACTTTTCTCTTGGACCAACAAATGGCTCAACTTTTTTGGGATAATTCAGACGATTGAAGTAGTTCTACAAGTTGTCCCGATATATATGCTCTCTTTAATCCCTCTTCCCCACATAGAGGAAACTCAAATAATATAGACTTAAAAGGAACTTTCTATGGCAAGGGACAAAAGATATATTCAAATACCCACTTGTTACTTGGAACTTGAGAACCAAGGAGAAAAAAGAGAGATGTTTGAACATCAAAAATACCAAATTGTTCAATTAGGTGTTGGCAAGGAAAATAACATGGCGTTTTTAGTAGGAACATGATATGCCATCGAAGGCTATACTGAAGGAAAAATGTAGTGTGCATAAGACACCCTTCTCACTACAAATACAATCACCCAAGAGAATCGTAGAAACATTCAAGAATATCTATGATGGATTTCAAATAATTCAACCACATCTTAGTTAGAAAATATAAGATGAGACTCCTATCCCATTTTGGAATTCTAGTTGGAATGGATTACCCTCTCCATGAACAATGCTCAAGCTTTTCAAGCTATTCCTCAAGCCAAAGGGTATGTAATGGTGGCATAGTACTCTATATCAAACCAACAAGGAAATAAAGAATGAAACATATCAGTCAAAACATCAATGACATCAAAATTTCAAGGGCATAGTGCAGAAGTACATGGGGAACTTCATCATCACCCAATCATTCTTTAATGACAATCAAGACAAATTGATAACGTCGTACACCAACATTTAATTATTTTATACTTGAGAGATATAAACTGAAGGAAACTTGGCACTAACTCAGATTAGGTAAAATATGGCAATTAAACACACATTTGAATTGAAACAAATTGATATATATTGCAAATATTTAATTTAGAAAGGAGAAAGCAAGAGTGGGATGATGTACTTAGCTAATTATTTTTGCTTATTGCTCACATCAGTCGTCAATGAAATTGGAAATGCTCTTTATGTGCTTCGAACCACATAGATCAGAAATATGAATTGAAAATCTATCTAGCCATTGCCGACAAAGTTGGAAACATGCGACAACAGACACTATCATGGTTTATTGGTAATGTCCCTATGCACATTGGGGGTGTGATATCTCTAAGACCCCTTGCATCTACATTTTCAATGTGATTCTATGTGTGTGCATCTCTTTGATCTTGCGTTGAAATGACTTTTTTCTCTCGTTTGTCCAAATCTTAATTGTGCTTGATTGACCACAAGAGAACCTTAAAAGAGGTAAGCATTTTGGGTTGGATTGACCCCAATCACTCTTCATTGAATGGCTAAATGTTGCCTACTTTACAATATCCCAAAAAGGATTCAAACTACACATAGTTCTCCCATTTATGTGTATATGCAACATCTTGAATGATCTAGAATGGAATGTTATCTTTTGATTTTTGATACTTGGCACCATGTAAATTTTACTTCGTGTATTTAGATTTCATTCTATGGATTGCTTTAGGGATGCTCCTTGGAGAGTTGAGATGTATGCCTTTTGATAATGTTTCAACAAAGTGCTAGGTGTTTGCCTAGTGATGCTCAAGTGTGGAATGCCTTAAGGGTGATTTGTATTTAGAGCCTACTCTTCTTTAATTCCCGCTATGACCAATCCATGAAACATGTCTATGCCAATCTAATAGAGACTTCCCAATTTGTAAAATAACTTTGAGGGCCCTTCAACACTGTTGATAGAGGGAGACACCTACGAGAAATAACACTTTTATGTGTTTATCAATGTTGTGCTCGAAGTATAAAACAATAATATGAAATATAGAGACTATTTGTCTAGGATTCTAAAAGGTCCATGTATATATTCAATTGATCTCGAATATAAGTATATAACAAATAGAGGTGGTTAAGATATTAGATGTGTAGATGGATAGAGAGAAAGTGTGCTCAAGAGTCAAATATATACACAATGTCTAAGCATGTTAAAGTAGTCAAATTTGATGTTGCCAAAGTGTCAAAGACCCAGTTTAGGTGTCTAGAGTAACAATGGGCATAACCTATCAGGTGCTGAATCAACACTAATAATTGTAGCATAAAATAGAATCCTATATGGGACAATATGTATTGGCCAAAAATCAAAGCCTTCTTATGAATGGTTAAACATAAACAAAATTACAACTAATAACTTACAACAACCTAGATTTATAGGCCACCTTATATGTCCTAATTGCAATCAAGATGCCAAAACAATTCAAAATCTATTCATTACATGCAAAATTGCTGTAGAAATTTGGGACTTGGTGGATTCTTAATTTCGTCAATAGGGAAAGAAAATCAATACATAAAATGAGGTGATGCATAGATATTCTATGGCAGCTATGTAATGAAAGAAACCCTTGTGTCTTTGCTAATGAAAATATAATTTTTGCAACCATTTTCAAAACACTGAAAGCAAATGTGTAACACCTCTTTGTGTTATCTAAAGGAAAAATATGGTAGTATGAATTCTTCATGCATGGAAAATTGTTCGACAACCAGGAAATGGAATATTCCTTATAATTTCAAAATGAAATAAATTATAATAAATGCTAAAGTAAATTTGGGAAATCCACAAACAAGTTGGCAAAAAATTAATTATGATAGGGAAAAAAAAAATGAGTCAAGGATTGGAGGAATCATCAAAGATGAAAAGGGACACTACCATCAAGTTTATGTACACTACATAGGGTTTCAAATTAATAACTATGCAAAACTTGTTGCATGTCAACATGGAATCCAAATAGTGAGATTTTATTCTATTCAAAATCTAATTATAGAAGGAAATTCAAATATCATAATTAATATGTTTTTATCAAAATTGGATATTAAGAGAATATTAATTTAATCTAACTTAGATAAACAACTAAGTAAATTAGGATGCATAAAATATACAATTATCACACATGGCTAAATTATAACTTACTATTTTTAGAAATTTGCTAAAAGGGGAAAGTACTAAGGACTAATAACTTAGTTGGAACTTAGATATGATGGACTACAACATAGACTGTGTAAATTCCTGTGAGAATATATGAGGTCATCGTGAATCAAAAATAGGGCTCCATTTTACTCTGGGGCAAGGTGACACTTTTCAAACAAAGCCAACATGCGTTGGTGTTTGTAGGGTGTGCCAACATTCATTAGGTTTTTTGCCCTCAATGAAAAATTTGATGGGTGTGCCTCTCCCTATAGGTCTTGTGTGTATGATCGAATTCACTATGGGAGTCGTGTGTTTTCTTCTTCACTTAAAACTCTAACTCAAGGACAAGGATGAACAAATTTAGTAAAATGAGAAAAAGGGTTATGGGCTAAAGTTGTGCTTGATCTCAACACCCCATGTGTTGAGCGTTGCCTACGTACCAATACTTAAAAGAGAGATCAAACTCCATGTAGTTTTTCTATATTATGATGGTGTGTGTGAAATACTGGTGAAATACTATATGCTAGTGTAATCCCAGTGTAATTATTTTCTTGGACAATGAATTGTGACCTTACTGGTGTAAATAGATCTAACTTTAAGCTTCTTTCACTGTAACAACTTAGAATTGGGAAGAATATGTAATTTACTCTCAATGTGCAGTTAGATCATTTTGAAAATTTGTAAAATAGAAGCCTCTAGTGAACAAATGAATAGAAAATGTGTTTATGTAGTGATCCTTTTGAGATTTATTTTATTTGGGCTTGTGAAACGTGCAGGATGATCCGTTGGGGTAAATTTGAATTTGAAAAAATAACCATTATTTGGTGGGAGGATGAAAGTGACAAATTCATAGACTATCAACCAACAAGATTTTCCTAAAATCGTGGTTTCGTCTGAGGAGCAAAGACAACCAAACTAGAAGTATAAATTAGTTAATGGATGAGATTAAGCTATTTGTAATGAGGAATAGGAAGAATTAGTATTAGACTTGATTTAAAGTAGAGGGTCATGCACACAAAAGTAGAATAAAAATGGTTTAAAAGTATGGAATTGAGCATATGTTAAGTGTGCATAGATAATGGTTACAAGTGCATTGTTTTGATATTAAATGTTAATTTTATTGTCTACATTTCCCTCCTTTTTATTCTACTAATGCTAAAAATTGAAAGTAATGGAGTAAAAGAAAGAAAGCTATAATTGAGCTTTCCTGTGTTAAGTAGGTTTGGATGTAAATCTCACACTGAACCGTGCTTCATAAAAACCTATAGTGAAACTTGTATAAATCAATGTTTACTCAGGATAAAAATTTCAAAGTAAAGACAAAAAACTTATAAATCAAATAATAAAGAACAAATATACCTTTTTATGTATACGAACAATTATGTTTTCTAGTGCAAAACTAGTGACTGAAAAGCTTAGAGATTTTTTTTGTTGAAACACTTGGATTGGATTATGTATGCCCCAATCCTCATTGGTAGGATAATGTGCTTAAGAACTCAAGATGCACTTAACTCTATCATCGCACAACTCAAGGTAGTACAAAGCGTGGAATCTTTGTATGAATTTTAATAGATCATGTTGGTGCAAAAATATGAATCAACCATTGCAGATGAAATAAGATTCATTCTAGTGCAAATTTGAGAAAAAAATAATATGATGAGTCTAGTGTATACAATATAGAGAATGACATGAATTGCCATTCCTTCTACGAAAACTGGTGCAAAAATTGAGAAATAAAGTGTCATGTACCACACACATGCCCTTAATATGATATCTGAGTATATTTATTTTGATTGTTAGGATTGTGGAGCTAAAAGCTTCACTGATGCAAACAGGAGAGGAGGTTGCTGAAGGTTGCTGAGTTGCAGAAGAAGTTGGGGTCGGTCTGATCAGCCGACGTCGGCGGGAGAGCATAGAGAAGCAACCGACGTCGGTCATATATCGGCCGACGTCGGTCACCTCCAGGCGGACAGGGACCGGCGTCGGTCGCCTGTGTGGTTCGACTGCGAGCTATTTACGGGCAGTTAGCTAACGAACCAAGTGTTTGCATGAAGAGATCTATTTTTAGACTGAGAGCTGCGGATCTAATTATTGTAATTAGATGTCTAATCATTGTTTGGATGAGATCTATATAATAGACTCATGGTTGTATTGGAAATGTGTGCTAGGGAGTAAGAGAGCATAATTATAAGCTCCTTCTGTGTGTGAGGTAGAGCTATGGTGCGTTCCTCCTAGTGCCACAGTACCAGGTGTGTTGGTGCTGGATTGGAGAGCCAGCTGGGTTCTTCAAGAGTGTAGGATCTTGGTCACAGTTGCATGGCCTATATAGGAGATCTACATGGTAAGTAAGATCGTTGATCTGTAGGTGTATGTGTGTGCAAGGTCGAGGTTCACAGGTGATTAGAACCATTGCTTGATTTGCAGGTGTGCAAGGTCATACAGACAGCAACACTACAGGGAGCAGTATCAGGCAGGATCTACTTGGAGTACAGGTGTGTACTCGGATAGAGCAAGAGGAAGGCAAGGGAGTTCCTTCCATAAGTATGGTCTGTTGAATTGCAGGTTGTTGCAGATTCATGGGAGATCTACTTGAAGTACCTTGAGTACTTGTGGAGCACGTGGAGTGCTTGTGGAGTGCGTGGAGCACTTGTGGTGTGCGTGGAGCACGGGAGGTGAACACCAACTCTGTATTTGAGTTGGGTGTTGGGACCTGTGAGAGGGAGAGCTTTGGGGAGAAGAATTACTGTTCACTTGAGGTGTGGGAAACCTCTGTAAGGTGGTGGAGAAGAAGTGGCATCTTCTTTATTGTATTCTTTTCTGTATAAAGTGTTAATACAATTTGGTATTGTCTCTCATATGCTGTGTTATTCTGAATTCTAGTTACTTGGTGAATCTGGTTAATTTCCGCATATTAAGTTGCTTGGTATTAGTAATCAAATTGTGTGCTTCCGGTTTACATCCTCCCAACAAGTGGTATCAGAGCCTTGGTTGTAGGTTCTTGAGCTTGATACCAACAGGTGGTATCTGAGCTGAGGTTGGAGGAAGCAGGTTTTGTGTTTGGTTACAGGGCACTCTCAGGGGTTTCTGATCGAGTGGGAGTAGAGCAACTGCAGATCAAAGTAAGCTAAGAATGGAGGAGTTGAAAAGCACAGATGGTCACTCACGGTCCTATGGAAAGAAAGAGCAGGTAAAAGATTATTGTTGGTTGGTAGCAGATCAACATGAAGAAACTAAAGATACAGATGTAGCAGGTGTTGTTGTATAGGATGTGTTTGCAGGTTTCTTGGATAAAGTTGAATCTTGGATAAAAGATTCGGTTGCCTCTTTCCATGCAGTTCCAGGTAGAGGAGCTGGTGAGCCTTGCCAAAGAATTGGCAAAGGGGAAGTGAAGCTGAAATTGCAGGCGGCCAACACACAGGTGTTGATGAAGGTCATGCAGGTCCCAGGTTTGGAGATATGGCTAATTTCTTCAGAAAGATTGGGTGATGAGAGATGCACAAGAACTCTCACAGCGGATGCACTTGAATTAGCTGGTGGTAAAAAAACAGGTATCCTTTATCTACCTGTTTATATTACAGATTCTTCTTTTGTTGCGGAGACGTGGCTTCGTAGGCTTGGTCACATGAGCAGGAAGGAGATGCATGTTCTTAAGCGGAAGACAGATATATTTGACAGGCTTAAGAACTGGAAAGCCTTGGTGTTTATGGAGGAGATAGCGGACAGAACCAGTGGATGTGGCTGGATACTTCTGAGCAGGGCAGTTTGGACATGGATATTGATTCAAAGGAGCTCGCGGGTAAAAAGTCATCACTCACAGGCGAACACAGACACCGGCGTCGGTCAGGAGGAACCAGCGTCGAATAGACAGGTGCCGATGTCGGTCATGTGCAGACCGAAGCCGGCGATGTCGGGCAGGGTAAGACCGACGTCGGTCAGGGGACCGACGTTGGCAGAATGTAAGACCGATGTCGGTTAGGAGAACCGACGTCGGCAGCAGGGACACCAGCGCAGGCAGGTTGGTAGTCAGGTACAGACGCATGGAACTGACGTCGGTCGGATGCAGACTGTGGAGTGACCGAGGTCGGTCACTGTAACAGATTTTGGGTGGACAGCAAGCTGTCAAGGAGTCTCAAACACCCATACGGAGGATTGAAGGCGTAAGTAGGCCCTCAAATTCGTTGTTCCTCTTCTTCATACATGTTGCTGATTGTAGAGCAGGAAGGATCCAGGAAACAGGTGTGAGCTTGGCATGGATGAGGATGTGATTCCTTGGA
This sequence comes from Torreya grandis, assembly GCA_037957365.1. Taxonomy (NCBI): domain Eukaryota; kingdom Viridiplantae; phylum Streptophyta; class Pinopsida; order Cupressales; family Taxaceae; genus Torreya; species Torreya grandis. Next base: position 1,266,694 of record JARHVA010003320.1, on the reverse strand, counting down.
GGAGAACCAGACAGGTGTGTCTTGGTAGAGTTGCCAGCAGGTATAAAAGCACAGAGACGAATGGATACCTTAGTAGAAGAATAGAGAGAACGGATACGTGAGACGGAAGATCAGGTATATGGTCTTGTGGAGCTGCAGGACAGTGGTACAGGTTTTGACAGGTGGAGGACGGAGCATGGCTTCAGTCAATGTCAGGGTAACTACTGTGATTTGGCTTACCAGGGGGATGATGAGTCGCGACATCATTCTGTTGCTGTATGTGGATGGTATGTTTTGCTATAGCAGGTGTGTACATACAGGGTTTTGCTGAGCTAAGGGTAAGATTAGTTCAGTGGCATGTCAGGAGGAGTTTGGAGCAGCGGAATTCTTTGACATGGGAGGCATGGAGATCACAGGTTGATTTTGTCTCGAGTGGGAGCTGATGTGAATCAGGTGTTGGCGAGGTTCGGGATACAGAACCGGAGCACACTAAGGGCTAGACAGGTACAGTGTCCGAAATCACATGAGGTCTGGTATAGACCTGAGTATTCCCATGCAGTGGGAGCTGTCAGAGAGTTAGGAGCCAATTCGGGGAAGTGGATTCTCAGGTTTTTTGAGAGGGACCGGCAGCAGGTGTTGCTATGCAGGGTCAGGACTTCACTACAGGTGTTGTAGGTTCGGATGTGGAAGGTTACTCGGATGACAGGTGGTACACCACGGGATGTGTGGTGGGTTGTCTTCAGGTGGGAGCTTGAAGAGGGATACAAACCAGGAAACAGATTAGACGGAGTACGGGTACAGGTACAGTGCAGCTGTTTATCTCCAAGTGGGAGATTTTTAGGATTGTGGAGCTAAAAGCTTCACTGATGCAAACAGGAGAGGAGGTTGCTGAGTTGCAGAAGAAGTTGGGGTCGGTCTGATCAGCCGACGTCGGCGGGAGAGCATAGAGAAGCAACTGACGTCGGTCATATATCGGCCGACGTCGGTCACCTCCAGGCGGACAGGGACCGGCGTCGGTCGCCTGTGTGGTTCGACTGCGAGCTATTTACGGGCAGTTAGCTAACGAACCAAGTGTTTGCATGAAGAGATCTATTTTTAGACTGAGAGCTGCAGATCTAATTATTGTAATTAGATGTCTAATCATTGTTTGGATGAGATCTATATAATAGACTCATGGTTGTATTGGAAATGTGTGCTAGGGAGTAAGAGAGCATAATTATAAGCTCCTTCTGTGTGTGAGGTAGAGCTATGGTGCGTTCCTCCTAGTGCCACAGTACCAGGTGTGTTGGTGCTGGATTGGAGAGCCAGCTGGGTTCTTCAAGAGTGTAGGATCTTGGTCACAGTTGCATGGCCTATATAGGAGATATACATGGTAAGTAAGATCGTTGATCTGCAGGTGTATGTGTGTGCAAGGTCGAGGTTCACAGGTGATTAGAACCATTGCTTGATTTGCAGGTGTGCAAGGTCATACAGACAACAACACTATAGGGAGCAGTATCAGGCAGGATCTACTTGGAGTACAGGTGTGTACTCGGATAGAGCAAGAGGAAGGCAAGGGAGTTCCTTCCATAAGTATGGTCTGTTGAATTGCAGGTTGTTGCAGATTCATGGGAGATCTACTTGAAGTACCTTGAGTACTTGTGGAGCACGTGGAGTGCTTGTGGAGTGCGTGGAGCACTTGTGGTGTGCGTGGAGCACGGGAGGTGAACACCAACTCTGTATTTGAGTTGGGTGTTGGGACCTGTGAGAGGGAGAGCTTTGGGGAGAAGAATTACTGTTCACTTGAGGTGTGGGAAACCTCTGTAAGGTGGTGGAGAAGAAGTGGCATCTTCTTTATTGTATTCTTTTCTGTATAAAGTGTTAATACAATTTGGTATTGTCTCTCATATGCTGTGTTATTCTGAATTCTAGTTACTTGGTGAATCTGGTTAATTTCCGCATATTAAGTTGCTTGGTATTAGTAATCAAATTGTGTGCTTCCGGTTTACCATCCTACCAACAATATAGAGAATGACATGAATTGCCATTCCTTCTACGAAAACTGGTGCAAAAATTGAGAAATAAAGTGTCATGTACCACACACATGCCCTTAATATGATATCTGAGTATATTTATTTTGATAACATGAGTAATACCAATTGAATTTCTGAGTAAACATTTATAAGATTATAGAACACATGCTACACATGATGCCCCCAATTTGAGTAATTTTTTTCAATAAATTATGTATAAAATTGAAAATATTTTTAGATAACCATTAAAAATTGATATGTAGACTAAACATGATTCTAAAAAATTTAAAAAATATTGTTTTTGAATTCACATATGAAAGTGCGCTATTCTGGACAACTACAACCTGTATTGTTGTTCACTTGGTGTAGTTATGTCTGAATATGCTTTCTGGGCAAAAATTAAGTATGCACTATGATCAATTGAGTAAGTATTTTTTTTTATATATACACAATGAAATATTGCAACTTAGTATCTAAAACAAGCCATTGTGTATGCCCCCTCTTTTGAGGTGAGTTGTGAAGCTTGCACTAAAACTCAACTCAAAAGAAAAAAAAATGCAAATGATGTTATGTAAAGATTGTAATATGGATTAATAATGATAATATTAAAAATCATGGCATCATATTGATAATATGAGTAAAATAATAATGTATGATACATGTAGAACTATGTATACATAATGTCATATCTAGATAGATGTTAACAATTAAGCATGTAGTGAATAAATGATTAATACTAAGTAATTGAAATTGATATATAATTAGTTAGGGATAATGCATGATATTGATCACTACATCAACAAATTAAGGAGATGCATGATATCTATCATGGCATTGAAAACTGAACAAACAATAACAAACAAGAGTGATGGTCATGATGCATACACAAAGAGCACACAAAACAAACAAGAAGGTCAAAGGGCCACATACAAAGGACATGTTCAAATGTCGTTCACATGTATAAAAACACATAATAAGGCTTGGAGCCAAAAATAAAAAGAATGTTTAAATGTCTACAATTTAGAAAAGTGAATACACACAAAACATGAAGCAAAGAAGCAAAGACGATAAACATGTATGAATAAGTGAAATCAATTTATATAAGCAAGTTGTATTATTAGTATATTCAATAACTCAAGTATATAATAAGATGAAAATGTTAAAGTAATTGTGCAAATATGAAAATATATGTGCAATGTACTGTACTATAGTAGAAACAAAAGATATAATCATAGAGTGATAAAACCTAAGTAAAAGATGCCTTTAGTGAACTTAATGTGATGCAAAGAATTTTTAAAGACTTGTGACTATTTGGACATGAGATTATATTATGTGTTCATTGGGATAAGTCTATTGGAATAGGACAAGAGAGCAACGTGTTATTGTTTGGATTATTGCGATTTTATCTATGTAAATTTTTTTGGTCTGAGACAATATCACCGCCTGCAACTACATCTGAAAGTGACTTGTATGTTTTGAAACTCACTCAACTAAACTTGTGAAACATATTTGGTACCAAAGTGGATACATATAAGTACTGTGTATAGTAAATCATAAAGTAACTGATGTAAATGAACTACAAATATTATGCATAGATCTTGATTTTTAATTTTTTTGAAATATTCTATTTTTTTGAATTTTTTAATATGTGGAATGATAAGCAAAGAAGATATGTACAAGGATATATGCTATTAGAAGCCCAAGATATCATCAATGAGATGTCTCTGTCTAGGCCTTGTATCGTATGTTTTATAATCCTCACATTGTCATATTCATCCTGTATATTAGTCATGCCATTCGAATCATATTCTGCATAATCATTATCATCATCATATGAGAGAACCAATTTGAATTGTGCATGAGATTGTGATATGTTGTTTTGATAATATTTTGTATCTATGTATGAATAACTATTTGCCCCATACTTTGGTATTGAACTTTATGATTTATCTTTTGTAATATGCATTGTGTCATGTGCCTCTACTGATATTCCATTAGTTTTATTTGTTTGAATATTAGTTAAAGATATACTTTGTTTTGAATAGAGGTTTTTTCCTCTAAAGATGCTCTCTCTTTTGGATAGAGGTTTTTTCCACTTCACGTTCAAATGTAGTGCAAACTTTGTGTTTATCAATCATTCCTCCTATTGATTTTAACCATGATCCTTCAAGCATAACATTGTATGTACTTGTAAGATAAATAACATTGAAAGTAAGAGGACACTATCTTGAGGCAAATAATATTGTTAACTCATTTGATCCTAGACACGATATTGATGCGGTAGCTTGATCTATGTGCTAAAGATTATAACTAAGAAATACCATAAATGATGTAGAACAAAAAATTATTCCTTGATAGTCCCCTAACCTTGACATTGGTAAATTGCTTTCCATATATGTGAGTAATGATAGTGAAAGGTTATTGATAGGAAGAAGGGCTTGTAATTGTATCTGTTGGAACCATTCTTGTAACATTAGATTTTGTAGGACACTTTTATTTTTGAACCTATTTTATGATAACCCCTTTCTTAAAGATACTTTATTGCTTGGATTGAATTTATTTTAGAGACTTCTCTATTAGTGATTTCTGCTTGTTTGGCTGTAACTTTTGTAAACTTTGATTTTCAAACTATTCCTATTGTACTTGTTTTTTGTGTAATATTGATTTTTCATCTTGTTATTTTTTTAATATTTATTTTTCATCATGATATTTTTCTATTCTTACTTTTTAATCTTATTGTTTTTGTAATCTTGATTGCTCTAATTTGTCATTTTATATCCATAGTTGTTCTAAATTGTCCTTTTGTATCCATACTTTTTCTTTTTGCACATGTGCTTTATATGATGCAATCATAAAGTGAGTGGGTTTCTTGATTGATGTATCTATTATAGGATCACCACTATCAATTATCTTTTATATTTTAGCTTCAAAGCTAAACAATTATATGTAGGATGCCCATGCATTCTATGATATGAATAATACTATTTTGATCTCCTTAGAGGATGCATAGGAGGTAGTTTGATCAACTTGTTTTGAATCATTTATATTAGAATCTCACTTAAAATTTTATTAACATTTTTTATATTTTTTGAATCACTAGTTGTAGCTTCCGATTTTGATATGAAGTTTTGTTATGCACAAAATTACTGTATGAAAATAGAAATGCATGATTAACTCTAGCACACATTGGATTATTTGTATATGTGATCTAATTTTTCCATGATGTGATATTTGAAATGAATACTGATTTTACTTTTATAATTCTTCTATTGATTTACTCATAGTGATGATTTGATCTTTAAGTGTTTCACAAGCACAAAACTTAGATATTTTTGATTTAAAATGTGTACAAAAACCATCAAGAGAAGATGTGGGAAGTGGAGGGGGTTGAGGAAGGACATGATGGTTACCTTCATTTGGTATTATATGCTTGTAATATTCAACAATAAATGGGTTCACCAATATGTTTTTAAATTAAAAATTAAGAAAGTATTAATATAATTAAGACTTATAATTGAGTAAATCAAGATGCACAAGATATACAATTATCACACATGACTGATTTTAAACTTACTATTTTTAGAAATGTGTTAAAAAGGAAAAGTACTAAGGACAAATAACTTATCTAGAATTCAGATCTAATAGATTGCAAAAAAAATTATGTAATTAACTATGGGATTGTGTGAGGTCACTGTGAATTAGGAACAAGGTTTCATTTTAATATGAGATAATGTCATGTTATTTAGATAGATCCAACTTTCACTGGGGTTTGTAATAAGTGACAACATATGTTACAGTTTTTGACCTCTATGAATTTTTTTATGGATGCACTTCCCCTTGTAGGTTTTATGTATATGATCGAATTCATTCCATTCACTCCAAGAGCTATTATGTGTGTTATTCTTCACTTAAAACCCTAGTAAAATGGGAAAAATGGGTTAGGGTCTAAAACTATGATTGACGTCAACACCCCATATGTTGAGTGCTACCTACATACCAATACTTTAAAGATGGATCAAACTTCATGTAGTTTTTCCATACTACGGTGATGTGTGTGAAATACTAGTGAAATATGATATGATAATGCACTCCTAGTATAATTATATGTTTGTTCAATGAATTGTGACCTTGATGGTGTAATCAAATCTAGATCTAGGCTTCTTGAGTTGTAGGAACTCAAAATTGAGAAGAATAAGTAATTTCCTCTCAATTTACAATTATATCATTCAGGCAATTTAAAAAATAGAAGCCTCTAGCGAACAAATGAATAGAAAATATGTTTATATATTGATCGTTTTGGGATTTATTTGAATTGGGCTTGTGAAACATGCAGGATGATGTGTTGGGATAACTTTTAATTTGAGAAACTAGTTTTTATTTGGTGGGTGGTTGAAATCAACAGATTTAGACACTACCAACCAACGAGATTGTCTTAAAAGCATGATTTTGTCTAAGGATAAAATACAACTAAACTAAAAGTATGAATTAATTGATGGATGAGCTCAATATATTTTGAATGAGAATTATGAAGAATAAGTATCAGATTTTCTTTAAGGTAGAGGGTCATCCACATAAAAGTGGAAGAAAAATGATTTACAATTATGAAATTGAGCATAGGTTAAGTGTGCATAGTGGATGGTCACAAGTGCATTATTTTAAAATTAATATGATTTCTAAGGTACTTTAATTCCATCAAAATTGATGTGGCACATTATATACCTCCATCAACTGAAAGATGTTGAGTATTATTAATCAAATTATAGAAAAACTACAAATATTTGTGTTGATGTATGTCTGTGTCAAGGTTATAATGTGAACAACAGAATAACATTTCTCATATTATAGTGCAGGTACTAAAAAACCTTGGAGTTTCACTCAATTTTTCTAGATATATTATGTGGTGACCACCTTTTGGTCTGCAAGCAAACCCTTATGTAGGGACAATAGGAATATGGTAGTGACACAATCTACCTAAATGATGTAAATTGCTTTGTATTTTCCAATATAAGTCCAAAATATTAAACACACAAATGGGAATATACAATGAGTGTTAATATAAAGTATTCATGTTTAAAAAAATTTCAAAAGAGGAAGCAGGGTAAGGTAGAAAATAAAGGTCCCTTGTAACAATAAAGACCAACAAATCCCCTTTAATTTCTTTTAACAATAATGCAAATAAAACTAATAGATATGAGATCCCAGTGCTTAGACCCTAAAAAACATAAGTGTAGTAAGGATTCTAGGGTGAATATAATGCACATATCTAAAAAGGATGCTTTAAAACACCACCTATAATAAATTACCTTAAACACATTTACTATCAGAGCAGGGAGAAAATAGAACATACATAAAAAACTTCATTAGCCTAGTTGAAAGCACAAACTAACAAGATGCATTTAAAAACACTAATACCAGATTTTACCATTAAGTAAATAGGATCATATATTATTAACAAAGATTGAGAAACAAGAATGCATGAAAATAATGAAAACAATGAGTTAATTACTGTAATCTTTTTTCTCTTTGTATTAATTCACAAAATTCTATCTCTGGTTTACAATGAAGGGGAGAACCCATATATAGGCCATTTTAATGCCTTAGTCAGTTACAAAAGGAACTGAGTAACATAACCCCTGTTAGTAGACAAGGTCTCCTATGTCTTAAAGTTGGGGAATATTCCCTATTCAAAATATGAGGATATTTTACAATGCAATTCGAAGGACCATGGGACATGTTTCTTATTCAGAAGGAACCCAATAGGTGGATATTTTATTCTTGAAGAGCTAGGTTGGGATCCCAATGGTATTGCTAATGATGAAGTTCCTGCTATAGAAGAAGATGGAGCACTATTACCGATTAGAGAAGAAGACATTCCAAGAGGGGTTAACAAGGTAGTGGCTCATGAGGTAGAAGTTTAATTTTAGGCATAAACTTGCCCTCTCCATGATTAAAACATTTCCTGTAGTCACTATTGATCAATCTCAAATCGATGATAGGCTCCTTCAGTAGATTGGTTGTGAGTTTGACTATTGCATCATGCTTGCTTAGGAGAGGTACCACAACTTTGATGATGGCCTCAACCTTCTCTATTATTTAGTTGGTAGAGGCTACCAAATACACCATTTCTTGTTCAAAGATCACCCCTATGGCCATGGCATGTTTTCAGAAGTTCACCATGAAGTTCTGTAATTGAGCCCTAAAGGCATCCATACTAATGATGGATCCATATTTGTTATCCAAGTGCATAATTTCATCATCCTTCAGTAAGGTGATAAATTTGTCATGTTTTTGTGTAAGGGATATTTCTAGGGACCTCATGTCTTTAATCTACTGGTTCATGTTATTTCTCTTGATAATTACATAGGAATGAGCAATGCTCAATTCCTCCAAGGGAATTAGGTTTAGGTCCTTAAAATTTTTCATTCTGATCAACCTCAAAAATTTGATTATCTTGATGTCACACCCTCCATATGTAAATTTTGCCTTGAAGACCTTATTGTATATTTCATCTCCCTTTGCCTTATATTGAGCTAAGGTATTCAACATATCAAACATCTCTTCTATGGGCCATTCCACTCTTGTTATGGTCTGATCTAGTAATGTGGCTTTGTGTTACTACTCCAAATTAGCTATTCTTTGCTTCACTCCCTTAACCAATTTTATAGCCATAACTATAGTTGCTTGGAGAGCTAAGAGGGGGTCCTCTTTGTATTATTATTGTTAGACCTACCTAGCCTTCTTTGTATTTGTCATCTCAAATAAGGTTTCTTATGACTCATACATGATTGTTTGATCAGGGTGGGTGACCTTCCTCTTGGTCACCCTCTTCATTACCCCAACGTTGTCAAATTTCAATGTAACCTGGGGAGGGTCCATTATAACCTAGTCTAGGTTATCCCTAATGGCTAGCTACTTCTGCTTAATGATAGGACCAAAGTTTCCCAAAGTTATGACACAACTTGTCAGATTTAAGAGCACACATGATTACCAATGTATAAGTAACTTAAACATGCAGAAATACCAGAAGAACAAATAACTATCAATGAGAAATAACACAGAAGCTGAGAGGCAACACATAATTGTATTCAACTCATTACAAAGAAAATTACAATAAAGAGATCACACTCTTCTCCACCTCTACAAGGCCTTCTACCTCAAGGGCTCCAAGTAATCTTCCCACCTGAGTAATCTTCTCTCATAGGTCTCAACTAACAACTTATACAAGCTGTTGTTCACCTCATTGTACCTCCAGTACAACTGAGTATGAACCGGTACTCCAAGTAGATCTAACCATGATCCTGCTCCTGATGTATTGCTGTCACCTTGATCTTGCTCCCCCGCCGATCCTCTTCTGACCCTCGCATACACACATCTCCCTGCAGACCAACCTGATCTTACTTATCACATGCAGATCTCCTCCATGACCCTACAACTACCTGCATATCAAACCTGATCTTACATACATGGGGAATCCTACTTGATTCCACCATGGGAAGAACTCTCCAAGCTCCACACTTGGGTTATACAAGTTCAACACTTAACAATACAACCCATGAGTCTATTATATAGATCTCATGCATACACTAAATTAGACGAGTGGCTCGAAGACTCAAACTGGTCTTCAACATGCAAACTCCGCTTTCACTTAACTGACTGTTCATCAACAGCAGTTCTGACCGCTACAGGTGACTGACATTGGTCCCTGCCTGACTGGAGGTGACCGATGCCGGCCGATCTCCTGCCGATGCCAGTTTCCTCTATGCTTCCCCTGACTGACGTCGGTTGTGGCCTATCGACGCCGGAAACTTTCAAGCTGCGAAAAACCTCCTCCTTCTGTTTGCAATAAGGTGAAGCTTTTAGCTCCACACCCTAACAATCTCCCACTTGGAGATAAAGAGCTACACCTATACTCATACCAGTACTCTGTCTAATTTGCATCCTGGCTTGTATTCCTCTTCAAGCTCCCACTCGAAGACAACCCACCACACTCCCTGTGGTGCTACACCTGTGTCTAAATTTCTCCATTCTTCTGCCTTTTTATACTCCCACTCAAACAGTAACCCCTGTGAGTAACCTGTAATCAACAACACTTAACAGATTTGAACCCCTGTTAGTCAAGCTCGCTCTGAGAACATCCAACCTCGCTCTGATACCATTTGATAGGACCAAAGTTTCCCAAAGTTCTGACACAACTTGTCAGATTTAAGAGCACACATGATTACCAATGTATAAGCAACTTAAACATGCGGAAATACCAGAAGAACAAATAACTATCAATGAGAAATAACACAGAAGCTGAGAGGCAACACATAATTGTATTCAACTCATTACAAAGGAAATTACAATAAAGAGATCACACTCTTCTCCACCTCTACAAGGCCTTTTACCTCAAGGGCTCCAAGTAATCTTCCCACTTGAGTAATATTCTCTCATAGGTCTCAACTAACAAATTACACAAGCTGTTGTTCACCTCATTGTACCTCCAATACAACTGAGTACGAACCGGTACTCCAAGTAGATCTAACCATGATCCTGCTCCTGATGTATTGCTGTCACCTTGATCTTGCTCCCCTGCCGATCCTCTTCTGACCCTCGCATACACACATCTCCCTATAGACCAACCTGATCTTACTTATCACATGTAGATCTCCTCCATGACCCTGCAACTACCTGCATATCAAACCTAATCTTACATACATGGGGAATCCTACTTGATTCCACCATGGGAAGATCTCTCCAAGCTCCACACTTGGGTTCTACAAGTTCAACACTTAACAATACAGCCCATGAGTCTATTATATAGATCTCATGCATACACTAAATTAGACGGGCAACTCGAAGACTCGAACTGGTCTTCAACATGCAAACTTCGCATTCACTTAACTGACTGTTCGTCAACAACAGTTCTGACTGCTACAGGTGACCGACGTCGGTCCCTGCCTGACTGGAGGTGACCGACGCCGGCCGATCTCCTGCTGATGCCGGTTTCCTCTGCGCTTACCCTGACCGATTTCGGTTGTGGCCTGCCGACGCCGGCAACTTTCAAGCTGTGAAAAACCTCCTCCTTCTATTTGCAACAAGGTGAAGCTTTTAGCTCCACACCCTAACACTTAATGCATGATTTATTTGAAGACCCACTTGGGGGATCTGATGAGGGAGGTAATGGTTGAGATTTATTCAACCCTTGGAAGGTATATGTCTAAGAGGCATCAATGGTTGTGACTAATATGAACATGGAGCTAGGGGATGAAGAAGCATTAGTGCTAGCTGAAGAACTAGTGGAGAACAAGGGAACTTGTATAAGGATGATAGTAGGCATCTTCTTAAGCAATTGTGGGCTAGGTATAGGCATAAGCTTGAGCATGACTAGGGGAAAATTGGCCATCATCAAGACCCTAAAAGTGGATGATATGGTGAATGGGGTGATAGTGGGCAACGACATGGTTAGAAGCCTAATTATAGGTCTAGTGAAGGGCCTATAATGTTGGAAGTTGACATGACCTAGAGTTGGGGAGGATCAAATACACTCAAGGGTTGTTTATTGAAGAAAGAAGGGGTAAAGTAATATGTTCTTGACTTGTAGTACTTGATCCTTCCCTAGTAGGAGGAAAGGGAGGAAATGATGATGTTAAAGTTGTCAGAGTAGAAGCTACTGTTAAAGGTGATGCTTGTGTTGTAGTATAATGTTACACCTAAGATGTGATTCCAAACAAGACCCTTGAGGTAGAAGCTTATGCAAATTATTTTTTAGAATTAGTCCCTCCTTTCTCCAAAGTAGGAGATAATCCCTGAAGTATCCTATGACTGAGTTGTAGATCAGTTGGGCCTTCCTCTTTGACACTGGTGACATGGATAAGAGATGCTAACATTCTTAATTGAGTATCTTGGTGCTTAAACACCTAAAAAAACCTAATACCATCCAGTCTTACTTTCACCTATGTGATCCCAATAGCTTTTGGCCTCTACTTGAATTTTATTTTATCAACTACATTAAGGTAGAATTGGTCTCCATCCTCAGGCTGATGATGATATGTGATACTAAGATCTACCTTGTGTCTAAAATATTGATCAAATGTCAAGTTCATAGGGTCCCATTCCCTGTCGATATCCTTCTCCAAACTGAAGGTGGACCTATGTTTGGTAGCATCTATGACTGAGTGCCAAGTTTCAATTTTGAATCAATCGATGTTATCTAATTGGGTGTGGACCTATCCCTTATTCTTATTTTTACATAGTCCATCTACTTATGTGAGTATTTGGATGACAATCTCTTCCTCAGCTAGCTTGTTTGGTGTTATGGTGGGAAACCTAAATGGGGCTATCTTTATTCCCACTACTCTGATTATAGTGTAGTCAGAGTAATACTAATAGTCTCTCAATATCCTAAGGGTTACCCTGATCTCTACTGATAGCTTGAGCATGGTTCTTTCATGGATGGATCTATATACGATTAGGTAGAACTACTCATCAACAACCCAAATCTCCTACCTATATCTATAAATTTTAACCTTTATGAAGATATGGGGGATGGCCTATCTCATGTTTGGGTCCAAATTGGTAAACTGGGGGAATTTTAGAGTAGCACACATGGCATCAACTAGGTGGGACATCATATAAAAATAACTTCCTTGATTGGCTATGGTGTTTTTAATTTGGGTATCCAAATTATAGGAGATGATCTCCCCAAAGGGGGGAGTTGTGGAGTCATATATAATCATAGACAATAGTGGAACCCACTTCTCATCCACATGGCCAGTGTATTCTACTCCATGCAACATGTTCATCATGGCCATCCCCATTCTCACCCTTTTTTTGAATTACGTGATTGGGATCTAATTTATTTTAGACTTACAAATGAACCTCCCTAGGTTCTCTACCCATCTTCTCAAGACATCTTTGATATTGTGTGAATCGAGCCATTGGGTCATGGTTTCTTGATTATAAACAATTTTAGGCTTGGGCAAGTCATAATAGGCTTGAAAGGCCAATCCAACCATGTAAGCGATATCATTATCCAAGTTGATAGATTTGATCATAGCATCCACACATCTAGATTAAATGAAAATTTGGTGGACCAATTCCACACAAGGGAACACCTATGGATTGGATGCAACTTTGTGCAACACTTGGGGCTTCTTCATCATCACTATCTTGGTCTACCATCCTCTCCACATGGTATAATAAGTCATTTTAGTGTTTGTATTTTGTGGCCAATGCAATTGCATTAAATTTGGTGTCTCAGAATAATGTGTTTATCTCATATAAATATATAAATAGAATCTATTCTAACTTGGCAACTTCAGATGCTCCTGATTCGGGCATGACTTCTAAATTTTTTCTTGATGAGCTCATGGATTATTTAGATGGAAAACAAATGCATAGAAGTTTTTTATCAAATGATACAAATCACTTTGGAGTTTTCAATAGATAGCAATGGTGAATGCTAATCTTCAAGACAATAAGCTTTAAACTACAATTTTTTTAGAATTTTGAAATGAAAGATATGGGCCATAAATGGAAAGTATATTTCATTTGATTTGACATAAAGCTTGGGTAGCTCTTTGGTTTTGTTCCAATGACTTCAAAAATTCACTTTTGGAATTTGGCCAATCATTGCTCTTAGTTTATCCACATATCTTTTCATCATAGGATTGGCTTTTCCTTGAGGTGACTCAAATTTATAACCATATAAATGAGCCCCATCAACATTTAATTTGTACTAATAACTGGCACTTCATGGGTATTTACGTGTCTTTCAAGTGTCATACTTGACACACATTTGTCACTTGGCATTATTTCATGTGTTCCAACCTTTTATTTTGGAGATTGGGATATCTAGGTGGGTGGCATGATATTTTACCATGTGGCATATTTTGATTGGCTCACACCTCATTTTGGTATTGAATGGATTGACCCCCTTTTATTTTGGGTTGACATGGTTTTGGAACCCCTACTAGCTGGTTAAGTGGTAGGCTCTCATTGACTCACACTGTTACATAAATATATTATATGAAACTCTTGAAGGACCTGATTCTTGGGACACCTTGACATATTTCACCTTTTCATTGGATTACTTTTCACTATGTCTCATAGCTTCCTTTGATTGTGATATCACCATGTGGTAAGGGGTCCATGCATCATTAGTCCATTATAATTTCCTACTAGGTGGTTTTTATGTAACATCTAATTGTTCAAGATTGAGTGATCAAGTGATAGGTGTCACCTTGCCATGCACTCATAGTGTTGGTAGAATTGAACTTTGTATTTTAGCTTCTGGGATGTGAATGGAATGATTGAGTGCCAAGCGTTATGATGTAGTTAGATTGATCTATCATGGTGCTTTTGAAATCAATTAGGGTCTTGGAAGGCCATGATTGGGTATCATGTGGTATGATCTGATGGGTTTTCCCTCTTTCATAGGCTAGAATGTAATGATTGGATGACATGTGACACACTCCCATTGGGTCACTTGGTTGTGAGACTTGAGAGAATAATGAGATCCTTAAGAAATTATGATTGGATGCCAAGGGACATACTATTTTGGAGTTACTGGGGTCATAAAATTTTGTGACTTCTCTTCAAACTAGAGATGCCAAGATTGAGTGCCAAGTGGCACATTCAGGCTGGGTCACTGGGTCATGACCATTTTCAACACTGAAATATATGTGACTAAGTCTCAAATTTTATATAATCAAGTGATCGATGCATGCAAAACTACCATGTGTTAATTGAGATTGAGCTAATGTCAAGATCTTGTGTGAAGGTAAAAGACATGAAAGTTAGTGATTCGTGTGATAAAAAGAAAAAAGGGGTAAGTCTAAATTCATAAATTTAAGTATATAATCTGACTTGGACCCTTATTTATAACTTAAGATCAAGGTACATCCTAGTATTGAATGTGATTTTGACATAACCAAATCAACATTATAGTTCAAAAGCCTTAATTAAGTGATTTTGATCACATTTTCGAGACCATACCTTGGTCTTCAAATTGTAACCCCTTGCAAGATTAATTTTTAAACAAGTTAGATCATTAGAAAATGAATTAAGTTAAATGTTAATGAAACATTTTAAAAATGTACTCGTTAATATTAGTCATGGACTACCATGAATTTTAAGCTTTGAAAACCATAGAAAGGGTTTCCTATCACATGGAGAAAATAACAAGGTATGTCCTAGGATAAATGACCCAAGATTTCATGGGGTCCCCATTTTAGGAAAATGGGGTGTGTTGAACTTAATAAATGGAGACCTCTATAAGAAACATAGCAATATGTTAGAATCTAGATATCTTGGTTTAGAGTGTAATCATTAAATAATGACCCTTTGGTAGATGTAATAAATATCGTAATTGGTTCTCTAAAACTAACAAATTTTTAATTGAAGGATTATAGACTTAAAAAACCTGAAAAGAATTCATACTTATGTGAGTGCTTTGAATTAATTGACTAATATGCCTTAGGGTTTCAGAATTAGTATCTTCAAACTTCATGGCTTTGAACATAGGTTCTGGATAAGCATTTTTAGACATATATAATGATGCTTAGTTCTAAAGGGGATGGCTTGGGCATTGCTCTATTTATAGCTATACATCCATAAGCTTGACAAAGGTACCTTTAGCTCCACTTCAAGGCCTTGTTCAACTGCTATCCAAGTATCTATACCCTCAATAGATTTTACCCGAATCAATTTTAAAGGAATGCAACTTTTAGTGTCAAGTCTATTTTAACTCGATACACATGTTTTTTGATCCTTTTTTGAAAACCCTTAGAGATTGGGAACCAATTTGTTAACCAGGTTTTAGGGAATTCTAGAACTTCTGCTCAATAACCACTTCACTTTATACCAACTGAATTCTGCCTAGGCATTCTTATGATGTGAAAATTAAGTGCCGATATGTATGGATCTTTAGAATTTTGAAACCTTCATCCAACCAAACATAAGTTTGTTAGCACCAAATTATAATTAGATTAAAAACACATATCTCATGGAATAACAAATTTATTATTAAACTCTCCATATTTTCTAAATTAACATATGGTATAGTCTCTTACTTTGGACGACTATTTATTAAGATGTACATAAGTTTTAGCACCTATATTCTTCATGTTTTAGAACTTCAAAAAAATGTAAGAGAAAATGGGGACCTTGACCAGAGGGTTTATTACTAGGCTACAACACATGAAAACTAATCTAAGGAAAGAACAGGATAGAAAGCAAACACATAAAAATAATTCAAAGCAAAAACAAAACTAATCTACTTCTACTTACTAATATACTAAACCAACTCACAGTCCCTGGGTGGGGGTGAAAGGGGTGGCCAAGAAGTAGTACTTTAAGTACTATCCATTCTCTGATAGAGCTAGGTCATTTCCTTACAAATTATTAAGTCTAAATGCGTTGTCACCCATGATCTCTATAATTTGATATGGCTCGATCCAAAGAGGCATGAATTAATCATGCTGGCCTTTTTTCTTGTGGGATTTATCCCATCGTAAGACCAAGTCTAATATTTGGAACATTTTGATTGTATCCCTTTTGTTAAACCACCTTTTCACCATGTCCTAGTGTTTACTGAAGTTCTTAAGGGATTCATCTCTGGTATCCTCCATCTGAATGATATTTAATATTTTGGACTAAATTCTTTCATCATTATCCATGTATTCAGCCATGAACTCATAAGTAGGTAGATGTAATGTAATAGGAAACATTGGTTGTTACCCATATAATAGTAAGAATGGAGATGAATTTAAGGATTGATTGTATCTAGTTTAATCTACCCAAAGAGAATATTTCAATAATGACTTCCACTCCGTTGGTTTCTTATCTACTAATTTCTTTATTGCATTCATCAAGTTTTTGTTTATTGATTATGTAATGCCATTCCCTTATGGATAATGATTTAAAGAGAACTTAACAACAATATTGTTGTTAGAGGCTCATTCTATGAATTCTATAGATTAGAAAGCTAAACCTTTATTGCACACCAGAGACAAAGGAGTCCTAAATTTAGTTGTGATGTTTTATTCTAGGAACTTGATGACATTAATTACTCTACAATTCTTAGAAGTAACTGCTTCGGTCCACTTGGTGTAATAATAAGTGGATGCCAGTACAAATTTGTGTCTTGTCGATGAGTTGGTATTGATGATCCTAATGAAATCCAATTCCCATTATGAAAATAGCCTAGTTTTAATTACTGGTTATAATGGCATGGCTGCCCTTACTTCTCTACTATCAAATAATTGAGACTTATGACATGCTTGAACATGAGCATGTGTATCTTTAAATATGGTAGGCCAATGATAACATGCTCTGAGTATTTTTTTTGTAGTGGTTTTGATCAAAGGGTGTCCACTTCCCAATATCTCATGGAAATTATTTAAGATGTCTGTAGCTTCTTACTTGGAAAAACATCTCAGATAGTTGCCTTCATAATTTTTTCTATGAAGCACTCCCCTCTTGATCATAAAATGTGAGATTTTGAGCCTGAGTGATCTTATTTAATCTCTTTTCAATTTTGGTGGGTAATTACTAATCAATAAGTATTAGACCATGTCTTTGTACCATTCCTCACTCAAAACTGGGTCCACTTCCACCTACAAAACATCAATCCAAGGATCAATCTTGGTGATCAATTGAATTAGGCCTTGTCCTCCTACCATATTGTCCAACTTGATCTCTATTTAATATTTTTGGAGCTTAGTCATCCATTTTCCTCATCTTTTTCTAAACTCGTTCTAGTTAAGCATATGCTTAGTGACGGGGTCAAGTACAATGGCATGATTTTTGTTTCAAAGGATGTAATGTCTATACTTTAAATTTTTTACCAAGGTGTATGTTTGCTTATCTAGGAGTGGGTATCTTAGTTCTGCATCCTTTAAGTTTATACTCATGAAGGTGACTATATGTTCTTTGTCATCTACTTTTTGCATTAAGACAAAAACAATCGTGTGGTCAGAAGTGACGGAATAAAGGTAAATATCTTATTAAAAATTAGGCTAATCAACATGGGTGCTTATGATATAACTTATTTAATGTCTTGGAAAGGTTTTTTAACCTCATATGTTGATTCAATCACATCTTTTTTCAACATGGCATTCAGAGGTCTGATAATTTTGACAAAACCTAAAATGAATTTGTGCACAAAGTTAATTTTTCTAAAAAGCAACTTTAATTCCTTCTTACTATTAAGGAAATCAACTTTGAAAATAATGTTAATCCCATTAGGGTCAATAGCCATACCATCCTTCATGATTATGTTCCCAAAGATTTTACCTTCAATTACATAAAATATACTCTGTTTAGGGTTTAGAGAAATACCAAAGGTTCTACACTTCTTCAGAACTTAATGAAGGTGTGCCATGTAGTCCTTCCTATTTTTAGAGAAAATGGTTAGGTCATCCATGTAAATAATGATGAAATTACTGATCAATCCTTGGAATGCATGTTCCATGGCACATTGAAAGGTATCCCCAATTGAAAGGTATCCCCAATATTTATGAGCCTAAAAGGCATCTTTTTTTGTAAAAACATTCCCCACTTGATTATGAAGGCCATTTTCATTCTATCTTCTTTGTTAACTAGTACCTGGTTGTAACCAAAGAATCCATCCAAGAAAGACATCATATGAGATCCTATAACCATTTTAATTACCTCATATAAGGATGGCAATGGGTAATTATCCTTTTCTAAAGATCAATTGTGATTTTGGAAGTCTATGCAGAGTCTAATTTCACTATTTTTCTTTTTGACTAGGACCAAGTTAGCTACCTGTGTAGAGTGTCTGATTGGGAAAACTATCCTCGCATCTAATAACTTCTTTACTTATTTATATATGAGACGATATAGCACTAGGTTGATGAGTCTTTACCTTTGTTGGAAAGGTTTACACCCTTCCTTCAAAGGGATTATATGAGTGATAATTTGGGTGGTGAAGACTTTGAGGTCTTTGTATGACCATGTGAAGACGTCCTTGAATCTGGATAATATCTTAGTGGCCTTAACCACTTCTTATTTGGTGTAGATAAAATTGATGTTAATGTGTTGGGGATTATTTGATGAACCCAAGTTAGTTTGATTTTAATCTTTTTCACTTACTTTGGGTATTTTAGGGTTACTCATTGTCTTGTTTTGGTCAAATATCCTCTCTAAAGAGACCATGCCTTTAGGGATCCTATTCTTTTTTAGTTGATTTATACCATCATCATCATCATCAAATTCACCTCCTTCATGGATTCTTCATCTTGATCATCGATTACATGTGACTAAAAGACTCTAGAATTAGTCATGAAGTCAATGATCTTCTTATCATATTCAAATAATTTGAATTGGTTGATGTTGTTTGGTATAGAAGGGTAAGATATCGTCTCAACTATGAATTTTTGTTGTTTGAGGTCCTCGAGTATGCTAGGTTGACTGCTACAGAGGCCAACACATCTACCAACTAATTTTGATCCTTGGGCACAGAGGAAATGTCAAATGCTTCAAAGATTTTGAATAAATCCCATGCTCTATATTTATATTTATTTAGATTAAAAATCTTACATTGATATTGGCTACATAATTTCTTCATGACTAACTCAAAATCACCTCACACCAACAATTTCCTTACCTTGTGTTTGATGGTAAATTGAAGCCCTAATATTAGGGCTTCATATTCTACAAGATTATTAGTGTAGGGGAATTGAAGTTTATAAGATGCTTAGTATTGTTTACCAATCAGATTTGACAATACAATACCTACCCCTGAGCCTTGCCTGGATCTTGAATTGTTTAAGTACATCATCTAAAATCCTTCATCTTTGGTCATAAGATTACTTTCATTTGAGCTAGTAGTATCAAGAGTATATACACCCAAGTTGGTAGATTGGAAATTCACTTTCTCATTCTTGGTATTGTACTCCATATTCATGAACTTCATCCTTGTCCCTCGCTTGATTTAGATATGATTAGGCATGCCCCTCCAAGGTAGGTACATGTGTGAGCAGTCCATAGACATATATCCATTGAAGGACTTTATCAAGTCCTTGCATAGTAACACCCCATATACTTCTAGGATTTCCACTACCTGAATGTTGATGAATTGATAAATTTGAGGTTCATAAGCTAACTACATATGAATGTTTAATAATTCTCCTACCACTTTAACCTTCAAATTATCTAGCTGGATGATAACTCTATCAGACTCAATCAGAGTCAATCCTAAATTTTCACAAATACCTGTAGGTATTATGTTAGCAACTGCCCCAAAATCAAGTAAACAATTATTTACATTCTTTCCAAGGATTCTAACAGTTAATAAGAATGGAGTAACCTTGCTTTAATTTTATACATCAATACATTCACATTTGCTAATTTATATTTACCTTTATTTGACTTTTCAGTTAAGTATTTAAGCAACATAACATATTGTTTAGTGATTTGAGCAAGCTCATGCAAAGTATGTTGGCTTTGATCTTCTTCATATCTTCCATAATGTTGTATCCACCTTTAGGCCTAGTCATGGCTAATTCTATAATAGGTTGAGTATTCCTTCCTTTTAGAAGAGGATGATCATTTTTGGTTAGATGATATGGGGGAGTGTCAACTTTTTTAGGAAACATAAAAGTTATTGTAGGTTCTTTTTGGGCTCTATTTCTTAAGACATAATTGATTTTATGGTATTTTTGGAAAGCATGGATCTCATCCATGTTACTTTTGGGCTCATTTTTTGCTTGGTCAAGAAACTCATAAGTTTCAAACATGAGGGCCATTTCAGTAGGGTTGGACCTACTAGTAGGTGCTCTAGTGTTCCTAGAATTATTAGTGTTGTCTTGATTGTCAGAGATAACATCATAACTTTCTAGCTCACCTCAGAATGTCTCAAAAGTGTTGTAAAATTCTATGCAGTGTAATTCTCCAAATTAAGCTATGTTATGGACCTTACACCAATCAAACAAGGCCAATTCACATATATTTATTTCAATCATCTTGTTGGTTGAGGGTTCATTATTGTTATTATTATTAGACCTATTGAAAGTCCTATTGTATTTTTGAAATGTGTAATTTCTATAAGAACCTTCTCCCATGTTACCCATTTGACTTTGTAAATTCAAGTAATCACTACCTAGTTTTTGAACCATCCTCTAAATTGCTTCTAGCTCTCCTTTTGAGGAGTCAGGTTTAGTGTTTTGGACTGGGTTCTAGATAATGTTTTGAGTGTTAAAGTTACTAACATGGAATAGAGCTTGGTTATTATTTTGGGGATGAACCCTAACATTATATTGGTTGAATAATCCCAATTGTTAGCCAAGAATTGCATGGATCAATGGTAATTGATTAAGGCTAGGTATCTGCTTCAAGGCTGACATATTTTGGTTTGCATTTGGGACTAAATTTAGAGTGGGTAAGGCCAAGTTGAGATTTAAGATAATAAAGGCATGATGCACTTGTTCCTCAATGTGTATATACTCTATGTATGCTTGTGGTAGTGTATTGATGTTTATGGATCTTCATAAAAATCCTTAGGTCATTGGGTCTAGGGCATTCTTGTAGATCTCAAGTGCCAGGTCATCTATAGGTTAGTAGGGGGATGTGGTGAGGCTATATATCTTTTGAAATTTAACATTGAAATATATTATGGGTTCATTTAGATCTTGCTTTAGGATAATGAACTATTGGCAGATGATTCCTATACTAAAGACCCTTTCAAAATGTGCAATGAAGGTATCATTGAACTAGTTCCATCCAATGATGGAATCCTCTAGTAAATTGAGGAACCAATCATAGGTTGATTCCCTGAAGGTGAATGGGAAGAGTCTACAAGATACGTCTTCATGGATGACATTTTAGATCCTAAGGTTAGAATTAAAATACTTGATATGCTCTTTAGTAGTTATACCCCTAGATGGATTGAAAAGAGGGAGGTATTTATTTGGGTTCCCAAGCAAATCATGCACAAGACTAGGTACATTCATGGAAGATTATCCTAACCATGCCATGATTGGATAAATGTGAAATAGAGGATGTAGCTAGTGGATTATTGGAGAGGAAGGGTGGTATTTAGATCTTCTATGCCTCTGTTTATTAGCTCTAGAATTATAATGGGATTCTAGAGATTTAAAGGGGACCCTAGTCTCTGAGTGAGATGTAGTTGGGATCCTAGGCAACTTTAGGATGTTTAAGTGAATATCTCTGTCAAAAACTCACAATACTACAAAGGTTCACCAAATATTCAAATATAAGGTAAATATTGGTCCAAATTAACACAAAGGGATCCTATAAGAAGGTGTAAAATTGAGTAGAGTGGTCTTATTTTTCTTTTGTTGACCTGGATCTTTCAGATCTTTAGACCCTACACAAATTGGTTAGAAAATTTGTTGAACCCTGTAAATATCAATGTTGAACATGATATCTTAAGCAATCCTTAGTGTATTAGGCCTTATTAAAGTGTCTCAGAATGAAAATTTGTAAAGAACATCATGATACTACTTGAATATACTCTATTTGGACTTATAAAGCCTTAGCCCAATGAACTTTCATACAATAATATGCTTAGACACCAATTTTTACACTTATTTATTGCAAACTAAAGGTTCTTAGTTCAAATTATGCAAGATTTTACAAATATGGACTAAATAGAGCCAAATATTCTTAAAAAATTTAGTGACATGCCTATCTTTAACCCTCTAGATGAAAATTAAAATAACTCAGAGGGGTAATGCCAAAATATTCTCAGATTTGAGTCAATATTTAAATGATCTTTGGGAATAAACACTTTTCACCAAAATCTTTGAAAGGTTGAAAATATCTTACAAAAATGAGAAGAAAATGCAATGTTTATTCTAATCCTTGTGTATTTTAAAAGAGATTATGCTATACTTCAACAGAAATACACTACAAATTACTGGCCCTCCTTCTAGCACCAACTCTTCCCTATTGATGTATGTCTATGTCAAGGACATAATGTGAACATTAGAATAAAATTCATTGGATTATACTGTAGGCCTTGGAAAACCTTGGGGATTCACTCAATTTTTATGGAGAGATTATGTGGTGACCACATTTTAGTCTGTAAGCAGACCCTGCTATAGGGACAATATGAATATGGTAGTGACACAATCTACTTGAATGATGTAAATTGATTTATATTTTCCAATATAAGCCCATGCCCTTAAACACACAAATGGGTATATACAATGAGTCTTAATCTAAAGTGATTCATGTTTAAAAAAAATTCAAAAGAGGGAATAGGGTAAGGCAGAAAATAAAGTTCCCTTGTAACAACAAAGACCAACATATCCCCTTTTAGTTTATTCTAAAAATAATGTAAATAAAACTAATGGCTATGAGATCCTAGAGCTTAGACCTAGAACATCATAAGTGTAGTGAGGACTATAGGGTGAATATAATGCACATATCTAAAAAGGATGCTTTATAATGCTACCTAAAATAAATTGCCTTAAAGACATTTACTATCAGAGTAGAAAGAAAATAGAGCATACATAACAGACTTCATTAGCCTAGTTGAAAGCATAAACTAACAAGATGCATTTGAAACACTAATGCCAAATTTTATTATTAAATAAATGAGATCATGTATTATTAAAAAAAGTCTGAGGAAAAAAATGCATAAAAATAATGAAAAAAGTGAGTTAATTACTAAAATTTCTTTTCTCTTTCCATTAATTGACAAAATTCTATCTTTGGTATATAATGAAAGGGAAAACCCCTATATATAGGCCATTTGAATGCCTCAGTCAGTTAAAAAATGAACTGGGTAACATGACACCTATTAGTAGATAGGGTCTCCTATGTCTTAAAGTTGGAGAATATTCCCTATTCAAAATATAGAAATATTTTAGAATGCAATTCTATTATGCCCTTAACCATTGGTGTGTCTAGGGATATGTGTGGCTGACTTGAGATTACATACCTCTTTTATTTACTTGTTACATTTCTCTATGTTTTTAGATAGGTCAGCCTATGGAATAACCTTGGATAAGTAGACTATATATAGGAGGTAGTGGTTAGTCTTTAAGAATCATGTGTGAAGTATTCAGCTAATAATGCATTATTATGGAGGTTGCCCCCTCAAAGTGGCTTTGCTATATTGTCCAGTATTCTATTTTGCTATCAATTATCACTTTGGATCTCTCATATTTTATTATTTTAAAAAATATAAAATGATTTTGTGTGAATATCTAAGTAATTTCATTATAAGTGGTATCATAGCTTTGATTTGGGAAAGTTTCCTGTTGCATTTTTTTTGGATCTAGCAAAGCGTGGCTTTTAGGAGTAGTGAAAATGAAAAAAAATAACTTACAATCTGGGAAGAATTAATTTTTTTGTCAGTGTAGTATTGCTCAAAATGCTTTTTTGAAAAAAAAAATATTAAACAAAAAAAATTGGATTTTTTTTCCCCTTTGCACACTTATAGTCATTGAATTCATCTCGACGAGATGATCACAATGGTGTATTATATTGGTACACTTTTTTTTGGGGTCAAAACCCTCCTAGGGTTTGTTTATGGTAGGTCCTTCAACTCAGGGAAGAAAAGGGGCACTAGAAACTCCTAAGACTCCTACCGATGACATGGAATCTAGAACTTTAGATTTAAAGATTTCTTAGCTTCCAGAGGACATAAAGAACTTGGTGAGACATGATGACTTTTTTGTAGTCAAATCTGATGTTTTAGGGATGCACAAAGAGATTAATGGAGTTCACAGTGAATTGTAGCATATCACCACACAATTAACTGCCCTCACATCTTAGTTTTAGCTGAATAAATCCTCCATTTCAACATTCAAATCCTCCTCTCAACAACTCCCATACTGGTATGAAACTAATGTTTCTAAAAGTGGACATGCATAAGTTTGATGGTAAGGATTCTCTCACTTGGATAAACCAAATTGAGAGTTTATTTGAGCTGCATCAAATACCTAGTTCTCAGAGGGTGATGGTGGTGTCCTTGTATGTGGAACTTGATCAATTCATTTGGTATCACTAGTTATGTGCTCAAAAGAAAAAGAATGGTGCTCTTGTTACATGGACTATTTTTACTGAGTTGACATCTCATTATCAAAATAATGTCTTTGAGAATTATTTTATCCAATTAGCCAAGCTATGGCAAATAAGACTTGTAAAGGATTATATTCATCAATTTTAGAATCTCTCTTTAAGAGTGTCAAATATCATTAAGAAAAATTTGATAGATCTATTTTTGGGTGGCCTCAAAGATAACATCCTATATGAAGTTTGAATTTTTAGCCCACAATCTATATTAGAATCTATCCTTAAGGCACACGTGATAGAAGAAAAAGAGATGGTCAAAAGGAAAACTTTCACTACTGGTCATGATCACAACTTTCTAGCACCATCATTTCCATAGCCCACCAAATTAACACAATGACAAATTGAGGAGAAGTGAGCCAAAGGGTTGTGCTATGGTTGTGAAAACAAATGGATCAAAGACCATCATTATGATGAGAAAAAGCTATTTTACATTAAAGGTGCCAATGATGATGAAGAGGATGCATAAGTAGATGATGCGGATGTAGAAGTTCCTAAGGAAGAATCTGAAGACTCTTAGCCTACTATTTCATGCCATACCCTATCAGATATTAGTACTCCCCAAACTCTTAAGGTGATGAGTTTCCTTAAAAAATAGAAGGTCACTATCTTGATTGATTCTGGGAGTACACACAATTTCATCCATAGTAAGTTGGCTACTCATTTGAACTATCTCATTTATCTAGATCTAAAATTTTAGGTTATGATTACAGATGGTGGTACTATCAACTATTCAAGAAAATGTCATAGTATTAAGTTGGCCATGTGAGAGTACTTATTGGATTCTCTTATGTTTTCTATTCTGATGAGTGGAGCTGATATTATTTTGGGAGTCCAGTGGCTCACCACTTTGGGCACTATTGAGATGAATTTTTAAGAATTATTCATGCATTTTCATTCATAAGAAAGGAAATTTGAGCTAAGAGGATTAAAAGCTAAATCTCCCCAACTTGTTAGATCCTATCAAATGATAAAGATTCTCCATAAGGGTGCTGAGGGATTTGTAGCCTACTTATTTTCTATAGAAGTAAAATTAACTCAACCATCTCCACCTCTTGATTTGTAACAAATAATTGATGCTCATTCTATTGTTTTTAGAGACATGCCAAAAGGACTTCCACCTAGCCACACACATGATCATGCCATCACACTTATTCCTAGTAGTACACCACCCAACATTAGGCCATATAGGTATCACTATGCCCAAAAAAGTGAAATTGAAAAGATGGTACAAGAGATGTTGGATGTAGGAATAATTCACCATAGACAAAGTGAATACTCATCACCAGTTGTCATGGTGAGAAATAAAGATGACACTTGGATGATATACCCTGACTATAGAGAACTCAACAAGTACACTATCAAAGATAAGTTTCCAATTCCTGTCATTGATGATTTGCTAGATAAATTAAATGGTGCTCTTTATTTTACCAAGTTAGATCTACATTCTAGGTATCATCAAATCATGATCCTTGATGAAGACATGCCCAAAACTACTTTCAAGACTCATGAGGGCCATTATGAGTTTTTGGTTATGCCTTTTGGCCTAATAAATGCACCATATAATTTTTAAAGTTTGATGAATACTATTTTTAAACCATTTTTAAGGAATTTTTTTTTGGTATTCTTTGATGATATCCTCATTTATAGTAAAAATTAGGTAGACCATTTGTACCATGTGAAACATGTACTCTCCATTTTGGAGCAAAATCAATTGTATGCCAAACCTTCCAAATGTACTTTTGAGGCTGGTGAGGTTGAATACATGGGTCATTTAGTATCTTATGAAAGAGTGAAAGTGGATCCTAAAAAAATCCAAGCAATGGTAGACTGGGAAATTCCTAAGACACTCAAGTAACTTTGAGGATTTTTGGGACTTACTGGTTGTTACCACAGATTTGTTAAAAATTATGGTAGTATTTCAGCCTGACTTACCTCTTTATTAAATAAAGACTCCTTTCATTGGAATGATGTAGCTACTTGAGCATTTGAACAAATGAAATTGGCTATGTGCACTACTCCAGTATTGGCCATTCCTAATTTTTCTAAGACTTTTGTGGTTGAATGTGATGCATTTGGGTATGGTATGGGTGTTGTACTCATGCAAAAAGGCATACTAATGGAATTTGAAAATTGTAAACTCAAGGGTAAAAATCAACACAAACCCATCTATGAGAAAGAAATGATGGCCATTTTGCATGCAGTCAAACAATGGAGACCTTATTTTATGGGTCATCACTTTTAGGTAAAAACTAATCATGATAGTCTTAAATATTTTTTAGAACAAGGTTTGTCATTTGAAGAAAAAAAAAAAATGGGTAACTAAGATGCTAGGATATGATTTTGAAATAATCTACAAAAAAGGCAAGGACAATATGATGGCAGATGCACTATTTAAAAAAATGAATTAGTTGAGGAATTGCGATGTGCCATTCCCACTTTGCAGGCAGATTGGCTAGAGGAAACATGATCAAAATGGGAACATGATAGTACTACTCATGATTTAATTCAAAATATTTATCAGGGTTTAGATGGATTTGAAAAATTCACATGGAAAGGTAATGCATTATGGTACAAAAATAGATTGTATCTATGTAAGAATTCTCTTTTTAAACAAAAAATCTTTCAATAAATTCATGCAACTCCACTTGGGGGTCATTCAAATTTTTTGAAAACCTATCACAGGATCAAGCAATATTTTTTTTGGGAAGGTCTTAAGGGGGATGTCCAAAAATATGTGGCTAAATGTATGATCTGTCAACAAAACATAGGTAAAACCATTACAAATCTAGGGTTTTTACAGCCTTTATCTATCCCTAGCCAGTGTTGGGAAGAGGTGTCTATGGATTTCATTACAAGGTTACCAAGATCTGATGGTCAAAATTTTATCATGGTTATTTTAGATTATCTTAGTAAGTATGCTCATTTTTTTTCATTATCCCAGTGAAATGTTGCTAGTACAATAGCTTCTAAAATTACATGGGACTCTTAAGATCATTATCAGTGATAGAGATCCTTTTTTTACTAGTAATTTATGGACTGAGTTATTTACATGTTTAAGAACTCAATTGGATCATAGTTCATCCTATAATCCTCAATCTGATAGACAAACTAAGGTATTCAACAAATGTCTAGAAGGATATCTCTGTTGTTTTGTTTTTGATAAACAAGATAAATGGGTTCATTGGCTGCCACTTGATAAATGGTGGTATAATACTTCTATTCATAGTTATTCCAAAATGTCTCCTTTTGTTGCACTATAATGATACTATCCTCCATCCATCACTTCCACCTTAAAGGTCCATCCTAAGGTTCATTCAGTTGAAGAACATATTCACCATCAATAGGAGGTCCTTGCAAGTTTACATGAAAATTTAGCTATGGCCTAGAATCACATGAAGTAACAAGCAGATCAACATAGAAGTGAGAGGCATTTTGACATTGGTGATTGGGTCTTTGTTCACTTATAGGAATAGAAATAGATGTCATTGAATCAATAATAAAAGGATAAAAAGTGGTCCCCTAAGTATTATGGGCCTTATCAAATCTTGTAAAAAATTGACAGTGTGGCCTACAAGTTAGATTTTACTTCATCCAATCACATACATCCAATATTTCATGTATCATGCCTAAAGAAAGTCATTGGACATATAGTTACCATTCAAATTGAATTACCAGATTTGAATGAGGAAGGTAAAGTTATTCTTGATCTTGAGGTGATCCTTCAACAATGTACCAAGTAGCTACATTCTAGAGAAATTATAGAATACCTGATCAAATAGAAGAATTTTCCATGTGAAGATGCCACTTGGGAGGATGAAGCATTTGTGCAGTATCATCCAAAGTTGCCAAAATGTTGAGGATAATGCTATTTTGAAGGGGAAGGACTTGTTATGCCCTTAACCATTGGTGTGTCTAGGGATATGTATGGCTGACTTGGGCTTATATATCTCTTTTATTTACTTACATTTCTCTATGTTCTTAGATAGGTCAGCCTATGGAATAACCTTGGATAAGTAGACTATATATAGGAGGTAGTGGTTAGTCTTTAAGCATCATATGTGAAGTATTCTACTAATATTGCATTATTGTGGAGGTTGCCCCCTCAAAGTGGCTTTGCTATACTATCCAATATTCTATTCTGCTGTCAATTATCACTGTGAATCTCTCATATTTTCTTATTTTATAAAATATAATATCATTTTATGTAAATATCTAAGTAATTTCATTACAAATTCAAAGGACCATGGGACATGTTTCCTATTCAGAAGGAACCCAATAAGTAACTATTTTGTTCTTGAAGAGCTGGACTAGGATCTCATTATAATTATTGATGATGAGGCTCTTACTACAAAATAAGATGGAGTGATAGTCCTGACTAGGGAAGAAGGAATTCCAAGAGGGTTTAAAAAGGTGGTGGCTCTTGAGGTGGAAGTTTTATTTTGGGCTTCAACTTTCCCTCTCCATGCTTCAGAACATTTCTTGTAGTCACTATCAATCAATCTCAGATCGATGATAGGCTCCTTTAGCAATTTGGTTGTGAATCTAACCATTAAATCATGTTTGCTCAGGAGAGATCCCACAACTTCACTAATGGACTCAACCTTATCTATTATTTGGTTAGTAGAGATTTCCAAATACACCATTTTTTATCCAAAGGTCACCCCTCTAGCCATGGCTTGTTTTTGGAAGTTCACCATGAAGTTTTGTAGTTGAGCCCTGAAGGCATCCCTACTAATGATGGAGCCATATTTGTTAGCCAAGTGAATAATTTAAGCATCCTTTATTAAGGTGATAAATTTGTCACCTTTTTGTGTAAGGGATCTTCCTAGGGTTCTCATATCTTCAATCTACTAGTTCAGGTTCTTTCTCCTACCAATTACATAAGACTGAGTAATGCTCAAGTCCTCTAAGGGAATCAAGTTTAGGTCCTCAAATTTCTTCATTCTGATCAACCTCATCAAGTTCATTGTCTTGGTATCATACCCTCCATATGAAGCTTCTACCTTGAGGACCTTATTGTATATTTTATCTCCCTTTGCCTTGTACTAATCCAAGGTATTCAACATATCAAACATCTCTTCCTTAGCCCATTCCACTCTTGTTATGGGTTACTTTGGTAATGTGTCCTTGTTCTACTATTCCAAGTCAATTGTTCTTTGTTGCACTCCCTTAACCAATTTGGTAGCCACATCCATAGGTACTTGGAGAGATGAGTGGGGGTCCTCTTTGTATTACTACTATTGGACCTACCTAGCCTTATTTATCTTTGTCAACTAAAATAAGGTTTCTTCTAACTCATCTAAGATTGTCTGGTTAGGGTGGGCGACCTTCCTCTTGGTCACCCTCTTCATTACTCCAACCTCCTTGTCAAAATTTAATGTAACCTAAGGAGGGTCCATTATGACCTGGTTTGGGTTCTTCTTAGTAGCTATATGCATTTGCTTAATCCATGATTTATTTGAAGTGCCACTTGGGGGCTCTGATGAGGGAAGCAATGGTTGAGATAGAGTCAACCCTTGGAAGGCATATGTCTATGAGGTATTAGTGGTTGTGATTAATATGAATGTAGATCTAGGGGATGAAGAAGAACTAGTGCTAGTTAAAGAAATAACATAAAATAAGAGAACTTGTGGAAGGATGAAAGTAGGCCTCTTAGGAAATTGCGCGTTGGGTCTAGGCATAGGCTTGAGCATGACTGGGGGAAAATTAGCCATCATCAAGACCTTGGAAGTGGATGATATGGTGAAATGGGTGAGGGTGGGCAATGGCATAGTTAAATGCTTGATTATAGGTTTGGTGAAGGTCCTGTGAGGTTGGAAGTTGACATGAATTAGAGTTGGGGGGATCAAATATGCTCTGGGGTTGTTTATAGAAGAAAGAGGGGGGTAATGTAATACATTCTTGACTTGTAGTACTCGATCCTTCCATGATAGGAGGAAGGGAAGGTAATGATGACATTGAATTTATTAGAGTAAAAGATACTACTATTCTTATTGAAGGTGTTCCCTATGTTGTAGTATCACTTTACACCTAGGATGTGCTGCTAGATAAGACCTTGAGGTATAATCCTACGCAACTTATTTCCTAGAACCAATCCATCCTTCCTCTGAAGTAGGAGACAATGCTTGGAGTATCCTACAACTGAGTTATGGATCAATTATGCCTTCTTCCTTGGCATTGGTGGCATGGATAAGAGATGCTGACAATCCCACTTGAGTATCCTGGTGCTCAAACACCTAAAAAAACCCAGTACCATCTAGTCTTCCTTTCACGTGTGTGATCCCAACAACTTTTATCCTCTACTTGAATTCTATGTTATCAGCTGTGTTAAGGTAGAAATGGTCTCCATCCTTAGGATCATGATGATATGTGATATTGAGAGTTACCCTATGTCTGACATAGTGATTGAATATCAAGTGTGTAGGATGCTATTCCTTATTGACATCCTTCTCCATACTAAAGGTGGACTTATGTTTGGAAACAACTATGACTGAGTGCCAAATTTTAATTTTGAATCAGTTGATGTTTTCTAATTGAGGGTGGTCTAGTCCTTTCTTTTTATTTTTTCACAATCAATATACTCCTATGAGTAATTATAAGGCAATCTCCTTCTCATCCAACTGGTCTATAATTGTGGAGGGAAACCTAAATGGGGCTATATTTATTCCCACTACTCTGATTATAGTGCAATTGGGGTAATACCAATAGTATCCCAATGTCCTAAGGGTTACCCTGATCTCTATTGATAACCTAAGCATGGTTCTTTCATGGATAAATATATATACAATTGGGAATAATTGATAAAAAACAACATACATCTACCTATATCTATAGATTCTAACCTTGTGAAGATATGGGGGATGGTCCATCTCATGTTTGGGTCCCAATTGGTAAATTGGGGGAATTTTAGAATAACACAAATGACATCAACTAGGTAGGACATCATACAAAAATGATTTACTTGGTTGGCCATGGTCTTCTTGATTTGGGCATCCAAATTACAAGAGATGATCTCCTCATGGGGGAGTCATGGAGCCATTTATAATCATAGACAATAGTAGAACCCACTTCTCATCCATATGGCCAGTGTCTTATACTCCATATAACATATTCATCATGGCCATCCCCTTCTCACCCTTTTTTGAATTGGGTGGTGGAGATCTAATTTATTTTAGACTTGAAAAAAAACCTCCCTGAGTTCTCTCCCAATTTCTCAAGATTGATATCGTGTGAATTGAGGCATTAGGTCATGGTTTCCTAATTTTAAAAAATTTCAAGCTTGGGCAAGTCATAATAGGCTTGAAAGGACAATCCATATATATAAGTGATATTATTTCCTAAGTTGATAGATTTGATCATATCATCTACACATCTGGATCAAATGTAAATTTGGTGGACCAAGTCCACACAGGGGAACACTTTTGGATTGGATGCATCTTTGTGTAATCCTACAGACTTAAGCATAAAGATGTAAGACCTTTCCTCTAAAACATGGGGGCTTCTTCATCATCACTATCCTAGTATACCATCCTCTTCATATGGTAGAATACGTCATTGTAGTGTTTGTATTCTATGGCCAATGCAATTACATTGAAGCTGGTGTCTCAAAAGACTATGTTTTTCCCGTATGAATATAGAAACAAAATATACTATGACTGGGTGACTCTAGATGATCTTGATTCAGCCATGACTTCTAGAATTTTGATTGATGAGCTCATGGATTGTCTAGATGTTGAATGAATGCATAAAAGTTTTTTATCAAATGATACATATGACTTTGGAGTTTTCAATAGATAGCAATGGTGAATGCTAAGAGTCGATACAATGAGATTTAAACTATGGATTTTTTAGAATGTTTAATTTCAAGATATGGACCATAAATGGTAAGTATCTTTCCTTTGATTTAACATAAAACCTAGGTGGATCTTTGGTTTTGTTCCAATGGCTTCAAAAATTCACTTTTAGGAATTGGATAATCACCACTCTTAGTTTGTCCATGTGTCTTATCATCATAGGCTTGAATTTTCCTTGAGGTGAATTAGATTTATAACTACTAGAATGAGCCCCATAAGCATTCAATTCATATGAACAATTAGTGTTTCATAGATAACTATATGTCTTTCAAGTGTTGTACTTGACACACATTTATAACTTGGCATTATTTCATGCATTCTAACCTTTATTTTGGATATTGGGATATCTGGGTGGGTGACATGATATTTTTCCATGTGGCATATTTGGATTAGTTCATGCTTCCTTTTGGTATTGCATGGATTGGCCCCATTTTGTTTTGGGTTGACGTGGTTTTGGGACCTCTAATAGCTTGCCAAGTGGTAGGCTCTCATTGCTTTTCACTATCACATGACTATATTATATGAAACTCTCAATGGACTTGACTGATCTAACACCATACCACATGTCACCTTTTCTTTGGATCACTTTTTACTAGGTCTTATAGTTTACTTTGATCATTATATCAACACGTGGTAAGGAGTACACACATCACTAGTCCATTGGAATTTCCTACTAGGTGGATTCTACATAGCATATAACTATTCAAGATTGGGTGACTGAGTGATAGGTGTCACCTTATCATGAAATCATAATGTTGTTAAAATTAAACTTTACATCTTATCTCCTAGGATATGAAGGGTGTGATTGAGTGATAAATGTCATGTTGTAGTTGGATCACTATATCATAAGACTTTTGAAAGTAATTGGGGTCTTAAAAGGCCACTGTACACCAAGTGGCATGCTCTAATGGGGTTTCCCTCTTTCATAGGCTAGAATACGGTTATCGGATGATAAGTGGCATACTCGTATTGGGTCGCTTAGTCATAAGACTTAAGAGAATAACAAGATCCTTAAAAAATTATGACTGGATGCCAAGGGACATACTATTATGGAATTGCTAGGGTCATAAACTTTTGTGACTTCTCTTCAAAATGGACATGTTGTGATTGAGTGCCAAGTGGCATATTCTGGTTGGGTGACTGGGTCATGACCATTTTCAAGATTGAAATGTATGCAACTAAGTTTTTAATTTTGTATAACTAAGTGAATGATGCATGTGATGTTGTTGTATGTTAATTTAGGCTAAGTTGGTGTCAAGATCTTACACGAAGGCAAAATACATAAAAGTTAGTGATTTGTGCAATAAAAATAAAAAAGGGGTAAGTCCAAATTTATAAATTTAAGTATAGAATCTGACTTAGACCCTCCTTTATAACTTAAAATCAAGGTACATCCTAGTATTGAATGTGATTTTGACATAGCCAAAGTAACACTATGGTTCATAATCCTTAATTAAGTGATTTTGATCATGTTTTAGGGACCATACCTTGGTTTTCAAATTGTAACCCCTTGTAAGAGAAATTTTTCAACAAGTTAGATCATTAGAAAACTAATGAAGTTAAATGTCAATGAAACATTTTTAAAAAAATTACTAGTTAATATTAGTCATGTATCACCATGAATTTTAATATTTTACAACCATACATAGGGTTTCCTATCACATGGAGAAAATAACAAGGTATGTCCTAGGATAAATGACAAAAGATTTCATGGGGTCCCCATTTTAGGAAAATGGGGCTTGCTGAACTCAACAATTTGATCAAACAATATTTCCACATCATCCAAGGTAAGG
Organism: Torreya grandis; assembly: GCA_037957365.1. Lineage (NCBI taxonomy): Eukaryota > Viridiplantae > Streptophyta > Pinopsida > Cupressales > Taxaceae > Torreya > Torreya grandis. The sequence goes on along the minus strand of JARHVA010003320.1, from coordinate 1,232,002 downwards.
AAATGAAAGGAAACACAGTGATAGGAACTACCACATTAAGTGAAATTAACACTGAAATTTGGGTTGTGTTTGCACTAAAAATTGATAGTTTTGGGCGTATTTTACCCTAAATTTTTAAAGAATTTTATTTGATTTTTCTCAATACAAATTCAATGGAAGGCTGATGCCACTAGACATTTTTAGTTGTGCCAACCTTACATTGAAAATTATGTATACTTATTTTAGGCTCATTGCTCATTTTGAAAAATGAAGTGACACAATCTCACATTATTTAACTACAGAAATATAAAATAGATAAACATATTATAATTATTTCACACTATAAATAATTATATTATATTTATTTAATATTTATAAATAATATTAAAATATATATGATTATTATTTTATTTATATATTATTTATAACTATATATTTTATAAATTTGGTTACCGTGAATTTGAATATCCAAAAATTATAATGTTCAATTTTATTAAAAAATTTGACAAAATTATATCAAAAAACATAATCTGTAATTTTTTTTAAAAAATTATGAAATATATATATATTATTGATTATATATATATATATATATATATATATATAAATTGTGAAAATTATATATATATATATAATCTATAATATATATATATATTTCATAATTTATTAATTTTTTTATTACATATTATGTTTTTCGATATAATTTTGTCAATATCAATAATCTATATATATATATATATATACGCATATAATTTTCATAATTTATATATTTATTATTTATTACAGATGATGTTATTCGATATAATTTTTTCATATATATACATATATATGTATGTACACACACACAAATTAACATTTAAGCTATAATAGTACACTTGTGACCTATATTTTAACACACTTAACTCATGATCTATTATAAGGCCTTTGACCACTTTCTTCACTCTCCATGTGACGACTCACTCCTTCAAGCAACCCAAATTAGTCTAAAATTCCCCTATTTAGATCACTCAACAACTTAATCTCAATATTAAATTGAATCATACCTCCAACTTAGCAATTTTACCCTATAGGACAATAGCACTTTAGTGGGATAATAATGCACCCTGCTATCATCTACTCCCACAAATAATGTCCTCTTGCCAATTAACTATTATTTACCTAAATTCAAAAGTTGTATAAGGGTTTTCCCACAAGTTTAAGAATCCCCATCCAAATTAATTTATAAACTACCACTATAAAAGCACATTTCAAACCATTTTTCACACATGAGGTTTCTACATTGAAAAACATCAGATTTATAATGACACATTGTGAGAAAATTCTCTATTTCTCCCAACTTTTATTACATATAACCCTTGTAGCCCTGAGCTAAAGTAAGAATACACCTCTAAGATTTGAATTCATAGTTGAAGCACTCAATCACACCATGATTGCACCAACATCTAACATTTTGTACCAGTTTCAGACACAACACCATAACATGAGATAAATTCATGGAGTTTGATCTCTCTTCAAAGTATTGGTATATAAGCAATGCTAAACACATGGAATGTTGAGGTCAAACATAATTTAAATCATTGACCCATTTTTACTCCATGATTTTAATTTTGTCCTCTTGTCTATTGAGCTAGGGTTTCAAGTGGAAAAAGAGTTACATAATGGTCCCCACATTAGATCTAAATCTCTCACATTATCCACAAAATAATTAGGTAAAAACACATAAAACCTAGAAATATTATAGCCTCATTGTCTACTAGATGAGGCCACTCTATTTATATAATAACACCCCCACTACTATTCATTTGTAGTTCTATTATCTATGAATCTTGCCAATTACTATTTTAGGTATGCACTTAGTCAACACAGTCTGTCAGTTAGTCTTAGATCCAAAAATAGTCCACATCTAAGTTTTCTAGTTAATTTTATATTTCTATTTTGCACTTTCCACATTTAGTATATTTATAGATTTAGAAATTTTCAAATAAGTTTGTAACATTTATTGCATTCTTTAACATTATAATTTTGAATAAAAGTTTGTCATATTAGGTAATTTATTTCCCTAGTTTTTTAAAATTTGATTAAAGATATTAGTGAACTCTTTTATTAATTGAATGTTGTAAAACCCTAACCATATATGTTGCTAAGGTTTCCATCCTTCTTCTTTTTGTTTCCTATTACTTCCCTAGGAGTTTTAAATTTGATAACATTTTTAATAGCATCAATCTTTCAAGATTTATTTTCATATTATATACAATTTAATAAAGCTACTTCTATTCCTATTTGAAAAAGTGCTAGTTTAAGTGGTATTCTAGATGATGACACTCAAATTCCTTTTGTTAAAGTACATAACACATATAATAATAAGGGTATATTAGAACCTTCAAAAGCTAATGAACACAATGATTATGTACAAATTATTGATAATAATTTAGAGAATGATAAATATGATCAAGATAAATCTGGTCTTCAAAATAGATATCACTATGAACTTACACCTATAATTGGGGAACAAGTAGTAGCCAACAAAGAGGAATTTATTAAAATATTTCGAGAGAGAATACATGAAAACCTCTCAATCATCCTATGATTTTGTAAACTCTTTTGGATACTAAGAGTGAAAGCTTGACACAACCATTTGATACTTATAATCCTATGACCCTCATAAATATAAATTTTTTACCTATATTTATTGTGGTAGAACTCAAGATCTTCAACATACTACTATGCTAATTCCTAGTAAGTCATTGAGAACACCACCTTTGGTTATCACACATTATTATTATTGTGATGTATAGTCCCTTATGTATGAGATTCATCCTCTATAAGCTAAGGTGATACATTTTTAAAAAGGTGTTTTGAAACCAAATTGGGTCTTGAATATCATAATCTATTGCATACTCCATTGGAATCACATATAGTAGTATATCCTGTACCTAAATATTATTTGGAATTTGAGATTACACTATATGATGGAAAGGATGACCCCAAACAATATTTAAGGGCATTTTAAATAGCATGTTTGGACTATGTGTCCAATGACATATTATTTACTAAGTTATTTACAAGGAGTCCAAAGGACTATGCTTACAATGGTTTTACAATTACCTAATCAATTGGTACATGCATTCAATTATTTGGCCGATATGTTTCTATCACATTTTTCAATCAATACCAGTGAAAACGTCTCATATGCTTAGATTTCTCATCTCAAGCAAAAGTCTACCGAGCCACTTATAGAATATGTCTTAAGTGACAAGACAATGTTATCTAAGATGACAAATCTTATGGCAAAAAAAGAGATCCAAGATTTATTAAAGTAAAGTTTGCTTCTAGCCTTCCATGATTCAATCATGTTAAAATAAGTTTCCATCATTTATATATTTATGCCATACAATAAAGGAAAGTTAAATAAAGATATCGAAAATGAATACATGCAAGTATGTAACAAACACAAATTCAAATACAAATGTTGAAAATAAGCCACCATACAAGGTGAGTCAAAATGATAATAAGAATGAAACAAAAACAAAACTAAATGTAGTTTCAGAATCTCCTTCATGCATTATATTTTCATCTCTTCCAAGGAGATAATTTAAAAAGCTACCAAAAGCTCCATAAAAGGTCCTCAAAACATTATTGAAATGCAAGGCCATATCTCTCCCTCCCATTAAAAAGGTTGATGAAAATTAACCTCTTCCAAAAGGTTTTTATCATAATGATTTTTTCAATTATCATAGGGAACTAGGTCACACTACTAACAAATGTATTAACTTTAGACACAAGGTTTAAGATTTGATTGATGCAAACATCATTGATATGGGCACACGTAAAAATAGTTTGAAATAAAAACCAAGGCAAAGTAAAGTAATGAAAATATTCAATGATTCCTTTCCTTAATGTGACAATAGATACATTTGAAGTTCATTATGCATATAATGCACACTCCCCACCAATTTATTACCATTCTCATATAGAGGTACCACATAATTTAAACACCATTATTGGTACCTACCATAATTCAATATCATTCAAGACACTTAACACAATTATAAAGAATGAGATAGTAGATGATGACTTGGATATATGTTATTTTTTCATTCGATCTCACATTGATCACTAGCCTATTTATAGTGTCAAGGTTGATAATGAATCAAGTGTGAATATGTATACAATCACAATTAGTTATCATCTTGGATACATAGACCAAGACTTACTTCCTAACACCATGTTTATAAAAGGATTTAATGGTCACATTTAGAGCTCTATCAATGATATTACATTACCATTACAGGTTGGTTTTGCACACATGGCCACCAGATTCACTATAGTACCTAGTGTAAGGGTCTTTGATATGTTATTGGGGCACCCTTGGATTCAATATATTTGTGTAGTTCATTCTATAATTCACATTTGTCTAAAGTAAATCTATGCTAATGAGGTTATCATAGTTTGGGGTATTCCATATGAGTACTCATTATCACTTATATATTTGGTTATTATACAAAAGATTTTAATTTATCAAACTAAAATGGTGAAACTTATTAAGAAAATTTCACAAGTATCTACCCTTCCATGGGGGCATATACTTAAAAGGACACTTCAACATAGATTTGTCATATATTCTAGAGAAACTCTCTTTACTCTTTCATGCCGCAAATTGATATTACATGGCACTAAAGGGGTCACACATAAGGTACCATATCAGAGGTCCTCCAATCCATAATGGGTTCCCAAAATCCCTTGAGTTAATTATGCTCAACCAAATGCATAATATGTTATTGATCATAATTATTCCCATGGCACTTATATTAAAAATAGAAAGAAATATTCAAATTCAAAATTTAGTTCAATTCAATCTCAATATTATGACACTTTCCTTTCATGAAAGGTCATAATTCCTAACTTTGACAGATGACTGATGGATTGTAACTTCCTTGTGAGACTCATTTATTAATATCTTTCTCCCTTTTTTGTATCTTGAATTTACGTATATATGCAAAATATAAAAAAATTAGATATTAAAAAAAATGCAAAATCAAGACATATGCATGCTTATGTTTAGTTCATTTACATCAGTTAATTTGTGCACAATATCCAATACTTTTTTCTACCCAAGTTTATATCACATATGGTTCAGCAGTGTTCATAAAAGATACCATACTCAAACCCCATTATAGGTAATTTACTATCTCATACTCATAAAATTATATTCAAACAATGACACCCTAACCAAATAGAAACACACCTCACTATTGTCATCTTACCCTACTATTATTCTAGTGATCTTAGGGTATAATTTTTGAGATCTCAATCAAACATATGATTCTTCCAATTTGAACACACATCAACAAGTTCACTGGGGGCATATCATAAATTTTTTTAATCTTTATTTGGCCATCCCTTATTGCTCATAGCTCATTTATGTACATAATATTACATCTATCTATATTGCTCACTTATTGACAAACTAATATCTTACTAGTTACCCAAGTTATTGAATTTACCTGTATTGCTAATTATTCATGTTGATAAATTACATATGTCATGCATAATTTTCATGTTTTTTTTCTTGATTCATGTCTTGTGTGTATTATCTACTTTGATTGAGGAAATCTGAACATATCTTTATATGTGTTTATATGCATGTGATGACATTTGAACGTGTCCTTTTGTGTGGATCTAAGCTTTATTATATGTTTATTTGCATATGAAGAGACTTGTACATGTACTTGTATGTGATTTTATGTGTGTGAGTGATGTTTGAACATGTCCTTTTCATATGTACCCTTAGCCTTCTATTTCATGCTTTATTTGATTTGCGTATACTATTTATTTGTGTGAATCATGGCTATGACACTTTATTATTTGTTTGCCCAATTTTTTATGCCATGATGGATATTATATACACAATATTTTTAAATTTTATCATTTACTAATGATTTATCTCTTACAGAAACCTTTAAAGTTTAAATCTATTTAAGTGCATGCCTTAAAAGGTACACTGGGAAAGGGAAAGATAAACCATTGGTGTTTCACAATATTATTGGTTAGTTCTATCATACCTAAACCCATTAAAAATCTATCTTATCCAATTCCCTAATAAAAAAATTTACTTATCTAAATCTTTAATAAAATCTCCTCTAAAATATCCCCTAATTAAATACCCATTTTTCCTACTAAGTCATCCATGGTTGACTATGTTGTGAAATTTATGATGCACATTGCATAGCTAGGTTAGTCTAGGTTGACCTAGTTTGAATTCAAATAGTAATTTTTTCAAAACTAGGTTTAGCAGGATGACCTTATCAGCTAAAATTCTAAAAGGGTTAGAACCTATGCATTTCTATAAATACAACCTTCACTTCAATACAATATAGAGAAACATTCATTTTTGCATTATTATTTCTTACAATTTTGCTACATCTAAATTTAAAGGATCCATTACTTAGGGTTTGCCTTGGAAGAAAGACAACTTGTTTTGTGAGAAATTTTGGATGCAAATTAGGAAAATTTTAGCCTAGAGTTGATTTCAACTAGTGTGATCCTTGCAAATCCATAATAATATTTTGAAAAGCACCATTGGGCAAGGAATTGAGACTCAATGAGTTCATTCAAAGGTAAGTATATCAAATTTTTATTATTTCATTTGATAGATAGATATTGTATAAACTAATATGTTTTGAATGTATAACTCTTTGATTATATTACCTCTACACTTAGACTTAGTGTAGCTATAAGGTTTTCTTCTAGGCTTTCCATCTTCTACCTTAGGTGATGTAGGCCTCCATTTCCTACCATGATCCCTTGTTTATTTTGTTTATATTTAAACCATCCCCCTTTGTGTTATAATATTTGATAGCATAGATTAAATTTAATTTTATGCATATAAAAGACTTTGCTAGGGTTATTGTATTATATTATTTTTCTAAAAGCTTTGGAATTCTCTCTTTTAGTGTTTTATGATAAGTTATCCTTTAATTAAGTTTATATGTTACAAAACAAACTCAATTGATTATCTATGGATATTTATAGTTATAAATTTGTTTTAATTACTATTTGCTTAAGCTATGAGTTATATGTTGTTATGAGACGGTTGGATATTGCTTAGGTTACATGATTACATTGCTATGACTTAGTTATAGTATATATTCTTACAACATGATCATGTTGATTTATTATTTTTATTATATTTTATGATGTATGTATATCATAATGTTATGATCTAACTACTTAATTTTTAAGAGTTTGACACAAGAGAACTCATCCCTCAGAGCATGATGGAGGGAGAACATCATCAGAGAGGGTGACGTAGATGGATATGTTGGAGGATGACATAGAAATTGACTATAACCCTATACACACCACATTATATAGTATATGTTAGATACATAATGGAGTGGTTAACATAGTATGTTTTAATGTTACTTGAATTTAGAATTGTTTGCACATGATTATTTTAGTTTAATGGTTATTTGGAACTTGTCTTGTGTGATTAAGTTTTTGTTATATTCATAACCATTTATATATTTTGATTTGTATAATTAGAGTAAATTCAAGGTTATTGATTAATGGATTTATCATTAAATAATTTTGGCATTATAAGTGATAATTTAATTAACAAATATACTTTAATAGATGAATAAATAAGAAAAGCATAAAAAGAGAATAAATAGGCAAAATAATTGTTTTGATTTTTATAAATTAGTAAATAAAGAAAAAAAATAATAAAATCAAAATTAGAATGAGAAATTAGAAAGGTTTAAAATTAGGAAAAAACAAAAAGAAAGATATGGAATGAAAATAAATAAATAAAGAAAAACAAAAAAAAAGAGAAAAGAGAAAAATCTTCAAAGAAGAAAGTAACACTACATACTTAGAGAGAGGAAGAAATACAAATTTAGGAAGGGGGCATAGTTATTTAATAAAAGGGAGGAAAAAAAAGAAGAGCATGGAAAAAAGAGACAAAAAAGAAGAGAGATTGGATAAAACAAGGTAGTGAAAGGAAATGATTAACAAACATTATTGCTAGGTAGGTATTGCACTTAAATTATGTGTATTTTATAGCAAACTGGTATTATATTATAAGCAACACAAAATTATATAAATTGGAAAATATGATTTTAAACCTCATACATCAATGATATGTATTCTAAGTATGGGGACTTATAAAAGGGTAACAACAAATGGTTATATATATATATATATAAAATTGAAATTAGAATTTTTTTTGGGAATAATGAATTCAATATGAACTATGAATTTGAATAATATGTGTGAAGAAATTTATATAAGAGATTGGATATAGTTAGCATCATATAAATAACTAGAGTATGCTATTAACTCAAAACAAAAATCAATGCTTCTTTTTAAAATATCAGTTGGGTATATAGAGGATTAATTCAGATAAAAAAAACTAGTTAAGGGAGTATATATAGTGTTTTAAATAAAATATACAAGGTGATTTATAAATATGCATAGTATTATATACACACAAGCATCTGAAATTGATGAAATACATATGCAGTGGTTCACTCACAAAGTTAGTATATATTTAATCCATGGTCTGCATTAATATGTGTAACTGATAAAAAAGCTTTGAATGTGCATATTTATGTAATGATTTGACCTTTATATAAAAAGATAGCAACTTATTTAGTTGGGGAATTATGTATATTAGCAAATAATAATAACAAAAATAGTGACTTAATTAACTCACTGAACTGAATATATATTATCACAGATAATATATTTATATATGTGGGTTATGCTAACTCAATGATTTTCATTAAATAAGGGTGATTTAGGTGATGGTATCCATAAAAAATTAATGAGATAGAGATTTAAAAATGTACTTATTCTTATAAAAATTCTTGATCATTAAATATTATTGTGGTTAAATATTCCAACAAGTCAAAAGGAATCTTATAGGGTGATCTAAATATTATAGATATGAGATGCCTCTATTATATTTACAGATAAATAAAAGAGAATGTTATACCCATAACGCTTCTAGAAAAGGTTTATCACTTTTAACAAAAGGCTCAAACTCCATTTATATATTAAGGAATATTTGTATAATTGTTTCTTTCACTAGCTCTAATTTTATTTATTAATAGTAGTAGAATGGGTTAATAGTTAACTGTACATGTAATATCTGCTACGTATTAATTATTGTGAAACTGAAATGAAGCTTAGTTAGAGCTTAATTAGGGATTAGCTAGATTTTAGCTGGAACAAGTTAATAATAATGATTGGCATATGTATAATGCCCAGCTAGAATGATTTTATAATATAAGAAACTTAGTTAATTTGTTTTATTCCCATTTTGTATGCCATGGCTTGAATATACTTACTAAGATAACATACATTAAATAGTATTATATTATCATCTATAATACTTAAATAATTTAATGAGAGCATTTTGGCTACTTGTCATTTATTTCATATTAAGTATCTATTACAGGGCAATTCAATAATTTATTTATAGAATGATACATATAAAAAAGAATATGTTCATAACGAGTTGCTTTTGTTTTATACAGTCTCCTAAAAAAGAAGTATAGATTATATAATACTTGGATAATAAAGTAAGCTATACCTTATGGGAATATAAAATCATGGGAGATTAATTCACTGTATTACATGTATAGTCATAGTAAAATTATAAAAAAATTATGCTCCAATTTTATATAAGATTATATATAGTTGTTATTTAGTATACTAAAACATAGAAATATGCATAGAGAAAAGATTATGTTCACACAAGTTACAACTTGGTTAAGAGTTAATTGACTTGGAAATTATATGATTGGATGCTAGTGTCTACGTAATGTGTGCATAAAATATCAGATTTTGATATCATTATATTTTTAGAATAAATTGCATTTGAGTCTGCTTATGGAAATTATAAAAATATTCTCTAATTATAATTTTTTTGATTGGTATAGGTAGTACTTTCTATACTTATTATTATGTGATAAATAATATTGTTGAGACTCATTTATACGTTTGATGGATTAAATGTATATGTTTTAGTTATTTCTATGTTTAGCATGTTTTATGATTGCTAGTAGGAAGTAATATGTGTAAATTTATTTCTTATATTTATGCTAATCAAATCTCACATTGTTGGTACTAAGTAAGTAGTGAGATGGACTTCACTAGCTTACTAGCACCATAATGTGAGAGGAAGGTGAATCGATCAAGTGGTGTGTTTAAAATTGACTGATCATATAGATAAATAACTATTAAAAACTTTAGCCAAAGTGATGTTAGTCAAACATTGTCATTTCATATGTATGATTTACATATTTGTGCAATATCATGTTAGAATGAATTTATTTATGGTACACTACATGTTTTTAAAAATCATATAGCACATAGGTACCAACTTATCTCTTTAGATTCTCACATTGTCACTATTTACTCATCCATGAAAGGAGGACCATTATCTGATGGGAGATTATGTGGGGGATTGATGGTCCATAGTTGGTATGGAAAATTGCTTAGATGATTCTCTCCCTCCCAATAATACTTATTTAGAGATGACACTTGAGATTTCCATAGATGCTAGGGTTTTAGGAAATGCATACTCCTTAGATCCATGTATCTTATATTTGTACATTGTATAATATTTATTAGTGAAAACAATATCCTAATGAATTATAATTACTTACGTATTTTAAATTGATATCAGTGGTTTTATGTTGCACCATCTATGGTTGAAAGTCTATAGTTTACTTTCTATATTCTATTATGATTTATTTCTTATGATGATATAAATCAATGATAAATGATGTCACATGTTTATTTAAATTATCATACTTGATGTACTTTATATGGATCACTAATTATATTCTCATGGTGTACTCTAATTAAGGAATATATTTTTAAAATTAAAAAAAAATCATGTATTTCTAGGTAGATCCTAGTGGAGATGTAAGTGGATCTAGTTTGGTCATGCTCCTGATGTACAAAGTATTATAATAGATGTTAGTTGATTACCTTCTCTGAGCTTGGATTTATAATTAAGATAAGTTATAGATATATCTTAAGTTTTTACATATATTCTAGTGAACTTGACATGAATCTAACCCTTTTATTTTATTTTTTCATTTTACAGTTAACTAGGTCATGCTAGTTTTGTTCTTTGTTTGTATATTTTCATCCATAATCAATTACATCACACTAGTTAACCAAGTTTTGTTCTATCTATTTTTTTTCTTAAATAGTCAACTAGGTCATGCAAGTCAACCCATATATATTATTTGATTTCTAAATTTTTATCTACAATCAACTAGGTCACACAAGTTGACCTAGTACATTTCTATAATTTTTACTTTTCTATTTTAGCAAACTAGGTCAACATAGGTCACCTAGTTTTATTTCACTATTTTTAAATTTTTATTTTTTGAAAACTAAGTCAACCATGGTTGATCCTATTTAATATATTCACTTTTTTTAGGTTTTTTAATATCTATAGGACTAAATCAATATAAGATGACCTAGTTTCAGCGATCAGACTTAGATATTTCATTCTTAGCCAATTATGTTGACTTGGTTAACCTAGTTATTATTGACATTTTTGTATCCAAGGATAAAATGCAAACCCTACCATTCAAAAATTTAATATTTAACCATTATCCATTTCCAAATATGGTCTTTTTCAATGTAGTTTAGTAAAGTTTAAGGTAACCTTGGAAAAATTAAGGTTAGTTTGTGAAAGTCAAGGTATAACTAATGCATGGTGAAAATAATGAGGTGGTGATCATCCAAGGAAACATAGTGTTCTATAGTGGATGATGGAGCTAGAATAAAAATTGGTAAGAAAGAAACATTGAAATTTTAAGTCTTTAGAGAGTTTAAGATACTTTTGGTTACTTTTGGAGATATTAAGGTTTCTATTGTTTTGTCTTCTATTACTTGTTGAAATGTTATAAAGTAACCACCTTGGGAAATATCAATTATGAAGGTCTAAAACCATGCATAGAGGTAAAAATTTTCTTTTTGGGTCATTTGAAACTCGTGAGGATATAATTATATATCTTTTGTTTGTACACTTGGTCAAAGTGTCAATTTTTTTTTTCAAAAGTATAACTCACTTTTGAAACTATTTTGTTCATTATCTAATGCCTAAACATAAGCATAATACAATAAAGGTAAGAAATATAGTATCTTTATGAATTATAATATCATTTTAAAATCCAAAGGAGACTCCATGAAACATCTTGTACATACCTACAATAGCTACAATACGTCATTTTTGTAGAATGAATGGTTTTCTTGATGAAGAAGGGTCTAGGACATTGAGAAAGCAATTAAAGTAACTAGAGAGGTATCATTAAAATGTTTTTCAAGTTTAAAAATAGCTTAAAATCCTCTTTAAGTCTAAATATAACTTCCCCAAGCTCAAATCCATGCTCAAGAAGATGGTACAGGTTAGAACAAGATAAAAACCTACTCAACTCCTCTATGGGTTTGCAAGTTTGCAAGCACAATTAAGAAGGGTCATTTTTATGAGGTTGGTGCATAAAAAAGGAGGGGTATTTGGGAAAATTATCTTAATATATTTTGACCACCCCTATGCCCTTCAAATTCTTGGAAATATTTTTGGGATTAACCATTGTTAACAAGTTAAAACCCTCTTAAATCCTACAAAACCCCATTATCATGGTTTTAATCTTTAAATGACATGTATGTGTTTGATGAATGAATGGAAATATTTTTAAATTTTATATTGGAGGTATAATTATATCTAAAATATCAAACTTGATACAAATTCCTAGTGATCATGGTTGTACTAGCAATAAAACCTCATTGATATGCTAATTTGGACATGACAGTAAGGGTTTATTAGGGTTGTGAGGTGTTTCTAGCATCAAGGTGATTGAAATAAAGTCTAAATTATGTGTAAAAACTCATAAGTCCAAATAACCTCTCCCACATCATCTCCAGTTGATATTCATATGTATAAATGAGTGAAATATATAGGTACAAGTTGTAGGGTTGAGAGAGTGTAAGTTTTGGGCTTGTTTGATACTTTTGAATGGTTTTGGGATTATGAAAGAATCCAAAGAACATGGTATACATTTTTATTAGTCTATGACTCTCCATTCCATGTTACACTATCTTGTATTCATTCCTAAAGTGACTTTATAGGATTGGTTCAAGCACACAATCTTCAAGAGAAAAAAACACAATCATAGAGGCAAACGTGTTTGATGTTTTGGGGAATAATTTATATAAATAGGGTTTAAATAAATAATGGATAAGTTTATGGGACACTCAGGAAGAATAAAACAACTAGGAAAACCATTCATGATCCTCTTTAAGGGTAAGTTATAGGTGGTAGGCTATGAAAGCCATTGGTCCAGTATTTTTAAGCAGGGTTTCAAGTGTTGAAGAAAAAAGTAATACATATGTAACCAAAAATGAGGTATCCAATACAATATTATATTTAATACCCTAATAAATCTAACACAAAACCTATTTCAATCATGTAAAGATCAAAAATGGCAAAAGAGGTCAGTTGATGTATGCACACTCAAAGGACTGTGTTAAGTCTATAGTCTAAAATGAGAAGCTCCTGGAAAATATTATGTGTTTTCCAATTTGGAAAAGTATTCAAACATGTCAAAAAATCTCAAAATTTATCTTAATATCATTTAATGATTGATGATAATTAGGGGAGTCCAATTCTATAGTAGGCTGCAATGGGTTTTAAGATTAAAATAGGCACTTATAGGCCTGCATATAGAGATATGGAAAAATATGATTTTTTTGTGTTTAAATTGAGATTGTGAGATTAATGTTGAGTTTGATAAACCATGGGGAAGTTTACATGTATTATTTTATATGAGGCCAAGAATAGAAAACATCAAAATATGGTAATTAGGGTCAAAACCCCTAAGTTTCCAATAAACCCCAACATTAGGGTCAAAACCCCTAAGTTTCCAATAAACCCCAACCATGGCTAGATCAAGAATTCATATCATTAGGGAAGTCAAGTGGTATATAAAAATACTATAATAAATAATATATCATGTATAGAGTCAATATAATGTGTTTTCCAAGTCAAAAAAATCAATTAAAATATTTTTTACTCAAATAGTCCTCTAAAATACACAACACATAGGCCTACAAGCTCAAGAAGGCCTTGTTTCTCATGTGAGAAGTAAAACAAGAAGATGTATGGGAAAAATTTCCATTGGGGGATATTTATAAGTTATACTCATTCCAAACTTATGGCATTTTTTAATCAATGAAGGGCCTATACTCTATGAACAATCATTAACAAGATAGAGACTTGAAACTACCTTTTTTACCCTCAAGGAGCTTAATGACTAAGAATGATTATTTAAATGATTATAGTGCACATAATTTGTCTAGTAAACACCTAAATAACACTTGAAATCCTCATGATCACCTGTTGGATTCAAAATATTGTTTTGTGTGGAGTAATAACTTAAGGGAATGGTCTAAAACTACACTTTTTAGGCCCAACTCATGTTTTTGGCTATTTGGAAACATATTGCTAAGTTGGATAGACCTCCTAGGCATGGAACAAGGTCTAATGATCTCCCAAAAACCATTATATAGATTCCCATGGTGTTAATATAGGTTTCAAATAACTAGACCTAACCAAGATGAAGATTTTCCTTGTTTGTATGGAGAGTGTGAAATTATAGACCTAACAACAAGAGGATCTATGACATCCTTGTAGGTATATGATGACAACCTTAGAATACTCTAAATGTGATATACAAACCCATTTTTATGACTATAATCAAGTTTGAGAGATCTAATACACAAGTGGTTTGTTGACTTCATGATGCTATGAGAACATAACAATAAACATAGTCCTTTGGTAGTATTTCAAGCCTATTTGAAGGTATTTTCACTATACATTAGATTTTTAAAGTAGTGTGGAAAAAGGTGGTCTAGAGAATAGTCTCAAAATTTATTGAGACAAGTATCAATGTTGAGACCTTGTGACAAATTGAACATGCTCTCAATAATACCTAAATCCCTCCAAACTCCTTGCTTGTAGGTTATGAAGGTTAATCAATTGAAAGATAATCTATAGGATTGTCTATATTTTATATGATATTCTAAAAGATCTACATGGAGTTAAAAATATTGTTGCGATAATCTTTAAGTAAAGAATGGACCTTGTATGAGTGATAGGCTTGCCTTCATCACATTCTTTGGGATCATATAAAATTGAAATGAAGTTAGAGGTTCTAATGACAAAGAACATAGTATGAGGAGGTCTAAGTCTTAGGTATCATCCTCACAAAAATGAGAGATGCATTGAAAGAACCAATAATAGTGTATAAATATGCTTAGGAGGTAAAGTATGCCATGTGTCAAGGTATTAACTTGTAATTACCTTCGAGAAGTGGAATTGTAACTCTAAGAAAAGAGAGTAAGTTTCAAGAAGAATCAAGTCAGCCACAATGGGATTTTATGACATCCCTTGTTGATAACTCCATCAACACTTGGATTAGTACATCGAGAAATAAGATGAAAACTTTTTGGCATGCTTAGTGAAAACATACTTCTATTTTGTAACTAAAAAAATGATTGTGACAACATTCATGAGATTCTTAGTCTCTTCCTCTTCTCTCTCATTCATTCTTATATATATTTAGCCTTGAATGGATTGTAAAAGGATATTCTAATTGGGTATGGTGAAGCCTTGCTCAACTTAATACTTGTTCATTGCCTTTGGAGTGAGTACAAATGGATCTATGCCTTCTCAATCTTGCATCTAGTGTTTTTTTGATGGATTGTGTAATGAATGTTAGTGATAGTATATTGAACTTCCTCTCATTTATATTTTTCATTATTACCTCTTTGTAAGTAGGTAGTTTTATTTTAGATCATATGTAGTGTGTCAAATGGGTTTACAAGGTTAAGTGTTAAAATATTCATTAGTGTCTTCTATCAGACCTCTTGATCATCCCTCTTAGATAGTGTATTGACCATATCCTTCATATTGAAATACTTATGGTAGGAGAGCTATTTTTGAGTTGTGTAATTAGATTTTAGTTCATAGTGTAGTCATAGGCAAGTGGATGAGACTAATATTTGGTGAATCACCCCTTTTATGTTTGATTTTAGTTTCTCTTTCCCTTTTCATTTAAATTTGAGTAGGTGTAGTGATAATATAGGCTTATCATCATGGGACCCAACCCTCTCTGGAGGTTCTCTTTAGTTATAGGCCACCCATAGCCTTAGAGAGTTCCCATTGTGTCAATTGAATAAGGAGACCTAAAACACCTCATTAAAGGATGAAAATCAAAATGACAAAAATTATATTACTTATGTTTACTTTAATAAAATTGGTACTTAAATTATATCAATTATCTCAATTTACTATTTCTATTTTTTAGTAAAATTACTCAATACTTCAAATTTTGATTTTGTTCTTATAAGTTTCTCAGTTCTGTTAAAACTATATCAAACAGTCAACTAAATTGACCTAGTTGATTTAGTTATGAATTTGATTTTATTTCCAATAAATTAAATGGACCCTATCTAACCTAGTTTGTTTTGACCTATTTTTGTAATAGACTTTATCAACCAATGTTGATCTTGTTCTATTCTATTTACTCAACTAGATCAACCCTGACTGACCTTGTTCTTTGTGTTTTAATTTTTTCATAAGAAAGGTAGTTAAATTTATTTTTGTAGTAATCAATCTTAATTTTTATTTAAAAATACTTGGTTGCCATTTATTTACTTTCAAAAATTGTAAATCAGTTTTCACCACTTAATTTTTTACCTTTATTTTCACTTTATCTTGATTTTACTATAGATTGTATACCAATAGTTTTAAAAATATTTAAATACTATCATGAATGACTAAATGATAATATATTTATAGTATTTATCTATAATTTATAGATATTTTGGTATGAAGGTATTTCTTCAATACTCATAGCTATAATACAGAGCTAACCATGGTCTTTATTTTCTATGTACACCATGATATTTATGAAAGGCCTAAGATTTCCCTTTTTATTAAACCTTAGGAATATAACCAAACATTTGATCTTGTGGTGCATCAGTTATCAATTATTACTAAGAAGTTAATTCAATCTTACCTTTAAAACTAAGTTTATTGGGCTATGGGAAAGGTCTAATCCTCCATAGTCAACACTTTGAAATATTAGTCTATCACTATCCAACAAATAAGCAAGTATCTTTGAAATATTAAAAATTAATCAAATCCTTATAGATTATTCTTATAGAGTATCTTCGTAATATTATTTTTATATATCTAGCTAAACAATTATTTAGTTTTACACTTTCATTTTTTCTTGTTACTTGCTTCTCTACTTGTTGTTTGTTTCTCTCTTTTGTATTGTAGATTGTGTTGACATAATTATGTGTATGTGATTCAACTAGATCGACTAAAATCGACCTATTTGATTGTATTTGAATAGACAAAGCTAACTAAGATCAACTCAATATTTTACATTCTACTTATTTACCTCTATTTTTAGACTACATCATCCAATTTATAGTCATTTTTTCTAGATCCAACTAAGTTAACTAGAATTGACCTAGTTATATTCTATTTTTTCAGTCTATCTAACTAGATCAACCTAGGTTGACCCAATAGATTTATAGACTACTATCTTTCCCTATTTTTCAACCTCGTTTAGCCCAATAAGTTTGTAGATATGTCTTTACCTCTCAAAATCAATTAAGTTGACCCTGGCTGACCCAATAGGTTTTTAGATTATTATCCAAGCAACTAGATTGACCCAAGTCAACCATGTAACTTTATATATTATTTTTTATGCCTTTATATGTGACTAACTTGACCCTTTTCAACCTAGTGCATTTATAATTTCCTATATTTTAAACTAATTTGACCCCAATCAACCTAGTTCAGTAGGTGGCTGCCATGTTCTATTTCATGTTTTATCCTAATTCTTGGCTAGCATTATGAAATCATTTATAAGAATATTTCTTGACATTATTAACCCATTCATATTTCACATAGGTTTTTACATCTTTCCCACTTTTTACACCTAATAAGAGAATTCATCATGGTGAAAATACTCCCTACCGCCATTTAGATCAATGGAATGTAACTTGGTATATATTAAATGATGGTCTAGATGATTTTAACATGAATGGTACCTTATATAAAATTCCTTAATTTACCATTGGAGCAATTGATACTAATGTAGGGAACCCTCCCATAGGGAATATTATAGGGAACACTCCTATCCTAAATCTTGGGAATGCTCCCCCTACCAACACTAACATTCCATCTCATACCACTAGCAATCAAAATCCACCCATAGATATAACTCAAAATCTTGATCAAATGGTTGAACAAATAACTGTTATGTAAACAACTAAGAATTACCAAATGATCCAAATGCAAAATCATATCTTGTAAATGATAAGTCAAACCTCTATTTTCATGCCTCAAAATAATAATTTTTTTGTCCCTTCTCCTCTTAGAGATGTTAATGGAAATATCATCCCTCAACCTATCATGCATAACAAAATGCTCCAACATATTTAAAATCAACCTTTAGCTCCATTCATAGTATATATAAATATTGGAACCATCTATACAACAATTAATTATTATGGAACTAAAGATTCATTATATTCCTTAAATCATTTATAAATATCTATTTGGAATGGGTCCAAACCAATTCTTTCATTACCACTAAAATTATTGTAATTTTTTTAATAGGAGATGATTTAGAATGATATAATCAATTCCCCAAACATTCCATATGGAAAATAGAGGATATTGTAAATGCTATAGTCAAAGAGTTCTAAAAAAATAATATTCCCTGAAATTATCTTAGCCATTTCATCAATGCTAAGTAATTTCCCACTAAATTGTTCATACTTTTATCAAAATATGGAAATCATTAATTCAGAAGGCTAAGCATAACATGAGTGATGATAATGTTTTAAGACTTTTCATTACCACCCTTAAGGCCCCTCTTCAATATAAGGTACAAATATGTTTTCATAAAAACTTAGAAGATCAAGCTAAAAGACATGATTTCCATATGAATCAATTTGAACCATCTCATAATTCAATCAAAGAATCATTCAAAACTTCAACTAACACAATAACCATCACAAATTCTCAATCTAAATCTCTTCCAACAAAAAATAGAGTGGTCAAATATGAAATTAAAAATCTCTCCCACCCACCCTTAATGGTATTATAAATGAATAAATTATTATCTCCATCTAAACCTTTCATCTATAACAATACTACTCCCCCATCATTGTAGGATCCTAATAAATTTGTTGCTTTCAAGCTAAAATTAGTTATTCTCATGAAAAATGTCATGTACTTATAATTATTTTGGTTTATTTCATGTTAGCGTATGCATTTGATCATTATTATATGATCAAACTATGTCATCTCGATTATCTCAAAGCTTTTCAAAAGAGAAACTTTTCTAAATATACTACCCAAAAATCTTCAAAACCTTTTTCTGATTCTAACGCACAATAATAATGAAAATATTTATGCTATTCATGATGATTATGATCAATATTATATTAATTCTTAGTAAATTACTATAGCTAAAGTTAGTTATCATCATAAAACCTCTTATAAAGACCCCATTACTAAACCTAATAAGCCATCTACCAAAGTTTAATTTCTTAAAGATACTACAACTTCTCAGTCCTCATCTTTAGAACCCACCACTAGTGATGATCTGCCTCCACCAATGTAACCTCAAACAATTCCAAATATTACCCCACCAAATCAATCAAAGCCTCATGATCACTCTTATTATAAACCTCACTATAATTTATTAGATGAACTTAATTTTATGACTTGTAAAATTACTCTTATGGAGTTAGTAAGAACTTTTCCTTATCAGTGCAAGTTTTTTATACAACAAATAAAACACATCAAAGAAACTTTTTCTAATGAGTTTGAATTCCCTCCTAAAGTTCCTCAACCTATATAGGTGCATGCCATAAAAACAATTCTTCTACTAAACCCTTCATAAAATTTCCTAAAGATGATATTGTCAATGACAAAGTCCTATTTCAAGCTGATGATCCACCTCTTTTTTTTTATCAAAATTAGCATCAATAATACTTTAATTTGAAAAGTCTTAGTTTACCAAAGATCAAGAATCAATGTTACTTCTCTTTGGTTAATTTCAATAATTGAATATTCTAAAGAAATCTAAACAAACCCAACCCATGTGTCGTGGATTCAATAAAACCAATCAAAAACCACTTCGTAAAATGTGGATCCCCTTCACTATTAGACCCAAGACAATTTGAACATCTCATGGTTCTTGATCTTCATTTATCTTATAACATAATCTTAGGCCATCCATGGACTCATTATATGTGATATTTTGCATCTTCTGTTAGTAATGTATCAAATTCATACATAATGGGAAATGTTAAAAACATGAGGTAGATCTTAATCATTGGAGCATCCAACTTCCAAATCCCAAATATCAATATCATATCCCTATCATTGCTTAGATCAATAGTCATCCTCTTTCTGAATTTGTTAATATACATTCAGATCTACATGTAACTCTTAAAAATCTAGATGATGACAAACCTAATGAATCATAAAGAAATGGCTTTGTAGACACCTAAAAACTACACACAATGGTTTTTAGTGTCACCCTACCCTCAGAATGATAACTACATTCATTAATGACCTTAACATTCCCAAAACCACTTTTTTATTCACCCTTTTTAAACTTTTTTGTTCCTAACCCATGAACTGCCAATGGTTAGACCTAACCACTGATGGTTACCCCTAACTATCGATAGTTAGGTAAGCCTTTTTAGCTTAAAAACTTTAAAGCATGTCAGCTCTTTGTGCGAGATTAACAACTATAGAAATGGTAACTTGATGAAGCTTTTAAAGCTACAAAAATAGGTAGCTTTACCCTTGATTAATTTAATAACTCTCTCTCATCCCATTTAGCAACTTCTACCTATAAAAGAAGCAAAAGAGCAAGAGATCAAAGATTTTTTGTTATCATCAATCATACATTCAAGATTTATTTTACGTATCTAGCATCCATATTAGTGAGCAAGCATCATGATTTGAGACCCAAAACTCTACCAAAATCATACCAGAAGGTTGAAACACTATTACTTTGGCCACATCACTTCAGACTTCTTCTTCTTGGTGATAGGTATTATATGTTTATTTTCTACAATTTATCTAATTTTAGTATCAATACCTTACCTAATACTCCTATACCTCACTTCCATCTTCTAGCCATGTATCCAACATCCATTTGACCAAAATCCAATCTATACTTTATGTTTTATTCACTTCTATATTTTACAAAGGAAATCGCTGATGGTTCCCTAACTGTTGATGGTTAACCCTAACCATTGATGGTTACCTAACCATTGATGATTTACCCTAACCATGGAAGGTTTCCCTAACTACTGATGGTTAATTATGGCATAATTTTTAAGCAAACAATTTCACGCTTCTGCCTCCAATCAAACCTCAATTTCTATGTTTCCCTCTGATCATAGAACCCTTTTTGATTTTTTGGACTAGATATTGACCCTCTCAACATTAAATTTGATCATTTTTATTTTATAAACAAGTTATCATTTCATTTATATCAAAACATTTATTTTCTTACCATTGCATGCAAGTACATTCTATTATCATACTTGATTGTTATTAAAAGTGGATTGATAGCCTCCTAATAAGCCTTATGCTTCTTAGATGTAGTCTATAATAGGAAATCCACTCAACAAACTATCTAACCAACCCATTTTAAAGTGTCTATGATAATTACATGTTATTCCCTCCTAGATAAAGAGGAGCTCCCACATTTGTCTAGATTCACGCATGCATTTAATGAGGGATTCTTCTACACACCCTAATCATGAAATTTATTTTATCTACTTTCAAAACTAAGAAATGGGATAAATAAATTGAAACATTTTGGCATGCTCAATGGGACCATTGAGTTTTCTTGGGTTCATATATGTTCTAAAACATTTAGTTTGCATTAGTGAAATTCATTTAGTTGTCTTTCATTTATTCATTCTTTCTTTATATATATATATATATATATATATATATACAAGTTTTAGTTGTATCCATCCTAGGATTAGGATTGCATCTTCATATTGAATTTAATTTCATTTACCTATTATGTTTGCATTGAAAATAAATCAATTTTTTTTCTTTTGGTTAAAATTAAATGCATTCATTATTTGCCTACTTGCTTTAGCCCACCTAGTTTAATTAAAATAATATTGAATTAATCATAGCACACTTATGTTACACAACCAAACCAATTCACAATCAACACATCAAAACTTACTTGAGATAAGGCTTATTGGCATTTCATCACCCTTTGGATCACCTTATCCCACCCATTGATCCCACTTGGAATTCATGACCAAGGGGAGAAGCCACTCCATTATATAGAGGAGTATAAAATTTAGAAAAATGGTATATATTGGCTAAGTATCCCATCTTGGGTTTAGGTTCATGAATTTATTATGTAACACAACCAAACCACTTCAAAATCAACACATCAAAACTTGCTTGAGATAAGGACTATTTGGATTTCATCACTCTTTGGATCACCTTACCCCACCTGATGATCCCACTTAGATGTAATCACCAAGGGGAGAACCCAATACATTCTCTAGAGGAGTGTAAACTCTAGACAAATGGTATATATTGGCTAAACAACCTGGCTTGGTTTCAAGTTTCTGAAGTGTAGGGAGAAAGCCCCCAGTACCAGGCCACATACTTAGTCTAGTGTAGATTCTTTTGAGTACTAAAATTTAACCTAAAACCATTCTTAGATGGATCTTATAGTACCCAATTTACAATTCAAGTCTTCCTTCACACTTTAAGGCATAATCCAAAAGTGATTTAAAATCAATCCTAGGATTAATGCACTTGTAATGAATGCATTGGTTGCTTTGATTTATTTTGGTTATTCTTTTTTGAGGTGTGAGTTTTTTTGTACCTTTATTCTAATTTTTCATATGGTGTTTACCAAAAAACTAATAAATAAAACCAATCAACCACCTTCATCCTCTTCTTATTCCATGGAGTATAATTCCAATGATGGAGGGTTACCTCATCTTTCACCTCCTCTTGCCTAAATCCCAATTGTATTTGAAGGTGATCCTGACTTCACTACTTTTCTAGACAGCAATCATGTATCTCTTCAAAACTACCTTAGAACCATGACCCATAGGTATTCCCTTGCTTTGGTTCCTCCTACCAACCCTCCTTATGAAATGCCTTCTCATCTTATGGTGGGATCTACCTCAAACCAACCTTTGCTAACCCCTACCTCACCTTCTTCTAACATTCCATCTACCACTACCCAAACTCACTCAAATGTTCCACCTCCCAATCAAATACCTCCTACCACACCCCATAATTCACATGTGGATTCATCCCTACCTTTGGTTACCTATACCCCACTTATCATGGGATTGTCTTCCATCCCTGCTTCTTCCCTTTCTCTAGACTCAACCAATTTACCTATCTTTACCCCTTTACAAAATTTGGTGATTTATAAATAAAAATCCCTCCCACCTGTCCTCAGTAGGGTCACCACTAAACTTCAATATACCCTATCTCAAGTCACTACCTCAACCACACCTACTTTTATTCCCCAACAAATACCTATTCTGACCTATCAATCTAAGGATGTACCACCTTCTACCCAACTATTTGTGTTTGTTAGCTCATATGTGGCCAAATATCAACCATTTTCTACTCCCTATCAATATGTGGCTTCTTTAATGCCTTCCACCAACTACACTTACATACCATCTTCTCAACCCCAACATAATCCACCTCCCAATTATGCATGTTCCCAACCTTAGTCAAAGCTGATTAAGATGCTAATGGACAAAATGAGTAACTTAGAGTTATAAATTTTTGGGTCTAATAAGCTCTTATCCTATGACCAAATTTGTAATGAACCATTCCACCCATCCATTCCCATTCACTCTTATCCTCCTCAATGGGAATTGCCTAAATTTTCCAAATTTTAAGGCAAGGAGGACCCACAACAACATGTCAAAGGATTCTGTCACTCGTGTTACTTGATAACATATGATGATGTTTTCCTCCTCCAAAATTTTCTAATGTATTTATTAGGACCTAACTTAGATTGGTATAGAAATATCCTTACTCATTCCATCTTATCCATTTCCCAACTAGCCCAAATATTTTTGGAACATTTCTCCATTAACATAACCAAAAAGGTTTCCATCATTGACCTTTATTCCATCAAACAATTTGAGGATGAATCCATTATTGATTTTGTGGCTAGGTGGAGAGGTCTCATTAACTATATTTATTTTACCTTACCCCAAACTAAATTAATTGAACTATTCTCTAGGGGCTATGCTAAGCATATCAAACCCACTCTCCAAGTCTAAAGTTTCTGAACATTTGACAAATCATTCACCATGGCACAAAAACTTGAGAGCCATGCCATTGATGAGGGAAAACTAAAATTGTGGAATAAAAATTCCACTTTTAAACCTAATGATTCTGCCTCAACCAAAACCATCAATTAGCCTAATACTAAGGCAAAAGCTTTTACAAATTTAGTGGTTTTGAAAACTTCTCCACCACCAATTATCACCCAATCAAATCAAAATAACTCTCCCAAACCTCCTTATCAACAAAATCAAACCCAAAATTGAGACACTCTAAAACAATATATTCCTATTGAGGAATCATATGCATGTATCAAGGCTAATCTTATCCAACTTCCACCAATCAAACCACCTCTATAATTTGATTCTTCTTGCCCTCTACCTGGATGGTTTAATGAAAATGACCACTATGATTTTATTCAAACCATTGGACATGACATTAATAGATGTAATACCTTTAAAAGTCTTGTCCAAAATCTCATTGATAGTGGAGAGTTATTATTTGATAACCCCAATGCTCCCCATAACCAATCTCTCAATTTTTTTTGAAAGCCTTTTCCAAATCACCCTCCTTCTACAAAACTTCATGATAGTAAGCCCAAATAATCTAACTCATAGGAAGCATATACAATCAATGTTATCAATAATGTTCTCATTGTTGAGGAAACTGTTACCTCTACCACTCAAATAGAGGAAATCAATTTACCTTCCATTCCTTCTGAGACCCAAATGAAATAACTCATCACCCCTCTTTCTTCAAGTATTGAAACTATATCCTCATCTTCTCCTTTTTCAATAAAAATACCCAAAGAGACCACTATTGATTCAACCATTTCCTCCACTCTCCCAATCCAAATGGATGAATCACCTACTTCTTTGAACATTTAGGCCAAAATAGAAACCTTATCCCTTCCCTCCTTTGATAACACCATACCAATCTCTTCTATTCCTCCTTTAGAAACCATTCCAAAAGAAGATGTTACGTTGTTTACCTAATTATCACTTTTGGAACTACCTACCAATATCAAAACCAAAATCATACCTTCCACCACAACCCTTGTTTCTTCTCCACCTAAGGGCTTGCAATTTGAGACTAATGATCAAGGAATTGTACCCATTTATAAGCCCTTCTCAAGGTTAGTTCAAATTTTGGAATTTACATCCTAGCCTAGCTTTTATTGATCCACCTTTTGGCATGGACTAGGCCTTCCTTATCCAAGCAAATCTAAGTCCTTGACTCCATGTGAGTCCACCCTTGCATCCATTATCACCCCTTCACTAGTTACCACTCCTAAAGTCATAAATAAGCCATCTCAAAGACCTCTATTTAAAATTTCCAATTTACCCCATGTTTCTTCCACCAAACCAATCAATAACTTGGGGATTCTTCCCACACTTAGTCCCTCTCACCCTCCTTTAAGATTAGACTTAACTCCCTCAATCTCACCAAATCCAAATCCAAATCCAATGAAGTCCATTAGTAAGGAAGGCTTACCTAAAAATTTACCTTAAACAAATCCCATACTACCTCCTTCACATCTACCTTCTATATTAGGACCACATCCTTCCACCATCAAACCATCTTCTTTTTCTCCATCTTTAATCACCAAACCCTCTAGTCCTTCATCCTTATTAACCAACTTGTTCCCATATACTCTCCCACTAGTAACTAATCCTTCATAATCAAATTTTTTTGCATCTAAATCTTTAACCCATAAGCCAATTATATCTAAGCAAACCCAACAACAACCATCAACCAAAATCACTCCTCCAAGCATCGCTTCCATGAAGAGACCAATCCTAAAACCTACCTCACCTTTTTCATAATATTATACAAATATTTTTCAAAAGTTGTTACAAACCTACTCTATTAGCTTACCCATAACTAAATAATTTGACCCATCTCATCCTAAGCTAACTTGGTTTAATGATAATTTGATTTTTTTTTACCATAGGACTCTAGGGCATGATACAGAGAACTGTAGGGCTCTCCAAACACTTATTCATAATATTTTGGATGAAGATGACCTATTAGAAGAACATACAATACCTATTCCATTACCTAACCCACCTATTAAACCATATCATTTCCCCTCACCTAATAATTAAGGGGAGGAACCAAAGCAAATGCCCAAACCCCTCATTCATACCATTCATATAGTGACCCATTTTTGGGCCCAATAGAAGGACAAAGAGAAAGCCAAAGTCTCCATCCCTTGGAATTATCCTTTAACCTCTCAACCCATTAATCATATCCCAATTTCTTCACCCTCACCCTTGTAACCATCTAAACTTAAAATCTCCATTCTAGGAGCTCCACCTTCTAACCCCACTCCATTCATTCAATGGCTCATGTTAAAACAACTCCACCAAATTCTGACCAAAATGAGCCTCTATGATCTAATAAATAACTCACCCCAACATTGTCAGGCATTAATGGAAGATTTTTATTCCATATAGGTCCAAGTAGATGATCCATAACCTCTTGCCTCCTTTGTTGTTCTTTGCCATTCTACCCTCATCACCTTACAAGATTTTGAGATTCCACCCTTCCAAGAGAAAGATCCATATCCTCCCCTATTTATCACTACATAAATTAATCAAAATTGCATCAAATGAGTAATTATTGATGGGGAGAAAGCATCAAAATCATATCATCTCATGCTTATGATCAATTGAAATTACCTAAAAACATTATTTATAAAAGTTTAGTGATCCTTCGCTCTTTCAATGATACCATGGCCACCACTTTAGGGACCATTGTTCTTCATATCCATTTAGGACCTTGAACCATTATTAAGCTATTTTATGTCATTTAAGGTGAGTTCCAATACAACATATTACTTGAACATCCTTAGATCTGAGATATGCATTATGTCCCTTCTACCCTACACTGATGTGTTAAGTTTGATCATGAGGATCAAATAATTCCAATCAAAGCTGATGCCAAGTCCTTTTACCTCTTGCAACATGATATATCAGACCAATGATGTTCTCATTATTTATTCATCTCCCTTACCATACAATTAAAATAAAACACCTGCACCAACCTAAAACCTCCATACCTATACCTTTAATGATGATGAATCATTAACAAGCTCAACCATTCCCTTTTCTCAAATTCTAGTCAAGGACATATCCAAAATGATCCATCTTATGAAATAATATTATATCCATCATCTAATTTGGGCTCTTCAATAATCAAACCAATTTTGTCTATGGGGGACTTGACCAACCACTCTTTGTTCCCACCACTACTTCATACATTCAACCTTTCACATCCAATTTTTATTATCTAAGCAATCTAACCTTTGACCGAACCTATCTTCATCATTGTGCTTGGAAAGGGTTTGGTGTGGTCCTCTATGAATAGGGACCTCAAAAATTTCTTGTCATCAAAAATTAAAAACCTCATGAGTTCTTTGGGCTTGGGTTCAAACCACTAGAAGAACCCATATCACCAAAACCCATTGCCACCCCTATTAGAGAAATTCCATCCTAACCCAGCTCATCTTCCTAATCTGAGGACTCTGACATCATCCCATACATTTTTTTTTTGATCAATACCATTGGTTTAGGCCCACTAACCTATCAATAAGGTGGCCAAACTAAAAACCTTCCTCTCATCTACACAGAGATATTCAACCATGACTCACCAGCTATTCACACCATCCAACGTCAAGATGATGATTCCATCCTTACCTACCTTGGTATAGGGGATTATTTTATCCATAAATATCTCCCTCTTAAAAACAAAACCATTCTCAATGAATCAACTATCAATGTTAACTTGGGTACCCAGAAGGATCCTCGTATCATCAAGATAGGCCA
Source organism: Torreya grandis (assembly GCA_037957365.1). Classification (NCBI taxonomy): domain Eukaryota; kingdom Viridiplantae; phylum Streptophyta; class Pinopsida; order Cupressales; family Taxaceae; genus Torreya; species Torreya grandis. Next base: position 1,203,745 of record JARHVA010003320.1, on the reverse strand, counting down.
ATCTTTGACTCCTAAAGAGAAACAAGCCTTTCCTTATTTCCTCCATGACCATACCATAGCATTTGATTGGTATTACCAAAATATGCCTATAATTGACCCTTTCATCACTCTTCGTAGCATCATCACTCGACTTGAGGTTAAGCTAGTTCAACAAAAACTTTTCCATATAATCCCCACATAGCTCTTCTTATTAAAGAATAAATTCAACATATCTTATCTATTAATTTCATCCAATCCATTGACTATCAAAAATGGGTTTCTAACATCATTATTATTACCAAACCTATAGGGGGCCTTCACCTTTGTATTTAATTTTGTGAGCTTAACCTCACCTACCCAAAAAATGACTTTCCCCTACCTAATATCAACTAACTTGTTGATCTCATGGACAACCATGAAATGCTATCCCTCATGGATGGTTTCTCATGATATAATAATATCCCAATTTCTTCTACAGATCAACATAAAACCTCTTTCATCACTCTATGGGGAACTTTATGCTACCAAGTCATGCCCTTTGGACTAAAGAATGCTAGAGCCACTTATCAATATGACATGACCTATATCTTCCATGATCTAATCCATAAGATTATCAAGGAGTATATTGATGATATTTTGGGAAAATATAAGCATCACAAATATCACCTTGTTTTTCTTACAATCATCTTTGAATGCTTAATCTGCTATCATGACAGGCTTAATCCCAAGAAGTGCATCTTTGGGGTCTTATCAGGGAAACTACTAGGCTTTATCGTTTCCCTTCTTGGAATAGAAGTAGACCCTACCAAAGTTGGAGCCATTTTAGATATGCTTCCTCTCACTAAATTGAATCAAATTCATAGCCTACAAGGAAAACTTTAGTCAATTCAATGCTTTATCTCTCAACTTTTTGATCATTATCAACTTTTTCACCACCTCCTAAAAAAAGATGTATTCTTTGAATAGACTAATGAATGTCAATAAGATTTTGACACAATCAAGGAATATTTTATTTCTCCACCTTTTTTAATTCCCCCTAAGGAATATTAGCCCTTTTATCTATACATTTTTTCCACTAAAAATTCCTTGGGAGCCATGCTCGCTCATCACGATGACCAAAATAAAGAGCATGCCATTTATTACATCAACTGTACCTTGATCAAATATGAAACTCGATATACCCATCTTGAGAAACTTTTCCTTTATTTAGTCTTTGTCACCTCCAATCTTTTCCATTTTCTCCTTAATCACAAAACCTTTTTCATCACTAACACCTACCTTCTCAAGTATATGCACTCTAAGCCATATCAAAACCAATGCATGGCTAAGTGGCTCATGCTTCTAGCTAATTTTGATCTTGATTTTATCCCAAAAATTTATATTAAAGGACAAGTAATTTATAACCAAATAGAAAAATCCCCTTTGCTTGACAAGTAACCCTTTTCACTTACCTTCCCAATTGAATCTATAACAACTCTTTCTTCAGAAGAGCCCACCTACCAAATGACCATATTTTTTGATGGCTCTAAATGCCATAATGGTGGAGGGGGGGGGGGTAGCATGATTCTCATTATATTTAATGGGTAACCTCTTAAATTTTATTTTAATATGTACTTTGATTACAAGAATAACATGGCCGAATATGAAGCCTTGGTCATATGTCTTCAAACTACCATGGCTTTAGGAATCAAAATGCTTAACTTTTTTGGGGATTCTCAGCTTGTCATCAACCAAGTCACATGCGAATATAAATGTAAAAATGATGTTATCCTAAAGTAAAATAAACTTGTAGATACCCTCTTGGCCTCATTTGATCGTTATGCTATCCAATCCATCTCGTGATCAACCAATAAATTTGTAGATACCATGGCCTCTCTTGCTTTCCAAATACTATCTCAACCCACCGAATTAAAAATATTTGTTACCATCCACCATTTTTTCACCCCATATTATCTTAGTTCTAATATTCTTACCATTTTTAGAGTGGAGACATCCCCTTCTGACACTTAGTATACCCAAACATTCAATTATCTTAACCTTGGCATTTTCCCTCCCAATATTTCAAGGAACGCTTAAAGGGCTTTCATCCAAGGAACCTCTTATTATATCATACTACGAGGTATCATTTATAATTTATTTTTTGACAACCTGAAGCCTCTCACATCATCGAGGAATCCCATGATGGCATATGTGGGGGACATGTTAGTGGCATGGTTGTCACCAAGAACATTCTTCACCTAGGCTACTATTGGCCCACACTTAACTAGGACTATTATGACTATGTCAAGAAATGTGTTAAGTATCAAAAACATGCCAACCTTCATCATGATCCTTCTCATAGTCTCTAAGTATATCAAGACTTTTGGGCCTTATCACAATGGGGTTTTAATCTTATTAGGGAAATAAACCCCCATTCTTCACAAGAACATCAATATATCATCACGACCATAGAATATTTCACCAAATGGGTAGAAGCCATCCCGCTTATATCAACCAATGTTGAGAAGATCATCAAGTTAATTAATCACCATATCATTTTCCACTTTGATGTCCCTCATAAAATCATCACTGATAACAAAAAATCTTTCAAAAATAAAAAAGTCCAAGCACTTTATGACTCTTTTGGCATTGATTTAAGCTTCTCTTCTCCTTATCATCTATAAGTTAATGGACAGGCATAAGCTTCCAACAACACCCTCATGAAAATTATCACCAAGGTGGTTAGTGCTTTTGGAAAATATTAACACCTCCACATCCCATTCACTTTATGGGCCTATTACACTACTATCTAAACTACCATGGGGGGTACACCTTTCTCCCTCATCTATGGAACTAAGGCAGTTCTACCTCTCAAAGTTTAAATTCCATATCTCCACGTATCTTTGTGTGATATCCATTTTGAGAATGATTATCACCAAGAATGACTCACATGACTAGAGCTTCTTAATGAACATCGCTTCGCCATGCTCAATTATCTTCATGTCTATCAAGAGTGAATTAAAATTTCCTATAAAAAACATTTGAAAAAATGAGAATTCAACATTGGTGACCTTATCCTTAAAGAAAACCAAAATGTCACCAATATGGAAACAACCAAGAAGGTCAAGTTTAATTTTAATTGGTTAGGACCTTATATTATAACCCATAAGTGTATATCTAGTACTTATCATTTATCCTCTCTCGAGGGCAAACCAGAGCTTGAGCCTATCAATGCTTCATATCTACATCCTTTCTATTGTTAACAGGATCACACTCATTTTTGTGTCTAACTTTAGCTCATCCCTACGATCATGATATTTTACCCTTCCTTTAAATTACATTTCACCTTTGAGAATGATTGATTTCAACATAGAACCATGTGATTTATCCATCACAAACATCTAACCCTAATCCTAAGTATGGGTACCATGGCTCTACCTATAACATGGTTCTCATGGATACTTTTTGTCTTTCAATAGATGGAATCCTTGGTCAATCATTTCTCAAACTCTTCATCCCATTTATAATTTACCTCTTATGAAAAATTCTTGTCTCTATAAATGTAGATCCTTGGGCCTCATAGACTTGTCCATGTCACACAAAACTATATTCCAAATTATTATCCTCAAAATAAATGTGGATTACTCCCTCTAAGGATAGCTACCCATATATTCCCAAATTTATTAAACATAGAATACTCTCTTAAATAATAGCTATAAGTTCAAAATAATAGACCACTCCCTTGAAGTATTGCTAAGTAAAAGCAAAAAAAATATTTGAAGCTTCCCACATTGATCAGCTTCAATCACCTACTCAAAAGTGATAAGACACATTCTATCAAAATCCAAATAAGTAAGTCATAATCAGCTCCTATATATGATATTCGTATACTTCCCACATTGATTAGTCTACACATTATTCTATGGCATGGACTTGTCTCTTACAAGCCTCTAGTCACCTATATAATAGGTAAGTTAACCAACATGAGGTTAACCCTTAAACCATTTACCCATCACCCCTATTACATTTATTCCTCTCTAAACTCAAGGTATTATGAGCTTACTTGATACATAATGATAAAGATAACCTTATCAATCCAAACACACTCTTGAAAAGTGTTTGATTGGCTTATGTTCACTAAGTCAATCCAACTATGGGTTCTTTTTATTTGGTTCTTCCTAATTAGAGTGATGTACCTACTCCATTTTTGGTGACATTTAAGCCCATTCAACCTTATTTTTGACATGGTCACAATTTCTTGTGTTTCCACCTATCCTAAACATCCTAATCCAAGATAAATTAACTATTGCTAAAACCATAAAATCATGATCTTATCCTACCCATCATTTTAAATCAAAAATCGTAAGGCACATCAAACTTTATCAATATCATCATACCAAAATGTAATCTAAATAATCATAATCATCCTAAAAACATTAAACATCCACATAATAATCATTAATATAATCTCCATAACCATAATCATGACAATAAACATCATCACTGTCATTGAGATCATCAATAAAACATCATATTTATCAACTTGAAATAAACATAACCATAAGTGATCATAAACATAATATGCCATCACGTACTTACCATTAACATAGTTATTACATTATGCACATCATTATAATCATTATAAACACATCACATAATATCATCCTCATAATCATTAATATCACTATCATCATAATCAACATAATGCAAACATAACATGTCAAAATAAATCTCATAAACAATGTAAACATAATGACCATAATCAACCACATTATCCATGCGGTCATATCACCTTAATAATCATCATCACTATCATCATAATCAACATAATGAAAACATAAAATGTCATAATCCATCTCATACTCACCATAACCATGATAAACATAATAATCATCCTAATAAATGTCATGATCATAAAGCCATCCATAATCATATAACATTGCAATCAAATCAACCATAACACAATAATATCATAACATCATCATGTCTACACTAAGATATCATACACATGAAAACATGCCATAATCATAAAAGATCCATAATCATAATCAAAATCATCAAAGTCATAACACATCATAATACACATAGTCTATCTCTCTCTCATGGGTACATATCATATCTTCATCATGTGGGATGGTATTAAAACACATATATACATATCAAAAATTGTAAAATCTCATCATGGGTCTATACCCAAACCAACTACACCTATTCCACCATCTAGTGGTGGACCCCTTGATGTCCCTACCTATAATGCAGAAGCTACCCACTGACTTAGTGTAGTCACCACTAGACCTCCTGCCAAGCTGCTCTTATAATCCTTATACCTCATCATGTATGTAATTGGGTGAATACGATAGCCTCATAATATCTAAGATCCTCAATGGTAACTATGTACCATATTATCAAAACTAATTTTGCTGCTCCTGCTCCTCCTCCAATAGCCACTACCCTCTATCATAGAGTATCCCTCTCTTGGGTGACTGACTCAAGGCTAGCCTTCACCTAGTCTCACTCACCTATCAGGGTGGTAACCTATCCCTATAAAAAAAAATCTAGGCCTATAATGTAGCCACCTAATCTTGAGCTACTGTAAGGTCTACCACTATCTAGTCACCTCCACCTCCACCCTGTGCCTATGATAGATCATCATCCATAGGCCCTTATTCATTATCTCCCCATATAAAGTTGGTAGTCACATACCTAGTCTGGTACTAACTTGTGTATCTCTCAATGGCTCTTGCATCATCAATAAGAGCTCTAGTTGGTAGCTCCTCAAAATCTAGTAACCCCTCCTTTATCTATGGCTTTGACAAGTCTTGCTCTGCATCCTCCCTCCTATAATGAGGCACATTTGGAGGTATATATTGTATAAGACTAAACTATCTCCTAACTTGATCAAATAGGATCCTCTTAGTCTCCCCATCTCTCCTACCATAAGCCCATCAACATCTTTATAGTGATAGGGTTGATACCTATATCTTGTCTATATCAACCAATCCAAATATGGCCTCCATATGATGTCAGACATAAATAGGGTATCCAACCAACCCTATAACCACTTGACATCTCTTAAAACACCTCTTGATCTTAAAAGTACAAGGTATCTACACCATCACATGAAACTAACTCTATAATCTATAGGTGTAAATCCATCCCATGGTAACCCAGCCGATCTCAGTATATGTATGTGCTCATATGCCTAGTAGTGGTACTTGAACCCAATGCTAATGCCATAATGTCTCCTAGCTCTAAATGCCTAGAGTTCCCTATATATTTATACCAATATTATAGGGACCCATCTAAAAATCATGCCTCCAAGTAGTATCTCTATCAACACTCCTAGTAATAAAGAAGGGAATCAATTGTTATTCAAATCTGAAATAGTGAAGTAAGAAATACCCATCATCATCATAGTCATCAATCACATATCATCTGGGGCCCTTTGATATAATGACTCATAACACAAACCCCCCATGTGAAATCTAGCCTCTTATCAATCATCACCAAATAACCACTCCATAAAATCCTCTTGCTCCTCACTCTTTATATGGTAAATCAGCTCCCCTTGAATTGGTAGTCATGTGATCCTATGGACATCCTCTAACAAAATGGATATCTCACTCATCGAGAGTAGGAAGGTGTTTTTGGTTAGGTCCCATCTCTTGATGAGGGCCTTAATCATAGTTTCATCTCATGATAAGTGTTGGTAATGACACATGGCCCCTCAACCAACTACCTCCATCTGATCCACTCAACATCTATCATCCTATCTCTATAGTCTATGAATATCTTAGGGACATGGTCCCTCATCTGGATATGCTCACATGCCTACACACCAATCCAACACTATTAACCTTTCTATAATAATTTATTTAATCCTATCCATCCTACCCTATAGTCTCTCATCTTGACATATTCATTTTCCTTTCCATCCAATCATTTAAACTTAACTAATCATTTAAACCTAGCTAATCATTTGAGCTAAGTTTTCCCCCTTCATTTGAACCTAGCCAATCATTTGAGCCAAGTTTCCCCCCTTCATTTGAACCTAGCCAATCATGAACAAATGTAATACCTTGAAAAGTAGATAAAATAAATTTCAATCTATGAGGGGGGTTAGACCTTCATTTTTACCTAGCCAATCATTAACAAATGTCATACCTTTAAAATTAGATAAAATAAATTTCAATCGACAAGGGGGGTAGAAATTAGGGTTTTTGGGTAGATGATGTAATACCTAAATTTGAACCTAGCCAATCATTAACAAATGTAATACCTTTAAAAGTAGATAAGATAGTAACTGTCGATGGTTAGACCTTAACCATTGATGGTCAATGAGGGGGGTCATCATCTACCTAAAAACCCTAATTTCTACCTATCACACCTACAAACTCATAAAATTCCTCCTCATTTACTACCCTAACTACTTTAAATATTTCTTCTTTCTTTTCTCCCTCATTTTGTCAAATTTATATTCTATCACACCCTAGGGCATCTCAGCCCCAATATCTTGTTTCCCCTCATATTTTCTCTTTTTTATTTTATTTATTCATTTTTCTATCTCTATTCATCACTATCTTAGTCAATTTCAAGACATAACCTACCTCATTCTAAATTAATTGGCATGGTTGGAGCCTCCTCACTTTCACTCGACCACATCCTTGTCATCCATCCATCATGTCATATACTCATCAAATCTCCCCCTTAAAAAGTTTCTAATCACTCATCTCACTCAAGCTCAACCATCAAAATCACCAAATCACTTTCTCAGTCAATTGCTCAAAGTTAAATGAGCATTATTCCTTTTTATTTTTACCTTTTAACCACATGGGTTTTTATGGTTTTACCCTAATCATCAATAGTTAAGGAACTACCGATGGTTACCCCTAACTATCGATGGTTATGGAAACCTAACCATCCATTGTTAGGTTCTCTCTTTTTTCCTTATTTTTCCCTCTTGCTTTCCCATCTAACCTTCTTACCCTTTACCTTTTTGTACCTTACATTTTGTCTAGAACTACTTCTAGCTTGAAGTTATTTTTGGGATGTCCATGTCCCAAGAACTATATTGGCAACATCCATTCACCTCATGTAGTTAGAGTTAGATAGGACACCTCTCAATCCTAACCCTACCCCTCTTACCTCACCCTTTCTCTTCACTAAGTTGGTTGTTTTAACCAGATTATTTCACCTATTTTGCACTGCCTATGCATTGTCCTTTAACCATTTTGACCAATTTTTCCAAGTTGACCATTCAAAATTTACATCACCTCGTGCATGACCCTGCCACTTGGGTTATTTTGTAGGAGCACTTCCTACCCTAGATACCTGTAACCTCCCAAAATTTGCCTAGATCACTTGAAAGGTCTAACTTGATCAACTATGCCCAATCACGGGGGACCAGTTACCCTCTATTATTTATCTAGACCCTGACCTTATTTTTCAACATTGGCAAATTTAGTTATTACATGCTATTGATATCACACTTCATCATTTTTTATGCATGCATTCATGTCTCCATGACCAACTCAACCACCTTGTTTTACCTATCAAACCATGAGTCAATTTTACCTACACCTCAATCATTTCCTAATTTGAGGGGGGAATACCTCCTCCTATGAATTATGGTGACCAGACTTAGACCTTGACCAACCTCTTGTTTTTGTTCTGCAGCTTGTCCGCACTACACAACAAAAAGGGGAAAAATGTAGATACCTAAAAACTACACATGATGGTTTTTAGTGTCACCCTACCCTCAAAATGATAACAAGGTTCATTAATAACCTTAACATTCCCAAACCCACTTTTTTATTCACCCTTTAATTCACCCTTTTTAATCTTTTTTGTTCTTGTCCCATGAACCACTGATGGTTAGACCTAACCACCAATGGTTACCCCTAACCATCAATGGTTAGGTAACCCTTTTTAACTTTAAAACTTTAAAGCATGCTAGCTCTTTGTGCATGGTTAGTAACTTCAAAAATGATAACTTGTCTTTAAAATGAATCTTTTAAAGTTGAAAAAATAGGTAGCTTTACCCTTGATCAATTTAGAAACTCTCTCTCATACTATTTAGCAATTTTTACCTATAAAAGAAGTAGAAGAGCAAAATATCAAAGATTTATTATCAACAGTTAGGTATTTAATCTTTCTTGTAGGTATCTAACATCCATATCAATGATCAAGTATCATCATTTGAGACCTAAAACTCTACCAAAATCATACCAAAGGGATGAAACATCATTACTCTGGCCACATCACTTTAGAATTCTTCTACTTGGTGATAGGTATTCTATGTTTATTTTCTATGATTTATCTAATTTTAGTATTAGTACCTTACTTGGCCCTCATATACCTCACTTCCCATCTTCTAGCCTCGTACCCAACCTCCATTTGACCAAAATATAATCTATACTTTCTATTTTATTCACTTCCATATTTTACACAAGCAACCATTGATGGTTTCCCTAACCACTGATGGTTCACCTTAACCACTAATGATTTACCCTAACCACTGATGGTTTCCCTAACCACTGATAGTTCCCTATGGTAGAATTTTCCAACAAGCAATTTCACCCTTCTACCTCCAATCAGACCTCACTTTATATATTTCCCTCTGATCATAGAACCCTTTTTGATTTTTTGGAATAGACCTTGACCCTCTCAACATTAAATTTGATCATTTTTTTATAAACAAGTTATCATTTTATTTCTGACAAACATTTATTTTGTTACCATTTCATGCAAGTAATTTTTGTTATCATACTTGATTATTATTAAAAGTAGATTGATAGCCTCCTAGTAAACCTTATGCTTCTCAGATCTAGCATACACTAGGTAGTCCACTCAACCAACCATCTAACCAACCCATTTTCAAGTGTTTGTGCTACTTGCAGGTTATTCCTTCCTAGCCAAAGAGGAGCTCCCACATTCATCTAGATTCATGTGTGTATTTTACCATGTATTCTTCTACAACCTAATCAAAAAAATTATTTTATTTACTTTCAAAACTAAAAAATGGGAGAAATAAATTAAAACATCTATTAATGATTGGATAATCATTTAAACCTATCTAATTATTTGAACCTCACCCCCTTTTGTTCACTAAGTTGGTTATTTTGACTAGATTCTTTTGCATATCTTGCACCACTTGTGCATTATTATTTGATTGTTTTGACCAATTTTTCCAAGTTAACCATTTGAACTTTACACCACCTCATGCATGACCTAACCACTTGGGTTATTTTGTAAGAACACTTCATACCTTGGATACCTATAACATCCCTAACTTTTCCTAGATCATGAAATGTCTAACTTGATTAGCTATGCCCAAATGCTGGGGATTGGTTACCCTCTCTTGTTTGTCTAGACCCTGACCTTATTTTTCATCATTTGTAAATTTAGTCATTACATGATATTAATATTATACTTCATAATTTTTTGTGCATGCTTTCACATCTCTATGACCAACTCAACCACCTTATTTTACCTATTAAACCATGACTCAATTTCACATACACCTCAATCATTTCCTAGTTTGAGGGGGAATACCTCCTCCCATGACTTAGGGAAAATAGACCTAGACCTTGACCAACCTCTTATTTTTATTCCACTCCTTGTCCATGCTACACAATAAAAGGGGAAAAATGTAGACACCTAAAAACTACACATGATGGTTTTTAGTGTCACCCTACCCTTGAAATGATAACTAGGTTCATTAATGACCTTAACATTCTTAAACCCCCTTTTTTATTCACCCTTTAATTCACTCTTTTTAACCTTTTTTTTCTTGACCCAAAAACCACCGATGGTTAGGCCTAGCCACCAATGGTTACCCCTAACCATCTATGGTTACCCCTAACCATTGATGGTTAGGTAACCCTTTTTAGCTTTAAAAATTGAAAGCCTGCGATATTTTTGTGTGAGATTAACAACTTAAAAAATGATAGCTTGTTTTTAAAATGAAGCTTTAGCTTTACCCTTGATCAATTTAGCAAATCTCTCTCATCCCATTTAGAAAATTCTACCTATAAAATAAGTAGAAGATCAAGAGATCAATTAGCAATACTTAGGCTTTCTTGTAGGTATCCAACATCTATATCAATGAGCAAGCATCATCGTTTGAGATCCAAAACTCTACCAAAATCATACTAGAAGGCCAAAACACCATTATTCTAGCCCCATTACTTCATACTTATTCCACTTGGTGACAGGTATTCTATGTTTATTTTGTTTGATTTATCTAATTTTATTATCAATACCTTACCTGGTCCTCCTATACCTCACTTCCCATCTTTTAGCCTCATACCCAACCTCCATTTGACTAAAATACAATCTATAATTTCTATTTTATTCACTTCTAAATTTTACACAAGCAACCATTGATAAATCTCTAACTACCTATAGTTCACCTTAACCACTGATGGTTACCTAACCACTGAAAGTTTACCCTAACTACCAATGGTTTCTCTAATTGTTGATGGTTCCCTATGGTAGAATTTTTTATCATGCAATTTCACCCATCTGCCTCTAATCAAACCTCAATTTTTGTGTTTCCCTCTAATCCCAGAACCCTTTTTGATATTTTAGACTAGACCCCAACCCTTTAAACATTAAATTTGATTATTTTTATTCTATACACAATTTATCATTTCATTTCTAGCAAACATTTATTTTCTTACCATTGCATGTAAGTAATTTTTGTTATCATACTTGATTGTTATTAAAATGAGATTGATAGCCTCATAGGAATCCTTGTGATTATTGGATCTAGTGTATGCTAGGTAGTACACTCAACCAACCATCTAACCAACCCATTTTCAAGTGTTTTATGCTACTTGTAGTTTATTTTTTCCTAGCCAAAGAGGAGCTCCCACATTCCTTTGCATTCATGTGCGCATTCTACCAGGGATTCTTATATACACCCTAATCATGAAATTTATTTTATCTACTTGCAAAAATAAGAAATGGGAGAAATAAATTGAAACATGCTCCCTCTTTCTCTCCTTCCATGATGTCAAACCATTCCCTTAATATATGATATTACTGATAATCCTCCCCCATAAAATGCACATGAAGCATATTATACAAAGGATGATTTTGTTTGTAATGAATATGGGGTGGATAAATTATTTAAAGATACTTTAGCCATACCCCCTCATACTTTTATTAATATGGGAATATCCAATACCTAGATTCTTATTGAAATAGATAAATGTGTTATATCTCCATATTATGATGATACTTACATTATGGCTCAAGTTCAGTCACAATATTTAGATGTCCTACATTATCAAAAGATATTATAAAAAATACATGCCTTCATTCATGATGTTCATATTATAACATATCCTATGATAATGAGTAAGAATGAGATGGATATGTACCACCTATCAATGGAACTTTGCTAGATACTCATTGGGTTATCCAAGAAGTTGACCCATCTAATACAATCCAAGCTTTAATTCTTAATTACATTAATCATCTCAATTTAGTGTATCAAGATTTATTATCTCCAATATATTATATTGATAAAAATAGTCCTATACCAATTTATCTTAATTATACCATCACAACTAATAACACTTATCATACTATATTGATACATGATTCTATTGAACAATTTATACCTCTACTCTAGAAATTAACTTAGATGTAGAATCTAAACCTATTTGACAAATACATTTAGAGTTTGATACTCATGGAAATTAAATTTTGGATCTTGAAGTTGATGTTGAATATTATTAACCTTTACCCACATAATGATGAAGTTATTATATAACTAATCCATGCTCATTAACCTCAACTTCTAGACCAATATTATAAGCTTGGTCATTTCCAGGAAAAGGCTCCTTATTTTAACAATTTTGTCACTAGTGTCAATCCTAAAACACATCTTATTTCCATGCCTTCCCCTACTCCATATATCATGTATAAGATAAAAATTATATGCTTATTGAGCAAACTATTTTAATCAACTATGGAACCACTACTATTATTCTACGTATTCTTATCTCTAAAGAACTTTGTCCTACTGAACATGATAATTATAGTTTATTTTTTAACAAATATGATGAATATTTTGTATGGTCATATGAAAACATGATTAACATGATCATATCAATATGGTACATAATATTATTAACTATACTAATACAAAACACATACATCAAAAGTAACGTAAATTTCCTCCTAAGATTTTTACCTTATGTCATAAAGAGATCACCAAGCTTCTAGATGCAAAATTTATGAAACCTACAGACTATTATGAATGGGTATTCAATATTATTCATGTGTGAAATAAATTCACCATGGTTATCTACATTTGAATATACTTTCAAAATCTTAACTTAGCATGTCCCAATGATATTTTTCCTTTACCATCAATTGATGCCATTGTTGATTCCAATGCTAATTGTGAAATTTTATCTCTCATGGATGGTTTCTCAAGATATAATAAAATTCATATATCCACCAAGGATAAACATAAAACCACTTTAACCACTAAATGGGGCACCTAATACTATGTTAAAATTCCCTTTATTCTTTAAAATGTTGGTTTCACTTATCAACATGCAGTGACCCATATCTTTCATCATTCATTCATAAAATTATCAAAACTTATGTAGATGATCTTATTGACAAACCTAATAATCATGAAAATAATATTCATGATATAAATATCATTTTTTATCATCTCATCAAATACAAAGTTAAAATTAATCCTTATAAATTCATCTTTAGTGTTACCTTGAGAAAAATCTTAGCATTCTTAATCTCTTTATGTGGGATTGATGTAGATCTTACTAAAATAAAAGACGTTCTTAATATGCATATTATTCACTTAATTATATATATATATATATATATATATATATATATATACCTTAGTAAAACTTGGGGAAATTTGATGATTTATTCCTAAGATGGATTATCATATTTATTTAATTAACTCCCTTATCAAGAAAGGTTTTGCTTTATAATGGTTAGATTCATGTAAAAAATAATTCGACATCATGAAAGAATAATTACTTCATCCTCCCACTCTTTGGCCACCTTCCAATGATCATCCTCTCATCTTGTATACTTCCTCTACCCCATATTAGCTGGGGCAATGCTAGCCCAACAATATGAAACAAGTCAAGTATATGCCATATATTATATCAGTCATGCTTTAATAGAATATGAGACATGCTATACTAAATTTGAATTTGATTATCTCATAATTTATTTAACCAATATGTTTCACACTAATTTTTTTTTTACATACCTAATAGGATAGAAAATAATATAATGATGAAACCCTAATTGAGTTATAGGGTTTGACATAGTTTGATATGTGTATGAGTTCACCAATATGTTTCATCCTAGTTTTGGTTGTACATCCCTAATAGGATAGAAACTAATAGAATAATGACTAATTTCAAATTTTTACAATATACACAAGTACTCTTGAAAATAATTTTTAACTATGATAAGAATACAAGATTAATATAGTAATGAATGTAAAACAAAAGGTAAGAAGGAGCTTAGCTTATTTTCTATGTTTTTTTGAGTTCTAGTTATTTGAATGCAAAATTTTAGGACTGTGTGAATTCTATATGTATGGTTCATTTCTACCTATTTTATTCTCATTAATTCTATTGGGTTAGGCCAATATCAATAATTAATATTGAGATGAAGTGGTTTGTACTAACCCTACACATAATGAGGTCCTATTTTATATGCACTTGTTTTTGTAATGTATATTTATATATTTTATTACCTTTTGAGTTGCACACATGTTTTTATTTGATCAAACCCTAGTTATACTAAAAAAATGATATTAAATGAAGATTTTAGGTGAAAGGGTTGAGTTGGACTAGCCTTGGCCAATCCTTATTGAATAACCAAGTGATACACTTTATTAAAAATACTCTGAAGAGGGATCAAACTTGAATGAATTCTCCCATTAATGTGTATGTGTGTAATTTTACATACAATCATATAGTCTCTTTATCTTAGCACAAGCTTGCATGTAAATTAACCCTTGTAAAATTTAGATTTAACTCTTACAATTCTATATGTAAAATATACAATCTTGTATAGCTCTTAATAATTCAAAGTTCTTGTCCTAAAATTCCTTATAGTGATTTTGTATATATAGGAGAATATAACTTTGAATTAGGACTTAGTGGCATGAAAATCAAAAAAATAGTTTAAACATGCCAAAATAGTTATCATGAAGTAAAATGTGCTCAAAATAAATATAAAATATGCCTAAGTTGGTTACATCATCTTTTATTGGTATTGATAGTTGATAATAACCATAAAAAACAAAACCAACTCGAGGCCCAAAAGACTCTAGATAAACTAATGGGTAAAAAATCTTTGTAATATGGTAATTAAAACTTAAGGTGATAGGGTAAAGGCATTACAAAACTAAATAGAATAAATGAGATAGTCAAAAGACTAAGATAAATGCACCACTAAATACTTAGTGTATGCAAGTGAAACTAGATAGTTATATAACTTATCCTACTCAATAATATTCAAGATCAGAGAAGGTAATAAACTAAGAAGTACACTTGGGAATACATTGAAATTGGGGTTATTACCAATTATGAATCCTCTAAACCTACACTAAGGTATGTCTTATCACACTATGTCAAAGGAGAGGTTTCCAAGGACTCTATTCAAATTCCATCTTGTGATAACCATAGCTAGGTATTATTATTGTAAATGATATTAATCAAACTAATCTACGTAACAAATATTAAATCTAATCTAGTAAATGCATATGTAAGCTAATATATTATTCACCAAAGCTTGTGGAACAAATGGGAAAGATAATAAACATGTTAAGGCAAAAATATCTATAATATATACATGATATAAGCAAGGAGAGATACAATTTGATATATATTAACTCTATAACATCTAATTATTGAAATATGAAGGGATAATAATATAATTACCTTGTTTAAGTGAACCTATCATGCCTTAAAATGTCCTTTGGACAATGGTGCTTTACAAGAGGTTGTTGTGGGCTTGTAATAATCACAATATTAAATCAAATATAGGCTACAAGACTTCTCCTATGCATCTAGTACTTCCACAAGATAAGTGCTACTTTTCCAAGGCAAAAACCTAAGCAATGAAACCTCCTAATGATTGTATAAGTAGATTTGTGAGTAGTAATGATGCACAATTAATTGATCCTCTCTTATAAATGAAATGAAAGAGGGTATATATAGCCATGGATTGACCCTAAACCTTCCTAGTATCTTAGCCAATATAGTCATCGGTTAAACTTGTTAGGTGATAAATAGATCCGTTAGGTCTCTAACTATGCCAGTTTAAGTTGATATAGTTTTGTAAAGTGTGGTAAATCCCAGAATAGGGTTGACCTAGTTGACATAGTAGGAAACATGGGTAAATAAGGTTTTTTATTAGTTAGGGTATATTTTGGGTGGTGAAATTCTTAGGGAAATGTATAAGTAAGGTTTTAATGCCTAGGGAAACAAATAAGAGTATCTTGTATTGGTTTTAAGTAGTGGTATAGGGGTCAACAATCCTAAAAATCACCAAAGGTTTTCCAACCCCTTTCTTGGTGTACCCTTTAAGGCATGCAATCAAAAATATTAAGGTTAGATGGGTTCTTACAAGAGAGAAACCATTAGTAACTGATAACGTTTAAAAATATTATGTGTATACACTTAGTTCATAGTTCTAAATATATACATATAATTTTTCCCAAAAGTATCATGAAACAAGGTTTGTACTAAATATATTTATCTAAACTCCCCCTATTTTAATCTATAATTTTAGTGGAACTATAAATATTGGATAAAATATGAAAAATATAATGAATAACTATATTGGAGATTATGAATTTAGATTTACTCTTTGTTCCAATTTTCCGTGATGTCAAAGTGTTCTTGGAATATATGATGTATGAGTTTAGATATATATTTTTTCCCTAATATATAATTATAGTTATAATGAAAATATATTTTAAGAAAAATTACACATATATGTATGTCATATGGTGTCCCTTATGGAGTGTGATATTGTTGTGAAAACTAGATATGTTGAAAGTGAACAATTGATGCATTCAATGTGGAAAATAAGAATGGACTTGTAGTCTTGTTCAATTTTTGGCCAGAGAAATGGACAAGCTTCTAAACACTTATTTGAAGAGTAGGTATAAGATGAAAAGTGAAATCTCAACATTGGGTTAAGTAATGATGTGTTAAGTGTCACTAAATATTAACACATCATTGAAAATGAATCAACCACTATAAATGGTTTATCTATTAAATTTGTATAACTTTGCTTAAGTTTTCTCTATGCATGATCAAAAAGAAAATAACAATGTACATTCCCCCATCATGGCTATAGGTTTAATTATAAATTTTCTCTCAAGTTTTCTTAATGTATAGTAAATGTATGATCAAAAGAGAATGAAAAATGTTTATGTCCCACATCATGACCATATATCTAAAAAGTTCAAAGTTGAATGATGACCATTTTAAATTCAACTGTATACTATGTTGTTGTATATATGCATGAACCAATATCATGCCCTATAAATATGAAAGTGTATATATATACATGAATCAATATTATTCCTTATGAATCTAAAAATGAGTATATGTTCATGAATTAGTATCATGCCTCATGAATTTTAAAGTGTGTATATGTAAATGAATCAATATCATGCTTCCTGAATCTATACCTACTGATATAAATTGTTATGCATCTATATGCTACATATGAGAACCTTTATCGTAGATATATATGTATGTATAAACATGTATTTACTATTCCTATAATCTATGTGTATATGCCCATGCATATACACCCAAGTGTGTATGATTCTCTATTCAAGTCTCTATAAATGGAGTACATATGCCCCATAATCTATAGTGATATGACAATATCTATCATGTTACTAAACCATCTGATATTTGAACCATTTTAAATCATGTGTAATGTTACAAACTATAATAATTTGAATCATGTGTAATGTAATAAATTATGATAATATGAACAATGTATAAGTACCAAAATTTGATAATTTAAATCATGTAGAATGTGCCAAACTCTTATAATCTGAATTGAGTGTCCCAAAATATGATAAATATTATTCATGTGTGGGCTCAATTTATATAATTATTCTGATGTATGACCCATTTTTATGTGAGGTTTTCACTTGTAAAATTTATTGTACACACACACACACACACACACACACACACACACACACACACACACACACACACACACACACACACACACACACACACACACACACACACACACACACACACACACACACACAACTATAATTTGAAAAGTTCAATCATTTGTAAAAGTTATTGAGTTTATTTGAATTGGTTATATAATGTATTCAAATTTTTTGATTCATATTGTTGTTATTTGAATTTTGAATAAAATAATCTTAAGGAGATGTAAATTGATGATACATTTTGACAAATTTGGTCATTTTATATTTTAAAATAATTTCCAAAGGCAATGATGTGTATCTAAAATAAAGAGTTTCCCCCATTTTGTAAGAATATAACAAAATTTTTATAGGAGCGTATTCGAAAGATTTTGCATATTTTATTTTATCAATAATATCCATGGAATTATCTCCATGTGGAATAATATATAGCATTTGGTCCAACATAATTGATAGGGAGTGATTTTGATATATGGGCTTTGAGATATCACACATGAAAAGTTTGCAAGTATTAATTTGGAAACTAAATTTGGTATAGTACATAGTTGAAAAGTCAACCCATATAATAGGTTGAGTTTTTTATAATTTTGTAATTCATTTAGATATTGTTGATATTTATTTTAATATTTGAGATGTTATGATGCTAATTCATTGAGATATGCTACTTAGCCATTTTGAGCATTTAAAGACTACCATATAGGCATAACAACTCGAAGACCTATTATGTAAAATTTTCACCTTTTTGATCCATTTTTGCATTTTTCACTTTTTTTATTTTTTAAATATAATCATTTTACAAATTTTTTGGAGTAATTTATAGGTGTGATGATATTGATCCTATAAGGTTAGTACTGTTATACCTATAATAGAACTATCTTGAGTTTTAACAATACTAATAGATGAAACAAACCACTTATGATGGTAATGCCTAATGATAATGAATGCATTTTGTTAGATGTGACTTTAGGATTTGGTTGATTTACTTAATATTTTATGCATTTATTTATATTTTATTCAATTGTAACAATTTTTTCCTCTTATATGTTTGCAAAGATATTTTCACACTAAAGAGTTTCAATATAGACCACATGGATACTGTTAGAGAAATTGGTTTGGATGACACTAGTTGGTAGATTATTAATAGGATTAGCCTAAGAAGTGTGGCTTACTCAGGTTGGATCCAATATGATATGAACCTCATGAATGCCTTAATATAGAGGTAGAATGTTGATACTTACACATTTTGGTTCCCTATAGGGAAAATGATCATGATTTTGAAGGATGTGTGGAAAATTTTAAGATTAATGATATTTGGGGAGCAAGCCATAGCATGATTTAGAATGGGATAAGGATACTTTCATCTTACACATAGATTTATGATTGGTCAGACCTAAGGTAATCATTATATAGGGCATGATTCCATAATGTTACTTTAGGATATTGTCACATCATATGTTATAAATTTTTGAAAGTTCAAATGTTGTTTTCCTACTTTTATTGCTATAGATAGTGGTGTCATTTCCATATCTTATCAAATGTATGATTTTATTCATGAAATTTAGGAGAGGGGTATATGATATTCATGGGGAAATAATTTGGTTGCTTACTTATATAGATATTTGTATAGATTTACTTTGGAAGGTCACATTGGAGGCCGTAGTGTTGTGACCATGATGCATGTTTGGGCATATGAGCATGTAAATGTGGTTCAACCAATTGGAGGACCTCATGGTGTCCATATATAGATTCTTAAAGAGTGGTGGGTGTTAGAGAGGTAGTGGGGGTTGATCACTATGGAGTATTATGTGATCTTGGATAGGGTTACACTTGCTAGGAATGTTTAGAGGTTGTACAGAGGTTATGGTAGTTTGGATAAGATGCAATAGAGTTACACCACATTTGTGCTAGTGTGTGTTTCCATGACTTAATTATTGGTGTGGTGGAGATATTTGAATTTGAGAGGGTTACATGACAATTTTTCATCCAACAAGATGTACCCCCAACATTATAGCTTTGGACATGAACCACGAGGCCTACCTATCATTTGGGTGATTACTTAAGACATAGTGGTGTACATATATCACCTTTGATCACAATGGATGTATATCCTCTTATTATTGATGTGGATAATGTGGGATGTACTTCCTTTATATTCAATGATCTATAGACATGATATGGCCTATCCTTTTTCCTATTATAGTGGATCTAATTGACATGCCCTTAGTTTAAGGAGGAGGATGTGGAGGATTAGGAAGATGTGGAGTAGATCAGGTTGCCCCACAAATAGATCTAGTTGATATTATAGTTACTACTATAGCTATACATGATTATATATATGTGTATACTTTTATATTTATTTTCTAGTTTCATTTATTATGTATAATATACTAATTTCTTGTGTATTGGCCATGTTTATGTTGAAGGTGATGAGTATTGGGATACTATGGTAGATGAGTCCATTTATACTTTCACATGGGACATTCATTTTGATTAAGTTGGAAATGAAATGATTAGGATTGTAGACCACATTGTGAGGTGTACATGCACCCTATTTTGACCTTGTTGCCATTATTTTTGAATTTTTTTTACTTTAGTTGTAGATGAGAGATATGTTCTATAGGTGGAGAAAGATAAACAATCAATTCCTACTTCTGAGAGCAAAAGTGATATACAAAGGGATCTCTTAGTTTGATATAGTATTTTGTAGGTAGAACACATGTAGACTATGGTTAAATTTAGATTTTTTCAAGATCATGTGAGGTAATATATCTCTCAGTTGTGAGGGTGTACAAGGGATATTAGAGCCTCCATATTTAGAGACATAATGATAATGATGATTCCCATGAATTAGTGGATGATGCCTTGATTGTTGACTAGATTATATTATATTGTAAATTTTGATTTGATTATATATGATGAGTTCATTGATTATTTTTTGTTGAATGAATTCACACATTAATATTGTCTTGGTTTAATTTACACATTATTAATGCTACATTTAATTATTTTTTATTTTATGTTCACACATTTGTAAAAATGTGATGGTTAAATTATTTAGTTTTTATATTCATGTACCATCTTTTATTATATGTGATTTTATTATTGTGCTTTGTGAATTTGTATAGATGTCACGTGTAAAATAATATTGTATTCAATGAGATTTATCCATAATACTATGTAATCCTTGATACTCAATAATGATTTCCCCACCAATTAGGGAATAATAAGTTATTGTAATCATGTGGGGTCGATTGATAAACCTTTTGTGGAACTTTATGAGAGATTTCATTTTATTGATTTTGGTATGAGACACTGTTGACTTGCACTTTTATTTATTTTTTAGATACTTGTTTCAGTATTGGTATCCATAATTGTTTGGTAGGGGATGTATATGTACCCATGTTATGTTGTGCCTCATCATTCACATCTATAACTTCTCTAGGTTATTTTATAATAAGAGCTTGAGTGACTGTTAGTTCCACAATGGGAACATCCTAGGATATATCAATCGTGGTATAATGTGAACTAGAAGAAAATATTATCCTAGAAGCATCATCATTAAAAGTTTAATAGGAAATTAATTCCTTTGTAATAACACCCTAGGATGTCTTGGTATTCATTTAATGAGTTTTGGAAGAGGATGGAAAATAATACCTTATTGTCTAAGTGTCAAATTTTCCAAATATAATAACCCTTCTATCTACAAGTTGTGTAATATTTTGTGCAACACGTAATTATCATTATCTTAATGTACATTAATACTATGATAAATTTAAAATGGTTTGCCTTTTAATTTCTCAAGATGATGATGAATATGATAATAGTTTAGAGATATATTTATCAACTTATTATCTAATAATGTATATATAATATCATGTGGTTGATCTCTAAAACTTTATAAACTTAAGTGGTTATTACTTACTGATCATGGGTTTATTAAATTTAGGTGATACTTTGTAAACTATTTCTTTCCATTTATTAAGGACCTTAAATTTATTTTCTTAATATGAATCTTTTCTTTAGGAGGTATATTAGTTGCTTTGGCTTCCTTTAATGGGACATCTTATATTAAATTAATATCTTTATGTAGCTACTTATGATTTTGATTGAATATCAATTCCTATTATAGTGAAAGAGTATTCTATAAAAGAGCTTGAAATGAGTCAAAAATGTAATAAAGTACCTTTAATTTGAGATGATAGATGATATACCTAAAAAAATATATACTATTTTCTAATTTGTGTTGATATATCAATTGGTGTATACAAGTCATGAATCATAAATTATAATAATAAACTGGGTTTGGTTTTCCTTGATAAAGAGAGGGTAGACTTTCTTATGTAACCCTTGGTCCTTTATTTTGAATGTATTTTATTAAAATTGTCTCTTATACCTCAAGGTAGGAGTTTAAATACCCACTAAATAGAGAGTGAAACCAGTCCAAAGCATTTCCAATTAATGTTTTTGGAAACTTTTTAGTAAAATTTGACTACCATCATATTTGTCCATTGAAGCTCTAAGAATCTAAGATGTAGATAAGGATCACTACTTCCATAAAAAATATAAAATTTAGGAATGATGAAGTTATGAGGTAATGGTGCATTTATAATATTACACACAATTGGGTTTCCATATATATTATTAAAATCAATTTAATCATGATATGCTTTGATTTTTAAAGTTAAATGATGAATTTTGTGTTGAAAGGCACCTGAAACATTCACTAAGTAGATGATTTATTGGGAGGGTATGCTATGATCCTTAATATTTTCATTAAATGGTTGAATATTATAATTTTAAGTTTATATAGGTACACTATTATGAATGGGTGAAGAAGATCTGGTAATTTTTTTATACTAGGTATAAGTTGAGGAGAGTCATCACACACATAGGGAATCATATTTTCCATAGATTCAAATTATGAATATGCATAATTGCATATAATTACATTTTAATTACATGGAGGTCCATCACATTTTATTTTAATATAAGATTCATTTAGATAGATATTTTGACATTGTATTCCAAGAGAGGAAAAAAATCATCACATGTGTTTTTATCATTTAGTATTTATACAGAGAAAAAAGGTATTTAAAATTATTTTACTATATATAGAGATAAGTAATTTCACATTATTTTTCCATTTTTTAGAGAGAGATAGGTAATTTCACATTCTTCACATTCTTTTTCCATTTTTAGAGAGATAAGGAATTTCACATCCTTCACATTATTTTTTAATTTTTATGCAGGGCTTATGCATTTTTATTTTATAATGGATAATGATATGAAGTGTTGTGATTTTTATAGATGTAAATGGGGTGTATTAAAAAGAGAATATTCATTTTTTAGTTCATGGGATGTGTTAGGAACATGCATGTATTCATTATTATTTTTATCATCTTGTTTTAGTGTATTAAAGAAGAATGCAAAGAAGTAGGGGAAGAATGATCTTCTATTTAAAAATTAGTGTATTGATTTTATTCTTCACTATGATATTAGATATTACAATAAATCTATTGATATTCATATAATAGTACATTCCTTCACTATTATTTTCTTCATATTTTAGCTATTAGTCCATTCATTATCATACACATATGTTATGGAGTTGTTAGATAATAAAAAATCCATAGGATGAGAGCCATTAGATGTTTCTAATTGATTCTCAATTTTAGAATTATCAGGCCTTAAATAAGCAATTATGATATAAGTAAATATTAGTCAAAATTAATAAACATGCATGGAGGTAATAGGATTTTATAATAGTAAAATCAGGTGTAGAAATAAAATCTTAAGGTTGAAATCTTAAACCCTAAAACCCTAATGGAGATTTAGGGTTTGACACAATTTGATATGTGTATGGGTTCACCATTATGTTTCACACTAATTTTGATTTTATAATCCTAATAGGATATAAATTAATAGAATAATGACATATTGGTTTAACCCTAAATTTTATATATATATATATATATATATATATATATATATATATATATATATATATATATGGTATACAGTTAAGAATATAGAAATAATTAAAGTACAAGGGTGATAAACTAATGTATAACAAGCTAATTAATAGAAAACTAAGATAAAAAATATTATGAATATATACAACTGAGTTTACTAAAAATATTAAAGTATAACTACTAAAAGATATTGTAATAAATAAGAAATAATGGTACTTGGTTTATCTTATACAAGATGATATGGACTGGAAATAGATGTAAAGTGTGAATGACTAGTAGTTAGATTCTTGAAATTATATTTATATAGTTACAAATACTACCATTAGATCTGGACACTATCATTTACATTAGTGTCTTACTATGATGCATGTGTCTAGTATGAAATAATGAAAGATCTAGATGTGATTAACTTCATTGTTCTAGGGTTTATCTCACATTTTTATTGATGTATTTAGATATGAGACATAGGTTGTCACTCTTCACTAATTGATCAAACCCTAGATTTTGATCCTTATTCATGATTAGAATGAATTTTATGAAAAATGGGTTAGTGGGATCATAGTGTTGAGATACCCTAAAGAGTCATATATCAATAGGCACTACCTACATAGACAATACTCCAAGAAGGGCCTTAGAATTATGTAGTTCTCCCCTATGTATGGGAAAGTGTGTGCACAAGGGTACAATATGATATATGATGATGCATGCAATAGTATAGCTTGTAAGCTTAAAACTATCACTCATGGGATGCTCTTTGAATGATTCAAAATGTAATATGACTGCACCTATGTTTAATATGAAAATAGAGATGAATAGGGTAGAATATAATGCATATGCAGTTGATAGAATTATATTTAATAAGTATTTTCTTGGTATTTTATAGATGAGGAATGAGAAGGCTTAGATTTGTATTTATACCACACCTTCTAAATATATTTAAATTTTGGGTTCAATAACATAAATAGGCTAACCCATAGGTGTAGAATTATTTATAATTAGATGAATTTTAATAGTTGGACATTAGATAAGGGCTATTATTGGTGGTAGTGTTCCTTTATGGTTATTAGTATCTAGAGGGTTAGAAAATAGGTATGGATCTAAAAATGATAGTGAAGGATGTTTATTAAGTTTTAATATTTATGTGTAGTACATGAGACCTAAGTTATTAGAATGATATGGATTAGGCTAAGAGATAATCATTTAGGCATAGTGAGATGGTTAAAGTGAGCCTTTAGGTAGCAGGGAGGTATAAAACTAAAAGGTAGAGTCCTTATTGATATTTGCCAAATGTACAAGACTAAGATGCTATAAATATTCAATTTTATTATTTATATTCCCCCTTTTAATATAGTAATGCATAAGGATCCATACCTAAGTTTTATAACACATTTTGCCTTTGTTTGAGCCCACTTTGAGTGCTTTTCTAGTGTATGACCTATAACCAAAAACATGTTATGGTATAAATCAATGTATATAATCCAAAATTTGAAATAATTAAAATGCTTGAAAATAAAGAAAGGAAGGAGTACATAGGTGTGTCGATGTAACCATGTTGCTTCTCGATGCATTGATATAATAAATATTCTTCCTTAAGAAATATTGGAGCTTGAAAAAGTCCAAACATGAACCTATAGGATTTGAAGAGGGATATTACAATATATTATGCCCCAAATCTACTATAAGGATTAGTTGTGACATGACCATTGAAATCATTATATCTTAATTGCATAACTCAAGTACACATATACATAATCTAGTGAGGGTGGGTGATTAAATTAACTCATCCTATAAATCCAGTGAGATTGGATGATTTGATCACTATAATTTATAAATATAGTGAGTTTTAATGATTTAATCACTTGAAATTATAAATTAAACCAACCACTACAATAAAAAAGGCTTGATAATAGTACATCCTAGTGTAATCGATGCATCCTAGTGAGTAATATAATTGGTAAAGTTTGTAATTTTTGGTGCAACAACATGGCATATGCATTTATAATATATTAAATTGGAGTATATGTGTAATAAATATAAATAATATTATTTCAAATTTATGCAAAATTAGTGAAATATATAGGATTTTGACTCAAGTGTATATTTGAATCATGGAATTGAATTGGAGTTTATGCAAGTGTGGAAGTCATGATTTTATGACACACCACCACTAAATTTAGGAGATAATGAGTAGGTGTATAAGTGTGTGGGTCATGTATTTATGACATGCCCCGAATAAAATATAAAAATTGTGAAAATGTGGAGGTCATGTTTCTATGACATACCCCAACTGATATGCCCCCCTTTCAAGGTGAGGGAGATAGAAACTGGTAGGTACCTTACCTCAAAAGGATAAGGTAACAATATAATATATGTATAAATAATGTAGCATACAAGGATAACATGTCAAATTAGATATATAAATTAGGATCGTGTTATGTGATTACATCAAGTCACAAAGATGCATGATATAGATCATGGCAATGTCTAGAGAGTAAGAGTACAATCTTAACAAACAATCAAGCACACATACAAGAACACTTAATGTAATGAAAAATAATGGTCTAAGGAGACCTAATATAAGAGTAATGTTTAAATTATGTAAAAGTTAAGGGGATGCCATATTTAAATGTCCAATAAACATAGAATGACATATTCAAATGTCCAAACAAAATATAATGGCACAAGGGGTAATAGGCAAGGAACATATTCAAATGTTTCACAAAAAAGACAATATCAAGTAATGTTATACACTCAAGGAAGTGAAAAATAAATTAAACATAAACAACAAGAATAAACATATCATATTAATCCCTACATATATGTGTTAACAAAAAAGTTATGTTTCATAGCATATCAAGTACACTATGAAAAATATGAGCATGGATATAGACATATGTAGGTGTTAGTATGTAATCTCAACATGATCATAAATGATATATAACCTATATCAATTATTATCAAAGAATAAAGTTACCCCAATGTATTATATGACATGGGTAGAGGATAGGCTCAACATCTATAAGTGTATATTTCATGTGTTTGGATGTGCCTATAACGCACTCAAAGATGAATGAAACATATGTGCATATAGGAATGAAATGCTATGCCATATACTAATATAAATCAAAAAACATAGGTGCTAAGGAGATAATAAATTTTTTAAATGCTAAATATTTTTGAATTTTTGAATTATTTTAATGTTTTGTCTATTTTATAATTATTTGGCTTTTTTGGATTTTGGAATATTTGAAAGGAAAAGGATATCCTATGATCCCATCCAAGGGATAATCATATGTATCTCCAAGCTTGAAGTATGGTATTTGAAATTGGTGGTACTACCAAAGATTATGCATATGTTCCATATCTAGATCTATAAAATATATGTTATCATATATCTATGTAGTAGGACTCCGTGGTTGTGAAGAAATAATAAAAGGAATAGGGGTTCATAGAACCCATCATTGAGTGATCTGTGGTTTCTTTGGATTATCCATAATTATAACCTATTTAGTTTTTTTATGTAACTAATTATTTTGTATAGGTACATATGAATATTCCATGGAATCCATTGTGTGTATCGAGTTTAAAGGCCTCTAAAGTATGGGCTGCATAGGAAAGGGGATTGCCTATTACTTACCAATTTGAGGAGGATTAACCTTAGTAGGTTTGATAATTAGTTATCTTGGTGTAAAATTATCTTATCCAAGTGGATGTTCATATGGAATTCCAGGAATAGTGACCACCCTATTGTTATGAATGTATTTAATACCACCATGCACTACAGAAGGTACTGTATGGAGTTTATGTAGTGCATGGTTGTAATATATCAAGGACTCATGTATATGGTATAAATTAAAAGGTGGTAACTATATGTAATAAAATAATAAATATCTATAATTTATATGACTTAGTAAAATCTAAGATTGGATAAGGTAATTAACTAGCATCCATTACAATACATGTTTATATCAAGAGCATGACCAAATTAGATCTATTAAACCTAATTAAGGGATATATTACCACACAATACCAAAGGATATGGTTCTAAATACTTTAGTAAAATGACATTATGGAACAACCCTAAATAGGTGTAAGTAAATGAAATACAACTAATCTAGTGCTTACCAAAGCTTGTGGCATAAATGAGGAGAGTTAAACATATTTAAATAATCAAGGGATCATGGTATGAAAATGGGGGCTTAGATCATCCAAAATGAAAAATATAACAAAAATAAAACTCTATATCTATACTAATTTTAAGATAAAGGTAATCTAATCAAGGAGTTATATATTCAACACATTAATTATATAATATCTATCTATCAAATGAAATAATAAGAATTAGGAATACTTACCTTGGGTGAACCTATCAAGTCTCGATCTCTCCTTTGGCCAATGGTGATTTACAAGAGGTTATTGTGAATTTTAAGGGTCATACTATGTAAATCATATCTAGGCTAAAATACTCATAGTTTTCATCTAATACTTCTCACGAGACAAATAATATTCTATTCCAAGGTAAAACCCTAATCAATGGATCCTTCAATTGTATATTTAGTAGAATTAAAAATTCTAATGATGTGAAAATAAATATTTCTCTCTTTTAGATTGAAATGAACCTTGTATTCAATAGCCCCTAACTAAGAAAATAGCCCCTTTTTATACTAAGTTAGACATGTTTATCTTGTTAATAATTATTAAGCACATGTTATAGAACTAAGTTGGCTTGGTTTTATGTAGTTCGAGGCATAACAATAAATTTTTTCAAATAACAAGATCGAGCCGGTCAATCTTGTCGACTAAAATTCTAGAATGGTTAAGGGTTATTAATTTCTATAAATACAAGGCTTATTTTAATCTAATAGAGAGGCACATTAATTTTTGTATCATTATAGTTCATAATTCTACTAAATCTACATTTGAAGGAGCCATTGCTTAGGGTTTTACCTTGGACTAGAAGATTACTTGGCTTGTGAGAAATTTTGGATTCAAAGTAGAGTATTTTACCCTAGAGGTGATTTATATTGTGTGATCCTTACAAGCCAAAACAAACTCTTGTAAAACACCATTGGCTAAGGGAGAGATTGAGACTTGACATGTTCACCCAAGGTAAGTATTACCAACTCTTTTTATTTTAGTTGATAGATAAATATTGTATAAGTAATGTGTTAAATGTATAAATCCATTTTTAGATTACATCTATGATTAGACATTATATATATATATATATATATATATATATATATATATATATATATATATATATATGGTTTTATTTTATTTCTATTTTCCATTTTGGGTGATCTGGATCCCCAATTTCTTACCATGATCCCTTGATTATTTTTTTATGTTTAACTATCCTCATTTGTGCCACAAGATTTGGCGAACACTAAATTAGTTCTATTTCATGTACTTATAACTAGTTAGGGTTATTAGATAATGTCATTATAAAAGAGGCTTTCAAACCCTCTCCTTTGGTATTGTGGTAAGATATCCCTTGGTTAAGTTTAACATATTTAATTTTTTCATGCTTTTGATATAAACTTGTATTATAATAGATATCAGTTGATTACCTTATTTGATCTTGGATTTTACTAAGTTAGATAAGCTATATATCTATCTTATTTTATTACATATTATGGTGAACTTGATGTGAATATAACCCTTACATTTTCAATTTTACACTTTTAATAAACTAGAAGAGGATGGTTGATCTAGTTAAAACATCTATTTATAAGTTTTATCTTCTTAGTCAACTGGATTGGGTTGGTTGATTTAGTCTTTTTCTCTGTTTACAGGTCTAGAATCTATAGTGAACTAGATCACCCTGGTCAATCTAGTTTTCTTATTTTGATTACATGGTTTCATATCAAAAAAATAAATTAAATTGGTCAAATCAATTATTTTTCTTGTTTTCTAAATTTTCATTTTTAATCAACTAGATCAAGCTAGTTGATCTAGTTTTATTTAATAATTTTTAGTTTTTCAGTCTCCAATAAACTAGATTGAGCTAATCGATTTAGTCTTATTTTAATTTTTTAGTATCCAACTATCTATTTATTAAATCAACCTGATAGATCCCATTTAATCCATGTTTTTCATATTTTTTCCTTTATAGGACTCAATTAGGTATGGACAACACATCTAGTAATCAAACTTTCAACATTTTTTGTCAATCAACATAATCAACCTAGTCAATCTAGTCATATATTATAGGTTCACTCTAAACAATAATATTATTTCAAATTTTTGTCAACTAATTTAATTTATCATTTATATATTTCAATCAAATTTTTGAGTATTTAAATTTTTAATCTATCTCTATCAGTTTTTTAGTTCTATCAAACTGTACCACATAGTCAACTAAGTCAACTTAGTCAACTTAGTTTTATGTCTATTTGATTTACCAAAATAACTAGTTCGACCTAGTTGATATTTTTTTATTTTTGGTCTATCTTCATAATAGACTATATCGATGTGCCCAACTTTTTTTGGTTCTACTTGAAAACTAGATCGGCCTAGCCAATTTTGTTCTATATTCTTTATTTTCAGCATAAAAAAGGCAATTCATTTTCATTTCCTAGTAATCAATCTCATATTTAATTTGAAAAGAGTTTGTTGGCTACTTATCTAATTTTTAAAATTGTAAATTGGTTTTTAAAAATTGATTTTTGCCTTTATTTTCACTTTATCTTGTTTTCCCTAGAAATTATATATTGGAATTTTAAAAATACTTAGCCAACATCATAAAGGGATACATGATACTCTATTTATGGTCCATGTATATAATTTATAGATATTATGGCATAAGGGGATTGAATCAACACTCATATTCATAGTATAGATCTAAACACGGTCTTTAGTTTCCACATACCTCATGGTATTTTAAAAACCCTAAGATTTCAATTTGAATTGAACCTTATGAATCATTGGTCGATCTTATTAGCTAAAATTATGGATGGGTTAAGGATTATTCATTACTATAAATACAAGACTCATTTCAATTCAATAGAGAGGAACATTTTTTTTTCATTTCATTATAGTTTATAATTCTGCTAAGTTTGCATTTGAAGGAGCCATTGTTTAGGGTTTTGATTTAGAATATAATATTACTTATGTTATGATAAGTCTTGGATGTAAAATAAGAGTATTTTATCATAAAAAGTTTGTATGTAGTGTGATACTTACAAGTCCTAACAACCTCTTGCAAACACCATTGGCCAAGAGAGAGATTAAGACTCAATAGGTTAGCCTAAGGTACGTATTCTTAACTCATACTATTTCATTTGTTAGATAGATATTTTAAAATTAATGGATTGAATGTATACTTCTTACTTAGATTAACTTCATGCTTAAACTTAGTATATATATGCAATTTAATTTACTTTTCATTTTTAATTTTGGGTGATCTAGGCCTCTATTTTCCTACTATGATCCCTTTATTTGTTTATAATTAATTATTCTAATTTTTTCCACAAGATTTGGTAAGAAGTAGATTAGTTTTATTTCATGTACTTAGATCTAGATAGGTTTATTTCATAGTGTCATTTCCATATAGGATTTAGACCCCTTTACTTTGGTATTGTGTGGTAAGATATCCCTTGGTTAGGTTTATTAGATCTAATTTGGTCATGCTAACAATGTAAACATGTATTACAATAGATGTTAGTTGATTACCTTATTTGATCTTGGATTTTACTAAGTCAAATAAGATATAGATATATCTTATTATATTACATATAGTAATCAAATGTGTTGGACCAACTTGTAAAGGTAAATCAATCTCATCAATAATGTGTCATCAAATGCTATGACCATTTTTGTCTAAGGGTATAAATCATAATGTATATACCAAATGTGTAAATGGTGTCATGGTACATATATTCTCACTATCACTATTATCAGCCATAACAATATGTATAGACTAATCAAGGTATGATTTAATGAATGAGTAATCATCAAATATTTCAGTGTCATCAAATGTTATAGAAGGTATTTGAACCATAGGAGCTAATGTACATGTATAAGTTCCAATAATCACATCTAATGGATGACCATAATGTGATGGAGGAGGATGTGCATTGTATGACATTTTTAGTTATGGATCTTTCTTATAATTATCTTGTAAAATATTGTTAAAAATGTTTTGATTCTGATGATCACTAGTTTATGAACCTAAATTCTTTTAAGGATCATCGAACATAGTATTTTGGTCATCAATGATGTCTTACATATTATTATAAAAGGTATAAACTATATTCATAGAGTGCCTAGGTCTTTGGTGATAGTCATAATATGCATTAACATCATATATTTTGGGTATAAGTAGAATCATATGAATCTCTATGGGAGGAGGGAGAGATATGAAATGAAACTTCAAAAAATTATGAAGTAAATAACTTGGAGACTTAGGTAATCAAGTGAATTATCCCTTAGGTGCATTGGATAAGACAAGTTGATTAGGTTGCTATGACACTATGTTAACCATTGTGGTTGTTTCTTTTTTAGGTTCTATAGGTTTGAACTTGTATTTTGGTTTGATATGAAACTTGGTATTGGATGTAGTTGGCATGTTTGATACATACTTATATTATTTAAGGAAATAAGTCTCATTTCATTATCACAAACAACATGGCATAAGTTATTGTAGAAAAGTTTGCTAGTTTAGCTTTTATGCTTAGTCATGCACTTAACAATCAAGCCAAGTTAGTTCTATGCTTGATATAGCTAGGCATGAGCATAATGGGTTCTAGCGCACAACATTTAACATGCTACTATGTTGGGATCAATTACACATAAGGTGTAAGCCTTATGCACTCACTCAAATTGCAATAGGGAAGGGACTAGGTCTATGTTAGGATAGTTAAAACATGACACAACTTTGGGTTTAAAGGGACTTAGTCATTGATAGGATGTTTTCATGCAACCTATCTGATCTAGGCTATTTTAGGGAAGCTCAATGGGCATGAGCCTTCTCAAGGGAATAAATCCTATGTGTAGGTTCATATCTTCTAAACATAGTTCTTAATGGTGCAAGCCATCAGGATGGTGAGTAAGGATCATTAAAGTGCGTAGTCAAGTCATGGGAATGTCTTGGATTCATGTGCACCTTCTTCAGGTTAGTTCTCTAGGCATGGGTATTAGGGACTCGATGCATGATAGTTTCAACATAGTCTATTTTATAGCTAGGCTAAAGTCACTAGGTGACACAAGGATGCCATTAGCGACCAGGGATGAATCACAATACCACATTACATTTAAAAGAAAGAAACTATAGAATTATTCATATAAAACTAAGTCATAAACATATCACATCACAAACTATAATGCAAGAATCAACACTTCATTGCTTCAATAATATTCTTCATTGATTCATAGTCCAACATACAAGGTTCAAGATATGAAAACAGAGCAAGTGTCATATTTAACCTTACTCATTCATAAGAGCTCACATGAAAGCTTAGGCTATATATTTGGAGTGCCTAACCTAGTTCATATAGAATACAAATACTTAATGGTGGCTCTTGATTTCATCAAAGCTTCACTATATTAATCACCTCCTCATTTTTTGGAAACAAACCTTCTCTTATAGGCAAATGGCCATCTTCTAGCCAGGTCAAATGGGCATGTGCTGAGTGATGAGTTGTCACTAGGGTCACTATTCCATTGGTTCCACTATGCTACCTAGGTTGGATGTGCATGTACAAGATGTTGAGATATCACTAGGGGGTCACTATCCCACCTAATACACTATTCTAACACCCATGATTCTTGATCTACCATGTACAAGATATCGTAGGGATGTCCATTGAAGGTTAGCACCACATAACTGCCTTCCATATGGTGTGGGATCCTTGGGGATTCATCCAACTAGCACCAAAAGGTAAAAAAAAGGAGCACTCAATCTAAATATTGCCTTATGCTAAGACATGTCAACCTAGCATGGTCCATGTAGTTGGTATAAAAGGGGGCCTAATATTACCCCATATAAAATTACTAGTCTACCCTGGACTAGTATTTTAAAACCTTTAGTGTGCAAAACGTAGGCACACCCTACTCTAATTCTACCTTAAAGTTTTCAAAACCCTATATAGTGACCTTGATCTCTTATATAATTCCATCTGATTCTATTTATGTTACTTTGAGGATAAATACATATGTTCTTTCTAGTTCATTTCTAAAGGCCTCAAGCCTTTCCCTTACTTGAATTACCCCACCATCTAGGATATCCCCCTACTCATTAGCCTTTATTTAGATGGAACAAAAGAGACCCTCTAGTTATTGCTCCTAGGTCTTTAATTGGGTGCTTAGGGAGTTGACCTTTGCCATTACTTGGATGTACTCAATTCT
Source organism: Torreya grandis (assembly GCA_037957365.1). NCBI lineage: Eukaryota > Viridiplantae > Streptophyta > Pinopsida > Cupressales > Taxaceae > Torreya > Torreya grandis. Next base: position 1,169,233 of record JARHVA010003320.1, on the reverse strand, counting down.
ACTCAATGTGGAGTGTTAGAATAAGGTGTCTTTCTCCTCCTTTGCCTTTTTAAGGTGCACATTGATGACTGCTACTTGGGTGGTAAAGTTATAAAATATGGAATTTGATTCTTCCATGCCCTCTTCTAGTTTGGTGAAGAGGTCTTCTACCACATCTAACTTCTTATTCAACTCTTTATTTATGGCCTCATAGGGATCTTCTTGCTTCTCTATCACTGACCTCATCTTAGGGAGCATCTATTCTAGAAGCGTGTATACCTTGTCAACTTCTTTCATTCCTAAGGTATCCACACCATCCAAAATGGATGGATCTACCACTTCTACATGATCAACCAATTTTTTAAGTTTGAACTTTGTTGCTTCAAGTTCCTCCTCTACCTCTTGCAATATCTTCTTCTAGTTATTTGTGTGAACATTGTTGATGTTCTTGTACACTACTGAGAAGGACATCTTAATCAAGGCATTAGCTGATTACATGGAGTTTATGTCTTGAGTATTTATGAGATGGTATTCATGCCCTTATTATGTATTATTGGCATTCCAAAGTGATTTTATAAGAACCAAAAATTAGGGCTCATCCATATAACAATCGAACACCCAAGAAACCTAATGGTGCATCAGGGTTGTGGTAATCTTTGGAAACATGTACTCTATATATATAAGTATTCATATTTTTTGAACCCTTGTTTCACCCTTTACTTGTTGCCTATCTCATACTATTCTTCTTCATTCAACTCATCTTCTTCTTCATTGGTGTTGGAGCTTGCACTAGTGCCTTATTATTCTTCTCCTTCTTCTTAGGGTTCTTCATTAGACTCACCCCTTGTCCAATTCTTATTTTTTTGGGTGATAGATCCACCATCATGTTCTTATTGTATGGGTTATTATGTGTACTTTTTTCCCTCATCCATTTCCTCTTGCCATGGCTCTTCAACATGAGCTTCCTTAGTGCCAACCTTTATCTCTTCTTTCCCCAGTGGGGCCTCTATTTCCTTCTCTATTTGTTTTTACAAGGCACCAATATTTACATATTTATCTCTAAGTAACCCTTCAAAGATAAGGCATGCCTACTATGTAGCTTCTTCTACTATTTTGGTAGAGGTGCTAGACACCTTCTCTGGTAATCTTTCCTTCCTGGGTTTTGTGTTAGCAACATCCTTCTTCTTCTCTCTTTCCTTTATCATCTTGGCCATTTCCTCTTGGGACATTTTTTCCTCTTTCTCCTTTCTAATGACCTTATCTTCCTCAAACTTTATCTCTACCTCCTCTTTCTTAGATTTCTTTTTTTTAGCCTTTTTTTTCATGGTTTGTACTTTAAATTTCTTTTATATTACCTCTAACTCCTTAGCTTCTAACTGATCGATCTCACCTTGGGACATGGCCTTATCTCTTAGGTCTTCTCATCTTTGGTGCAACTTTAATGCTATGTTGATATGATCTTCGTTTAGGCCCATGTCCTTCCACTTGAACTTTAAGTCTTCTTCTGTTGGTGTGTTTGAATGTGGTACTTCATAATTTTATTCTATTTCTCCTTCCTTCCTTCCTTCTCCATTCTTCTCCTTCACCTTCTATTCCTTGTGCTCCTCCTCTTTCCTTTGTTTTCTAGCCTCAACCATCTCAATGACCTCTTTTGTCATCCTCACCATTTTTATCTCTTATTTTTTCTCCTCTAACTCCTAAACCCTCTATATTATGGCTTCACTAAAGTTGAGTTTCTTCCATCTCCACCTTCACTTATCCAACTTAGTTTGAGGTGGTAGGGAGGGGGTCTATTCACTTGATGAGGAATCTTCATCATTAGGTATAATGTATGTGCCCATCTGACTCTCTTTTTCCTCAAAATCATCTTCCTCCTCTTATTTAGATAGTATTATCCTTTGTGCCATAAGAGGAGCCTTCCCCTTATTATTTTTCCCTATGTTATGGGAAGTCTTTGGCATGAATTGCATACAATTATGTGAAGAGTTCAAAGGAGATGATTTTCCTTCTAAAGTGATATTTAACCTTAGCCACTCCTATATTTACTCTAAAGTCTCCCCCTTCTTCTTTAAAGATTTCTTATTTTTAGCCAACACTAGCATTTCCTCATCTTTGATCTATACTAGGGTGTCTTCCCTCTGCTTGACACTCTACTCGATGATGGAATTCTTATTTCATGGCTTCATTTCATATTATAATATATGGATGTAACCTAGGATGATGACTTATTAGATGGGATTTATGTTTTGGTAGTCTGATGCATCTTATTCATATTCAATGGACTTCCCATTTGCACAAGGGAATTAATGTCTCAACTTGCATGTCTTCACATCCATTTCCTTTACTAGAATGTCCAACTATTGTGCATTAGGGATCTAGTGTAGTGCATCCCTAAAGTAACCTACCAAGAAGGTGAAGGGGATCTTCAACCATCCTAACCTATTCCCATCTCATAACACCAAGTGCACTATGAAATAATGTTAAATTATAGTAAAAGATGCCATCCCAAACATACTTTGGGATAGCCCTTGAGGAATGTGCCACTCTAATCTGAAAGCTTTTATGTATTTTTCACATCAGCACATCATACTCATCTTATACTTGGGGCTGAAGGAGGTGGGGTAAGTATAGTCTTTGTACTTTTGTGCCAAGGATTTGTGGTATTATGGAAAGACCTAGAGATTATATTCATTCCTATTTGGGATCCTAATTTCCTCCATGATAATTAATATGAGGATGGATCCCCACCTAAAGGTACTCTTGGAATTATAACACTCTAGCATGTTACTCACTAATTCTTCTATGATGAACTTTACAATGTTAAATTGTATACCCTACACCATGTGAAAGGCAATATAGAGGTACACCTTTGATATGTCAGTCCACCATCCTCTTGGGCACAATTTGGAACTCACTAGGTGCACTACTACCCTCATGCTAGGGTCCTCACACTTTTTGATGGGGAATGCAAAACCCCCATTAAAGTACTTAAGGATATTTGTGACACACTCCACCTCTTCATCATAATCCATCTTTTGATGGATGTCCTTACCAACATTTGGGAGCCCAATTATCCTCTTGATCAATTCTGATGAAATATTCATTCATTAAACTATAAAATATATGTGGTCCTCATGGAGGCATGAGAGTAAGAATTGTATAAGTTCCTTTGGCTTCTCAAAGTAGGGAAAATCATAGTGTTGAGTTACGCCAAAATATTTTAACTTATCTTGAATTGAGATGTCGAATAGGGCATCACCTTGCAACATTTTTTACCCTATGTCCACCATCCAGTCCTATGCCAAGTATTGTAAGTGGATTGATGTCTAATGGTTATACTCCTTGAGTTTTCAACTATGCACAAATAAATACCAACTTTCCCCCACTTGAACCTTTGGGGGAAGTTGCATATACTAGTATGATATCTTTATTATCACCTTAGTGTCTACCTTAATGATGCTAACTATTTCAATTAGTTATACCTTAGTTTTATTGGCCATCATCTCTTTCACAACATTTACCCACTTAGGTTCTTGCTACACCTACATGGACCTCACTTCCATTCACTTCTTCACCATTTTGAATCTACTTGTGTTGAACCTTGGTAAGTGTGGCTTGCTAAAGACTCGAATGGTGGTTGACACTTTTGTATTTGCAAGATCTATGATTGTACCTTTGGCTCTAAGTTTCACTATTCATTAATGGTGGCTTGGGTGATATATTCTCATTTCAACTCTATTTTCTGCACAAATATCTCTCCCCAATCTTTCAAATTGGTCTCATTGTGGACATAATATTTCTTAGAATACTACCGTTCACTAAAGTGCTCAAGTTTTCTCTATGATAGGGTTATTTCTCTTTGGATCTTAGGTCTCTATTGAGGTTCACTCTAAGTTAAATTATCTTAAAATTTGTAACCTAAGAAAGTCTACTACTTGCTCTTTTATACCCATATTTCTCATCTACCATCATTAATGTAGGATTTATGGTGTAGGCACTTTGATTTCTTGGAAGATGTGAAAATATATGAAATCCCTAAGAATATTTCATCATTAACTCATTAATTACATATCTTTTTACCACCACCACCACCTCATTCAATTATCCTAATGGATTTTTTGGTAAAGTGACATGTGGTTCAGATAGTCACTTTCCACTCATTTTTAGGTGGACATTAGATATCTTAGATGTTCTCCTTCTACATGTGTATACTTGGCATGACCTTTACCTACTTTGTGGTAACCTAGGTACAACACCTCATATGCACATGATTCACTCTCCTCAGTTCCATTTTTCTTCTAGCTACACTTCTATTTCAAGTGTGCTTCTCTATCTTGGTTGATTTATTATACATCATCTTGCCTTAGCCTATATAGCCCCATTCAAATCCCTTATACTGGCCCTTTAGTGCTTCATTTCTCTTTTTATCCTCTTACGCACTGTTAGATGGTGTATATTCACTTTCATCCTTGTGCTCAACCATGTTGAACATCTTACTCACCTCTTAGGTCTTTGGCACAAGATCAATTGATGTGCCCTCTTTTAATTTTGTCATAAAGGTAGCACCAGATTGCTTATTCTTGGGCCTTCAAGTGCCCTGTACTATTCATATTGCATACATGTTTCTTGCACATCTTCTACTTATGCCTGGTAAGCTTTACACACCCACCACTTAGATGTCTAGCCTCATGTGCTTAGGGGTACAAGTTCTCAACTCACCCAATTGGAATTATGCATGAAGTGATAATAGATAAGTTCTTACGGTTATTGTGCATCAGTTACTACCTCTATACACTATATAAGGAATATAAAAAAGAAAAGAATGGTTTGGATTACACCAAAATTTATTCTAGTTAGCTCAATATTAAACCAAATAGTGACCAAGAAGTTGGAGTTTTTATGGTGCAAGAACCATCCTACTACCTATATGGCTTCAGTTGGCTGCCATTGAAATGTCCAAGGAGCATTTCACCAAAAAATGTGTGCAACTTTCATGTACCTATTTACAATATATGGTGGATGATGTAGGGGCCCATCCACCATATTTATAATTTTCTTAGGTGATTAAAGTACTTGGAATCATAGAGCAGTACCAATGCCCCTTCAGTTAACTCCTTGTGCTTGATATGCTTGTCATGTCAACATTTTTGGTGTGCCTTCTCGATCTATTGACTCCACCTTTCTTGGGTGCATTTTTCATCTAAGAGCTCTAAGTATTCCAACCTTATGCATAAATATTCTTTATCATCTAAGAAACCAATCCATGTAATGCATAAGGAAGACACAATGAATTCCATGGGCAGAACTACTTCAACACTAAACACTAGTTGAAATGGTATAACCTTGTGTAAGTGCTTGTATGTTGTGTAATATGACCATAGTACCATTGAAAAATGATCATACCTATCCTTGTGACCAACATCAAATATCTTTGTTAGGCACATACCCAAAATATTTTTAAATACTTCAACTATACTATTGACCTATTGATGATAGGGGTTGGTCTTGTGGTATGCCACCATGTATTTAGTCAATAGGATGTAGACCATCTCATTGATAAAATGAGTTCCCCTATCACTATTGAAACTTAATGGGCACCCATATTGGCTTATGATATTCTCCCATATGAAGCATACAACTATTGTAGCTATGCAATATTTTGTTGGTGTAGATTTTTCCCACTTGATGAAATAGTCAGTGGTCACAAGATTTATTGGCCCAATGAATTCAATGGTCCATTTTTTGAATGGTTCTTAGGCAATAAAGGGGATAAGAGGCATCTCATCTTAGTGGTTGGGATTGCCACTGTGCTGGCATATGTCACATGCCTTGGTGTACTCCTTTGTGTCTTAGAATAGACTTAGCCACCATAAGATCGATTGTAATACCTTGCACACCATTGCATCTCCAAAATAATGACCTCCTATGATTCCCTCATGTGATTCTTATAAGATGGATTATATTTCATGTTCTAGAACACACCAACATAAGACTTCATCTCCACTCATATTTGTATAGCTCCCCCTCAATGAGCTATAAGGGGGAAATGCAAATTGCAAGTTTCTTCTTTTCCTTAGTTGACAAGGTCTAGGGTAAAAATCCAAATGTTAGGAAAGTATAAATCTTTCCTAAATATTTAGGGACATGATGGACTCTATATAGCTATTAATTTAGCATTTTTTTCTTAATTAGTGCCACTACATCACCAAAATTTATGCAGGATAAATGGTTTGGCCCCAAGTTATTTTCTAGGTTTAACAACAATGGAAAACTAAAATTCCTAGAATAGAATAATCCATCTGCATATGTGCCCATGTAAAATAGGCTTATTTTTGAGGTACTTGAGTGCCTTGCGATAAGTGAAGAAGATGAATGGGGTTTCCATCAGATATTGTCTAAATTTTTATAAGGCATAAACCATTACTAGTGCCTCACACTCAGTAGTGGTGTAATTCTGCTATGCCTGCATCAATTTCCTACTTGTAAAGGAGATAGGGTGGTCCATCTTAACCTCACCTAGTTATACTAATATGGTGCCAATTGTATATCTTGAAGCATTGACATGGATGTCGAAAGGAGTAGTCTAGTCTAGAAATTATAGAATAGAGGTGCTAGCCAACTTTAGCTTTAATATTTCAAAAACCTCCCCTTGTGCCTCACCCTAATAAAAAGGGCCATCTTTGCACAAGATCTCCTCTAGAGGCATTAAAATATTTGCATAAATCTATATAAAATTTTGGTAATAGACATAATGGACTAGAAAAGCACAAATGCCTTTCTACATTAAAGGAGTGTAGAGCTAAATTATGATGGCTATCTTCATAGGATCAATATGTAAACTATCCTTGTAGATGATGTGGCTAAGAAATGTTCTAAAGGGGTTTATGAAGATACACTTGTTTAGGTTTAATGATATCTAGAGATACTTTCACATCTCAAACATGAGGCATATATTATCATAGTGGTCTTTTACAAGACCATACATAGTGTAGTCATCGAGATAAACTTGGAGGAACTTATGGATAAAGTCCTTGAAAGCAATGTTCACTACTCTAGAGAATATGATTGATGTAGTATTAAATACAAAGGGAATCACATTATAAGTGAAACAACCCCATTTAGTCATAAAGGTTATTTTTGGCTTATCCTCCTCAATATACACTTGATGGTATCCTAAAAAACCATTAGTGAAAGTATATATTTCATAGCCTATGAATCCATCTAGGACCTCATCAATGAATAGGTTTGGGAATGAGTCATTGACACAAGTAGCATTTAAGAGCTTATATTCAATATTGATTTATATTCACCCATCCTTTTTGATTTTGATGACTATTGAGATCACCCATTTAGAACTTGTATAGGGTAGATGATGCTGGTGACAAACATTCCATTAATCTCCATTTTCACCTTAGTATAGAGATTGGGATTCATTTGATATAGATGCTTTTTGATTAACCTCACACTATCCACCATCTTGATGCTCATTTTTCTAAGGTAAGGGTGGGTTCCCTTCATGTCTTAGTAGCTACATGGAAATAAGTATTAAAATTCCTTCAAGAGGTTTACGATTCATGTCATTTTTACCTCAAACCAATAAGCACATATAGTGGTAATATTTATCTCACCTTATGCACTGATGTCTACTTTAGTGGTTTCGAGTGGTATGTGGTAGGGATAATTATTCTCCTAATGAGAGTCTTCAACTTGAATTGTACAATTATTATTTTTAATTCAAAGATACATCAGATCTTCTTTGTCTAGGGCACTATCATTCACAAGGTGCACAAGTTTTTATCTTCCTATTAGAGCCTTCCAATTGTGCTCTTTTTAGGTCTCATCATCTTCCTAAATAGAGTCATTTTTGAACACTCTCACTTCAAAAAATGTTAAGAGTACTAGTATTTTATCCCTAAACATTTTACTAAGGCACTCTTATAGGATGGTGGTGTCCTCAAACACTACCTAGTAAATGACTTACAGTGGCTCTAGTAGTTCTAAGTTATACAAAGAAAAGGATAAGGTGTGCACAAACCTATCCTTAAGTAATTCATAGTTTACTATATTTTGGTACATCTCATTTAAAAGTACCACACTCACACCCATGTTTTCAAAGTCCTGTCAAAGGCATACACTCACAGGTCTTTTGGCATGTTCTCACCATAGATAGTCTAGGTTTCTTCATATAATCACACATGTGCAATTGGGTTAGATTCACCTAATTAAGTAGGTATGTATAAGTCCTCATTAATATTTACAAACCTAGTTTATATTACTACCTTTACATCTTGCCATGTTGGTAAGTTAGGTCTTTGCACTACCCACCAGTGAGCAACAGTGCACTTTAATGTATGTACTAGTGTGCCCATTCTATTTATTTCCTTGGGGATTTAAGCTTAAATTTCATGGAAATAATATCTATAGGATGGTTCCATTAATAATTTGAGAGAATGGAAAGCTTCCATTTACTAAGCTAGAACATCCTTTTTCTAGCCTTTCTAGCATGGGAAACTTATCTCTTCTGATTGTGCTCAATCTTAACTAGTCTCATTCTAGTTAGCCTTAGCTTAGTTGTGCACAAAAAGTAACACCTTCATCTAATAACCTCATCATATTTTTTTACCCATCATTCATAGGATACATTAGTTTTATTATAGGCTGATTTTCCATCCTCCCATTCAAGCATGCCTTGGTCACTAAGGTTGAGCTTCTTAGTGCCATGCATCATGATGTTGTAAATGTGGTTGATCTAGTCCTCAAGATCAATGCTTTCCACACATGGGGGACCTTTATCACTTGATAAAGCGATCACCAACCTATTTTTTCCATTTTCAAAAGTCATGTATCAATTTTTAAAGTGCATTTCTACATTATTCATGTAGCACCATGGCCTACCCAAGACCGCTGGGTAGTTGTCATGCTCTACCAACTCAATGACCTCAAATTCAGCTCAAAACTTGGTGCCCATGATATCTATAATGGCTCCCTTGAATATCCTAATAGGTTGCACCCAATTTTTGTTAACCATGAACAACATGTGAGGTGAGGGCCTCAAAGGTGCCCATCCCATCTTCTCTCATGTAATTTTGGTCAAAATATTAACCTTGATACTCATGTCTACAAGCACTTCACAAACTAAGCATCCATTGATGGTGTCATCTTTTAATAACTCTTGGACATACTCTATGTTCTAAGTATGCCTTACTTCATGCACCCACTCCATATGTGGTGCAACAACTTCAATCATTTGAGGTGAAACCTCTTCTTTTGGTTTCTTCCCTACATGATTCAACAACAAATATTTTAGTAGGGATAACATCCTTTCAATTTGTAAGAGGTGTAGGATCTCAGTCAACTCTTATACTTTAGCCTCCTAGTTATCTTATCTTCTACATGAAGCAGTGGCTTGTGCCTCTAGATCTTTGACCAACTAGAGTTTGACCTACAAATTCTATATCACACTCATGGCTTGTTATATGACATCCTTATATCATGAAAGGCTAGGATAAGGCACAAATTTTGTCTCAAATCATGATGTGCACTTAGTAAGGCTTGATTTTCCATACTCTAAGAATAGTTCTTAGGTCAGTGTAGTGGTCAGCTAAGTGGTGAAACCACTATGGGTTGTGGCCTACACTTTAGGTGGATCTTTATGAGTTTTTATGGTTTAGGATCCCACCTTTATTATTTGGATTCATGCCTAACCATTATGGCACGTTTGTCTATGCTAGGTCAACCTTGAGTTAGCATTTTATATAAGTTTGGGCATTCCTCAACCACATATGGTCCTTGACCATACCTACACATTTATTACATGGGCTAGTCACATTTATAATGCTTAGTTGACCCACACTTGTAACATGATCATGGTGGGAATATTCCTCTACCACATCCTCCTCCTTGCTTGCATGTACCTCATTCATTTCTATAACCCATATTGTGTTGGTCATAGACTTTATTGCTTTGACTTACCTAATTACCAATTGATATTATTACCTATCATGTACCTCTTTCCATGTTTTAACATATCTTATTGATAACCTGATAGTATATTAAAGAGTGCATATAGGTATCACACATCTTATAATAAATAGTGGTGTTCACTTGAATAACATGATATAATAGAGGATAGTTCTAAGAGTCATGTGTCCCATGACAAACTTCATAATTGAGAAGTAGGGTATGAACATTTCTTCATGGGAAATTATTCTTGTTATGCCCCTCCATATCACAATTGATGTACCATAACCCATCATGAGTATCATGTGCCAAACCAGTAGTTAGCTTCTATATCTAGGAGGCCATTGACATAATATAAACCTCCATGAATGGGATAATCCTAGTATCAATGCTACCTAATACCTCAACCTAAGGAAAAACTTCAAGCACTTTATAGGGGTCCATTAAGGTCTTCATGGACAACACTCATTTGAAGGGAACTAATAGGCCTCAAACAAACATTATGCATGATGGGAAGGGTTAATGTCATACACAAGCTTAAAGAGAAGAGTTTTAAACCATGGGTCATACATGCACATGCTCTTAAATTACCCCTGGATGATTTATTTCTGCATCCTGATACTCTACTACTCAAACTCAGGGATATCAAACTCTTTCAAGAAGGATTCTTTTAGTATATCATAGTCAACCATAGCTTGTTTCAAATAAATTTTTTGATACCATGTATGGGTGTGGTCCAACAAGGTGGTCTCAAATTGAGTCACCTTGTACTTAGATTGAGTGATTCATTGAGCACACCATTATAGCTCGCACTTAAGCACATGCTCTATGACATTCTCTACACTATGATACTCAATCATGTACATTATCATCTCATAATAGATATATTGAGGGAGTAGTACTAGGTTCTAAGGAGATAAACCCCCTTACATTTGTGTTGGAGGTGGCCCTCAAATTAATCTAATTTTAGGGTAGAACATTGACCCTATCATTATCAACTACACTATTGAACTTGTCAGTGTAGTATCACTCACTTATGGCACTATGACACTTCTTATAGGCTGTTACCTAGTCGATACAGTTAACATCCTCTACACAAAGATTCTTGTGTATATGTTCAAGGTTCTTAGGTTATAATTTGATGGATTCATCGTGTCCTCACTCAATTCTTCATATGGAATCACTTTCTCAATAACAAAATCTTGATGAAATTCTTAAATCTATCAAAGTTGATGTCGATAATAGGGTCAGTTATCATTTTTCTATCTTTTTATGGAGAATCTATTGCATGAGCTTGTGCTTTAGGTTTAAAAGGGGTAGGTGCTTCTAGTGCACCATTATTATCCACATATTATAAGAACCCACTACATCCTATACCCAACTACTGAGTCTTGTCTCTTGCTTCTTCCTATCTCTCCTTATGCTACTATATTTCAAGGGATCCTTTCTCATGCCCTTCCTACTTGTTATAAGTCCTATCAACACTTCTAGGTTCTAGATCCTCCATCAATCTATGCCTTCACTTATTATAGTTTATAATTTAAAGATTTTGGGTGTTATGTTTTTCATCTTCTTCCATCATACCTCACCTAAACTTCCCCTTCTCACCTTCTATGCTTGCTCATATGTGCAAGGAATTTAGCCTTCCATTCTTACAATTTCTATAACATAATCCACCAAAAGATTTTTAAATTTGGTGTTGATTCCTCTTATGAAAGTGCCCCTTGGTTCATGAATAAAATCATACTCTACTTATTTTGAGAGTGAGAAGGTCAACAATATAAACTCTAATACATAGTTTTTCAATGTACCACTCTACCACTTATCTATTACATGCATCCAAACATCATCTAGGCTCTCAAGCCTCTTTATGCAGATTATTATTCACTCAATATGCTAGCCATAACTTCACCTTCTAGAGGTATCATAGGAAACCAACCACCAATACACATGTTTAGGTAGCTTACAAAAGAAAACCTCATATAGAGTATCATACAGGTTAGATTTCACCCATTTTCTTGGCTCCTATCCTTTGCATGTAGGATGCTTTTGCATGAAACTATCTTTCACTTGATCAAGCTAGCACTCGATGTTTTTGAGTGATAGTTAGAGCATATCTCTATTTTAATTACAATTTTAGTGATAAAATTCAACATGGGTCCTGACAAAAAAACCAAAAAGTTGTAGAAACATTTGCTAGTTCAACTTTTGTGCTTAGTCATGTGCTTAGTAGTCAAGCCAAGTCAGTCTTATGCTTAGTATAGCTAGACACGAGCATAATAGGTTTTGATGCACAAAATTTAACATGTTACTATATTGACATCAATTTCACATAAGGCACAAGCCTTGTATGCTCACCTAAAGTGCAATAACAAAGGGAATGAGCCCATGTTGGGCTAATTGAAATATGGTTCAACTTTGGGTTCAAAGGGACTTACTTATTGAAAGGATGGTTTCATGTGACATATTAGTGCTAAGCTATTTTAGGGAAGCTCAATAGGCATAAGATTTCTCAAGGGCATAAATATTATGTGCAAATTCATGTCTACTAGACATAGTTCTTAATGGCAGAAGCCATGGGGATGGTGAGTAAGGATCATTCAAGTGATTAGTCAAGTCATGGGAACAACTTGGATTCATGTGCACCTTCTTTAGGTTAGTGCTTTAGGCATAGGTATTAGGGATTTAACACATGATGGTTCCAATAATTAGTCTATTTTATAGGTAGGCCAAAGCCATTAAGTGGCACAAGGATGCCATTAATGACCATGGATGAACCATAATATCACACTACATTCAAATGAAATAAAATAGAGCATTGTTCACATAAAACTAAGTCACAAACATATCATAATGTAAACTATAATGCAATAATTAACACTCCATTACTTCAATAATATTCTTCATTGATTCATATTTTGACATACAAGGTTCAAGATGTTAAAATAGAGAAAGTCATTGTATTTAACCTTAATCATGCCCAATGACTCATAAGAAAGCTTGGGATATACATTCAGAGTGCCTAATCTAGTTCATACAAAATAAAAATAATTAATGGTGACTCTTTATTTGAGTAGAGATTTGATATATTAATCACCTCCTCATTCTTTAGATACAAGCCTTATTTTATAGGCAAATAGACATCTTATTGTTAGGTTAGATGGGTGTGTGTTGAGTGATGATTTATCATTGAGGGTCACTATTCTACTAGCTCCACTACACTACCCAAGTTGGATGAGCATGTGTCATATGCAGAGATATTTTTGGGGGGTTTCTATCCCACTTGCTCCAATATTTTTACCTTCTTGATCTACCACATATAAGTGCCTGTAAGGATGTCCTTTGAAGGTTGGTACCATACACCTACCTATTATTTGGTGTATGATCCTTAGGGATTCCTCTAGCTGGTGCCAAATGGTAAAAAAAAGAGAAATTAATCTAAAGATTACCTCATGTTGAGATATGTCAAGATGACACGGTCCACGTATTTGGTGTAAAAGTGGGCCCAACATAAGTCATCAGAAGATTTGAATTTTTTGAAAAAATGGACTCATCTAATGGGGTAAGTAATATTTGCTTGAACATGTCTTATAGTTATTTATCTACCATTGAATTTGTCATTTTTTCCAACATTTTTTTATATCTCAAAACATATTTATTGATAGGTTCATTGGTGCCTTGTTTGATCTTTGAAATTTGAGTATATGAGATATTTTCAATTATGTTGATAGAGAAATGTGTTAGGAGCTTATCAAATATAGGTATTAATGATATCACTGATTAGAGTGGAAATTCATAGAACCATCATAAAACATAGTCCTTGAGGCTCTTGAGAAATAATTTAGTCAAAATTATATCATTGGAGGCATAATCAAGACATGCTACATAGAAACATAGGATATGATGTTTAGGATCACCCTTGCCATCTCAAAATGTGAACTTGGGTGAAACAAAACTATTTGTTAAAGGGTACAAATATATCTTAAGTACAAGGGGATTATGTAGCACATATTTTAAATCAATAACATAAAGTGTTTTCATAGAATTTTCTCAATGTTTGTAACCTTAAATTGTAAAAGTTTTATAGTTTTTACAATATATTGAAAAATTTGTTTGATAAGGTTATAAGTTTGAAAAGTCACCAAATGGGATGTAAACATGGTTTTATTTGATATAGGCATTGAAACTAGTAACTGAGTTGAAGTTCTAATAGTTCCCATGGATATAGCAATAGTAGTACTTATTTCTAGGAATAATGGTGTAAACACATAACCCATGATCCCATTACATGTATGAAGTGATAATGTGTTCAAGGGGAGGTTAATTGGTATGGAATTGGTTGTAGTACCATCTATGGATTCACCATCACTAGGTGAAGATCCCTTAGCCTTAATTTATTGATCTCATCTCTTGTAACGTACAAGAATATATCCATTAAGTCATTATGGAGATGAGTGACTAGTGATTCATTATATTCCATTTGAAAATGATTTTTGTGAATAACATTTTTCATTACTTATAAATGGAAAAAAATCATAATTTAGAACAATAATTTACAATAATAAAAAATTAGAAATAAAAAAACTTTAGGCCAATCTAGGGTTTTACCAAAGATTGGGTTCACCAAATGTTTAACCCTAAATTGTTAGATATGTGGGGTATAGGGTTGACAATATGTACATAGTTAAAGTAAAAGGGTGATAAAATAATCTATAATAGACTAATTAATAGAAAACTCAAATAAATAATATTACAAATTTATATAGTTGAGATTACTAAAAATAGTAGTACAACTATTAAAAGATATTATAATAAATAAGAAATAGTAGTACTTAGTTTACTATGTGGAGGTAGATCTGGATTGGAAATAAATGTAAAATATGTAGGATCAATATTTTAGACCAGTCATCAGATTTTATAAATTGTACTTTTATAACTATAGATTTTACCATCAAAATTAGACACTACTATCAATGCTAGTATATGACTATGATGTACGTGTCCAATAAAGAATAATGAACAAATATGGATGTGATCAAATTTATTTTTCTATGGGTTTTATCACCTTTTTATGATTTATTCATATCTAGGACACATGTTGTAACTCTTTTCTAATTGATCAAATCCTAAATCTTCATGCTTAGAATGAGTTTACTAAAAAATAGGTTGGTGGGATTATGGTGTCAAGATACCCCAGATAACTTTCTATCAATGGGTACTACCTACATAGCCAATAATCTAAGGAAGTACTTAGACCTATGTATTTCTCCCTTATGTGTGGGAAAGTGTGTGCACAAGGGTGGAATATGTTATACGATGATGCATATAATGATATAGATTGTAATTTAAAAAATATCATTCAGGGGATACTCTTTTAATGATTTACACCTATAATATGACTACTCATATGCTTGATATAAATATCTAGATAATATGATAGAATATAGTGTTATGTAGTTGATTTATTTAACTTTAGTAGGTGTTTTATTTGTATTTACTAGATAAAGAATGATAAGGCTTAGACTTATATTTATACCATCTTTTGAAAATATCTCATGGTTGGGTTCAATAAGATAAATACATTGACCCATAGGTATTAAATCATTTTTAATTTGATGAACTCTAGAAATTAGACACTAGATACGGATATGGACACTACCATTGGTGATAGTGTCCATCGATGGATGATAGTGTCCAAAGGGATAGAAAAGAGGTATGGATATTAAATTGATAGTAAAGGGTTTTTACCAAGTTTTAAGTTTTTTATGTAACATAAATACCTAGGTCATTATCATGACATGGATCCAACTAATATATAATAATTTAGGTATAATGAGATTGTGAATGCAATCCTTTTAGTAGCAGGGAGGTCTAGAATTGAAAGGTAGATCCTTGATTGATATTTATCAAATGCACAAGACTCAGATGCTATAAATATTCAATTTTAGTATCTAATGAATGTAAAATAAAAGGTAAAAAATATCTTAGCTTGTTTTCTATGCTATTTTGAGTTATGATTCTCATAATGCTATGTTTTAGGATTGTGGAAATGATCTATGCATGGTTATTTTTCACTTATTTTCCATTGTTAAATTTGATAGGGTTAAGTTAGTATCAATAATAAATATTGAATTAAAGTGGTTGGTATTGACCATGCACATAGTGATGTCTTATTTTATTTTGAGATGATGCACATGTGTCTATAATTTATATTTTTACATTTTATCACTTTTAGAGTCATGTAAATGTATTTATATGATAAACCCTAGTTTTGTAAAATAAATTTGATATCAAATGGGAATGTCAAGAAAAAATTAAGTTGGATTGATCTTTGCCAATACCCATTGGCTGACCAAGAATCTAAACTACATTATAAATACTTTGAAGAGGTATAAAAAACAAATGTAGTTATTCCATTAATGTGTATATGGTTAATTATTAATATAAGCCCAAATGCTATTTCTCCTATTTTTTCCTTGGTACAAACATGTAGATGTAAATTTACCTTTGTAAACTTTAGATTTAGCTCTAAAAATTCTATAGGTGTAAAATATAATATTGTATAGCTATTGATAATGTAAAGTGATTTTCCAAAAATACCTTATAATGACTTTGTATATATACGACCCTATAACTTTGAATTAAGGACATATTGGCACACAAAGTTAACCAAAAGTTAAAATTCTCCCAAAAATGGTCATAAAGTGAAACATACACAAAATAAATTAAAAATATGCTTGGATTGGCTCCATCATCTTCAATTAATATCAATAATTGATACTAACTATAAAGGATGGAACTAACATAAGGCTTAAAAATAATCTAGGATGAAATAAAGGCTTAGAGATCTATATAATATTAAAATTAAGAATAAAGGTGATAAGATAAAGGAGTCATGTAACCAAATGGAATCAATAAGACAATCAAAATACCAAGATAAATATGAAACTAAGTTATTAATTCTAGTTTGGTATATATACATGAAGAATTACATAAATGTAGCATGAAATAAAGTTTTTACTAGATACATGTATCTAAAGTATGCTACCTCAAGTTATGGTTCTATTATGTGGTTGTTTAAATATGGATATACTTTAATGATTATTTGTGAAGTTTTTTTCTCACCACATAAACACAACAATAACCTACATTGATCATGTAACTTTGTACTAACTTCAATGAGTGGTGAAACATTAGTAGACTTTATTTTGGACTTTGGTTCTATATATATTTATTTCTCACTTTAAACATCTTAAAAGGAGTCATCTGAGCAATTAAAAGTGGTTTTTATTGAAGCATAATATTTACCATATGGTCGAGTACTTGTCATATGAAAAAACATAACTTAAGGTTAAATAATAGTTGGTTAGTGGATCTATTTGATTTACCTATCCATTTACTATTAGTATGGTTGGTATTAAAACTAGTATATCTAATACTACATCACATGGTGATGTGTTATGGATCATTGGATCTATATCATGCATTTAATCATTTTAGTGTATTATGATGTGCTATGGACATTTAATATTTATGGTATTTGTGGGTTGGTAATTTATTTAATGTAATCAAGTTTATCTTGGGCCTATATGAATAAATACCTACACTTGTGAGAAGGGATTTGGAACCTATGAGGTGAAAGTCTAGAGTGATTCTATTAATAGGAATAATGAGTAGAGATATATGCACATATGTTGGAAGGGAATTTGGGTTAAATCACATCCTTTCAAGGAATTGGGGTAAGACTATGATGTTTATAAAAATGTAGGTTATGTGTGTTATATGTCATATTTGGATAAGTGTGAAATATCTCATTTTTTGATTAATAGAGAGCAATTTGTTGTGGTTGTTATTATGCTACATTAATTTATTGTAAAATATATAGTATAATACATATCTTCATTGAGACCCCTAATTGTGGCTTCATCATTTGGTTCAGAGTGAAAATAAATTTGGGTTGATAGATCAAATATTTAGATTTATACATTTTTGTAAATGTGGGTAGAGAATAGAAGATGAGTGAAGCATGTGATATACATAGGTTTTTAAGAGGTGAAATAATATATTTGAGGCTATGAGAAGTCAATATGCCATGAAGAGTGTGAATAATAGGCACAATAGTTGCTAGATGAGATTCTAGAAATGTTTCCAGTAACATAGACAAGTTTGCTATAGTGGAGGAAAATAAAAGAAGATGATTCACCCCAAGGGATGATGTGAGTGATGAATAGTTCAAATCAAAGAAGTAATGGAGGGAGAATCAATACCAACACATGTTCAATTGGATAGATGAGAAAAAAGGATTATCAAGGTTATATCAAAGTTTAGAAAAGAAGAAAAAATGGAGGTTTCATGTTTTTCAATAATATTGAACCGAGAGGAGTTAATAAATTGGCTCGAGGATATGGAAGAATACTTCAAGTTTGAAGAAATAACATATGAGCAAAATACAAAGGTTTGACATATAAATTTAAAGGGACAAAATGTATATGGTGAAAAGAAATACAACTTGAGTGAAATCACAAAGGTAAATACAAAATTATCCACTAAGAGAGAATGGTTACAAAGTTGAAAAGTATGTTTCTACCCTAAGATAAATGACTGGATATATAGAAGAGGTTGTAAAAGATATGAAAAAATGAACTAAACATGAAATAATATATAATAGAGTTTTACAAGATTACTATATAAGTTGGTCATAGTGATATGGACCAAGAGAAGGTATCACAATACATTAATAGACTATGATGGGTCACCCAATATGAGATCAACATAGTGAGATTTTAGATAGTA
The DNA here is from genome assembly GCA_037957365.1 of Torreya grandis. Classification (NCBI taxonomy): domain Eukaryota; kingdom Viridiplantae; phylum Streptophyta; class Pinopsida; order Cupressales; family Taxaceae; genus Torreya; species Torreya grandis. The sequence goes on along the minus strand of JARHVA010003320.1, from coordinate 1,150,501 downwards.
GATGAAGTGTATCAATATGAACTAAGAGTAGAGGATAAGTTATAACGTAGGTAGAGTCATGTAAATATTAGAGGAAAACTTGATGGTGGTAAAAATAACCAATATTGTGAGAAAAATAGAGTGACAAAGGTGAAAATATTGTATAGACATAACACACTAGAGGAAGAACCAATTTTGTGAGAGGGAGAAGTACAAGTGGAATATTTGGATGAAAATGTTTAGGTGTATATAAATTTTACAATGTGAATTTGAGTTCCCTCATGCACATAGAAATGATGAGAAGAAAAGAAGTGATAGTAGCATAAAAATCCTAAAAATAGATGCAAAATCCATATAAATACATCATATAGATGAGCTTGAGAAAGGGAAGAGTTTGATTGTAGTGGAAAAAGTATTGAAGGTCATAGAAAAGAGTGAGGATGTGAGATAGAGAAGACATACTTTTTGAAAAAAGTTCAATACAAGGCATAAATATTGTAGAGTTTTGGTGGATAGTGGAAGCATGGATGATATTGTATCCATGGAGATGGTGATGAAGTTGGATTTACCACACAAGTAACACCCAAATATTTATAGAGTGTCATGGTTAGTGGAGGGTTAGGATATTATATTGAAAGAGTAATGAAGATTTGAAATTAATTTTGGTAGATACATGGATAAGGTATTATGTGACATTTTATTGATGGACACATGTCACATTTGATTGGGGAGCTCATGGCAGTATGATTGAAAGATGTTGTATGGTGGTAGAGTAAATGATGTACAAGTGGAAAATGATGGATATATTTATATTGAGTTCATTTAAGGATAAGGAAATAAAATTTTCACACTAAATTCATTTACTCATGCATAAAATTAAAAAGTACTTGCATTAGGAAGAGAAGACAATACGCATGAAGATAAATACTGATGCCACATAAAGGAAGGAGAGTGATGGTGTGAAAAGGAAGAGTGGATTACCAAAAGTAGATAAAGGAGGTTTACCTAAGGGGAGTGGGAGTTGAAACAATATTTATGATAAATGCTATAGGTGGAGGACAAATTTTGACCCAGTTTATTGCCCATGTAGATTGAAATGTGATAATTATTTTGTATGCTCCAAGAGCATGGCAAGGCCTTTGGTAAAGGATGAAAGGGTGGTTATATCACCTATATATAGTGTGTGACCACCATTATCACACATTTTTATTACCTAGGGTGTATGATGTAGGAACATTCATGTTTACAAGAAATTTTGTGTCAACTAGAAACATGATAGGATGTTAGTAATAAGTCACGGTGAAGCCCTTGGATTTTTTATTATTTGTTGAAATGGTTAATCATGTATTTTATTAAAAGTTATAGTTGTATTATGTGTTTTTTAAAGATGTATATACTTTAATTATTCTTAATGAAGTTATTTTATCATTTCAAAAGTATGTTGATAACTTGCATTGAGCATGTAACTTTGTATGAATTCAGCTAGTGGTGCAACCTCACCAAACTTGATTATAGACTTTGGTTTTAGATATTTTTATTTTTTCACTTTATAAATATTAACACAAGTCATTTTAAAATTTGGTAATAGTTTGTGTTGAAGCAAAATATCTACCAAAGGATTGAGTACTTCTCATATGAAACCATATAAATAGAGGCTAACTAAAAATTGGTCAGAAAATTTATTTCATCTACCTATTTAACCATAAATTTATGATATGGAATATCTAGGGTTAATAATATATAAATGATTAAGCACAAGGGTGATAAATATATATTTAGTAGGCCAATTAAATTCCAAACTTAGATAAAAAATATTCTAAATTTAAATATTGAGACATACCAAAAATAAAAAGTACATTTATTGATTAGTATTGCAATAGAATTAAAAACATGAAAAATTAGTTGGTTCATTTTGTGCATGCATATTTGGGCTGAAATAGGATGGAAGTGGAATAGATCAAGATCTTGGAATAATATTAAGATTTTATAAGTTTGCATTATGTGGCCTTATATACTTACATCAAATTAAGAAAGTTATGTCAATGTAGGCATCTGATCTAGACATGGGTGTCTTATAAAAAATATTGTCTAGATCTAGTTGTAATTAACTCTAGCCTTCTAGTTTCTCTATTACCTTTCTTTTGATGTATACGGATCATGAAAATAGACTATTGATCTTTGTCAAGTGATCAAATCCTAGCTTCCTCACCCTTAGACTGACTATAGGAAAAATATGTTAGTGATCACACGGTGTTGAGTTACCCCAAATACCCCACTATCAATGAGCTATACCAACATTGAAAATACTCTGAATAAGGTCTCAAACTTATGGAGTTCTCCCCTACATGTTTGCTTGTGTGTGCATAAAGATGAAATATTTGATAAGTAAGTATATATGGTGACCTATTAACTTAAAAAATATGGCTCATGGGCTGTTCCTTTACTACTTTAGACTTGTAGATAGACTTCTCCTATGATTGATATGGAAATAGGTATAAATAGGGTAGATTTTCTCACTTGAATGCTCAATTTATAGTTATTTTTTGCTCTATATGTAAGAGATATGAATTTTCTAGGCAAGAAATGAATGAGGGTTGATCTTATATATATACCAATCCTTTTTGAAAATATCTCACAATAAAGCACTTAGGCTGACTATAAGGATAAGTTAAAATTGCAAATTAGATAATTTTTGGGCATTTGATAATTAGTTGAAAATAAACATGTGTTGACATAAGCAACTAGATAGGATTCAAGTGTTTGGGAAGATAGAAAATAAGTACATATCTGAAATTGATAGAGAAGGATAATGATTAGGTTTATAGCATTTTTCATAGTATATAAGGCCTAGTCATCAGAATAACTTATGGTCAGACTAAGAGATAAGAAATTTGGCACAAAGAGATGAAGGACATGAGCCTTTTGGTATTAGGAAGGTATTAGATATTAAGGTATAACCATGATATGAATTTTTCATGTGCATAAGACTAAGGTGATATATAATTTAGATTAGTGTCTACAGTTGTCCCCACTTTAATCAAGTAATGAAATTGCTAGTTTAAGGGAAATAAAATGTGTACCTAGGAATGTATAACACACCTTGTCTTTGCATGAGACCAAATTGAGTGATTTAATGGTGATTAGATTATAAACAAGAGAATTTTTAAAATATATATTTAGTGTATGAAATATAAAATTGAAATAATTTGAAAAGATTGAAAGTAAAGAGAGCAAGGTTAGGAGTACATCTATGTGTCGGTGAAACCATCTTGACTTTTGTAAGTTTTATTTGAAGATATGCTTCATTATGAAGAATTGGATATGATATTAATACAATTTTAAAACATGAAGTGCATACAAATATATAGATATTGGAGGACAACACGCCCCCAACTTTGGAAAAAAGATGAGTTACCACATGACCATTGAACTCATCTTAATCATGTAACCCAATCATATTTATAACCTAGCAACTGTGAGTGACCCAATGAAATCACACTACATATAAATCATCCATCCATATAAATCTAGTGAAGTTAGATGATTTAATCAATTCTAACTTAAAATTTTTATAATATTGAGTGATTGAATCACCTCAAACTTTCAAAAGTTGAACCAACTACTAACATTAGATTGTCTCAATAAAATCTCCTAAAAGTCTATCCTAGGTATGATAATAGTCCATAGTAATATTTAAAATATAGAAACTAATTTGATTTTGAAATTTTAGGTGCCCTTTGCATGGAAAATTCACCTCATAAATGTCTTGAGTTGAAACCTAGGTATAATAATGGTACCAATACATAGAATGTTGCCACATATGTGTATTTGAATAATATAACTATGAAATTTGGCCAATGAATTTTTTTTAAGTGTGGAGTACATGTTTTCATGGCAGTCCTTCATTAATTGTAGATAATCTAAAAGCTAGTCTAATTATGGATAACATGTTTCCATAACATACCCCCACTATAATTTGGAGATGCTGAGTATTGGATAAGTGTGGAGGTCATGCCTTTTTTTGACATGCCCCCACTAAAATCTCAAATGGTGAAAATGTAGAAGCCATGCATCTATGATATGCACCCACTGATAGTCCCTTCCTTTAGGTGAGGGAAGTATAAATTGGTATTTAGTTTACCTTAAAAGGATATGATATATATATATATATATATATATATATATATATATATATATATATATATATATATATATGGATAATGTCACCCTATGATATGCACCCACTGATAGTTCCTTCTTTTAGGTGAGGGAAGTATAAATTGGTATTTAGTTTACCTTAAAAGGATATATATATATATATATATATATATATATATATATATATAATGTCACCTATAGGAGGAACACATCTAGGTAGATATATCATTGAAGCATACAATATGTGATCACATAGTATGTATAATATCTATAAGTCCTAAGATGCATGATAGAGATCATGGAAATGTCTAGAGAGTAACAATAAAAGATCAACAAGTAATCAAGCACACACAAGATCACTTAAAATCAAAACAAAAGTAAATATTCCATGGAGACCTCATACAAGGGGCATGTTCAAATGACACACAATCGAAGGGACCTGACTTAGTCAAATGTGCATAAAGCATATAATGACATATTCAAATGTCCACATATAAAAAACTATGACATGTTCAAATGTCACAATAGGAAAATAAAGGCACAAGAGCCACAAACAAATGAGCATATTCAAATTCTCAAACAAACATGGCAAGAGAAAGAAAAATAAGATACTCAAGGAAGTGCAAAATGTGTAATGATATTACTTTACCAAATAAGTAGAATAAAAACCAGATATCACAATGATATGGAAATATAATAGAAAATATGAATAATAGATAATCAACTTTGAGGGGGAAACCTCCCAAATGCTTGAAAACAAAAATATATATTTTGATATGATGATAAACAACTACCCACTACCACCTATATATAGTATACCTAGGCCATGGTTACTTCATAGGCCAGCTTACTAACCTAATAAAAACATAGATAAATATGATATAACATCAAAGAGGGATAAGTGAGCCACAAGTTGGCTATTCCTATTCTGATACATGTGATAGGTTAGGGGCATAGCATTCCTTTCCCCTTCAAACCAATGTTGTCCTCAACACTGAACAACTCTAGATGTTATTGCATAAAATATTGAACCTCCCAAGTTACATCCTCACTACTTAAGTTCTTTAACTTGATCAAATATTCCTTAATATCTCTATTTATCAACCTCTTAGTATGTATTCATTGTATCTTCTTTGGTTTCAAAATGTCTCATCCTTATTCATCTAGTTCTGGTAGCTCTATCTGGGTTGAAATTTCCTATCTAATGACCTTCTTCAAGTAGGAAACATGAAATATTAGGTGTATGCGAGATGAATGAATTAATTATATCTTGTAAGGCACACTTCTAATTTTTTGTAGAACCTAATAAGGGACATAATACTTAGTAGTAAGTTTGTTGTCCTTTTTTTTGTTGCTTCAAGGACATCTTGTAGAGCTATCTCACCTTTATTCTATTGGCATATCAAGCATTCTACCACAAAATTTTGTACATCTCCCTTGAGTCCTTCCTAAAATAGTTTTCACTTGATTATATGATAAGTTTTCAAGAACATAGAGTGTCCCCCAGTTAGCATGAAACTATGTAAGAATATTATTATTCAAGTTTGAATCTTTATACAAGTATAACCTATCCTTATACCATAGGGGATTAAATTTATATTCCAATTTGTTAGAGGCTATATAACCTTGATAGAGATTCTAAATTAGAACATGTGTATATTTGTCCCACCCCCACTCTAACCTAGCTTCATCTACCCAATATACCTACAACATGGACATTGCTCAAAGTAATGATTCTATGGATGTATCCCATCTAGATAGTGCATTTGCTACTAAATTATCTTTACCCTTATTGTATATGATTAAAAAATCATAACCCAACATTTTTTACCCTTTTTTTTTGTTCCTTAGATGATAATATTTGATCTGAAAAGTATTTGAGACTATCGTGATCCATTTTTACCTTAAAATGTCTACCCATTAGATAGGGCCTCCATTATTTTATTGCATGAAGAATAGCCATCATTTATTTCTCATAGACATGTTTTTAGAGATTCTTAACTTTGAATTGATGAATCTCAACTATAAGGGGTATTTATTATTACATTAGTACTACTCTTAAACCTAATCTAAAATCATCACATTCAATAATGAACATCTTAGAGAAGTCTAGAGTATCTAAAACTAGGGTGGTACAAATAGCTAATTTTAGTTACTCAAATGCTTTAGTGGATGCATCATTATAGTGGAAGGTATCCTTATTTAGAAATGTAGTGAGTGGAGATGCTATGTTACCATAACCTTTCACAAATATTTGGTAGAAATCTATTATTCCTAGGAACCCTTAAAGATTTTTGAGAGTTTTGGGCATTGGACAATCCACCATATCTTTGATATTATGAGGATCAACTTTGAAACCTATTGATGTACCTAAATGTATTAGTAGGTTCATATAGTGTTCAATAAACACTTCTTATTTATGAACTTAGAGATTCCATTGCAACAGTTACTAGTTATGATAATCTTATTATCTTTGATGGAATACAGGCATAACAACTTGACTATTTCATAATTTATATTAGTTGTTGGTTGAGAGCCACCATGACTTAATAGTTGATCTTTGATTTTAGAGATTACCTATGCTAATCTGAGTGAATTGTGCTCAAAACCTATTTAAAGCTAAATAAAGATGAATATTCAAAATGAAACTAATCTAAGATGAATCGATTAAAAAAGGAGTAAAAGGAATGGTAGGGAAAACAAGAGAGGTGTTATTGATCTTTGTTTCAAACATTATTACAAAGTTCTAATTTCATCTGAAAAAGCATTTAACCAATGTGTAACATTAATTAGCATAAGCTCAAATCCTACCACACATTAGGGAAACATCTAAGGAAAATATGAAAAGATACAAATAAGAACAAGATTTAATTTAAGAATTTTACCCTTACAAGCAAATAACATTAGCCTAGATGCAATAAATGTTGACCAAATTTGAATTTTAGGTCAAATTAGGACCCTTATAGGTAAAAAATTAACTTTTAGTTGTTTTATAGGTTAATTAATGTCATTTAATGTTATAATATCCTTGTTCCTTAGTCATTTTAGTCCTTTTAGTCATTTTGAGCTCAAAAAAGGGGAATTTAATGAGTTATATAGATTTATTGGGAAGTGTGAAGGTTCTAAAAAATTATATCATGTCCCATGTTTCCCAAGAGGTTTTTATCAACTAACATAATTGAAAAGTGGTAGGTTCTTCGGTAGAAAGGGCAATTTTATTGAGAAATAAGGTGAGTTTAGAACTTATACAACCCATGGGGAAGTTTTCCACATGGGAGAAGATTTTATTGTCCCTTCAGATTCCTTACGATTATTTATATATTTAAAGTTATCTAGAAGTTCCATTTTTGGTCTAAAACTGTTCTACTCTATTTCACCCTTTTTGGAAAGTAAAAACAATCTTTAGGTTTGTACTTGGTATGGCCAATAGAGGAGGTTTCAAATCAAATAACTTAGGTAGGTGAAATTAAAATTATATACCTTGATTTCCAAATAAATATTATGAATAATGATGGAATGTGATTCAAGAACCATCCTATTAAAGTTGACTATGTTTTTCTACCTCCTAATCTATGTACCCTATAGGTTTTGCCTTGGTTTGAGAATTTAAGTATAATAAAATTGATAATATTGGTTATATATGATGTTTTATTAATCCTTATCTAATATCCATGCTTTTTTTTAGGTTTCATGATGTTTGGATGAGTCAAGTAGCTCAAAGTTGCAATAGGATACACCTTCCTAAGTTACAGTCAATTTTCACCATTCTTAGGAACTTCATACTTGTTCATGGTATAAAAGGGTTATTATAGGTCCATAATCATATATATATGATTTTATTATCACCTTTGCTTCATTATTAGTCTCATAACATCATGCTTGGATCTAACTTTTAGTCTATAGTTATACTCAGTCAGCTCCCATCTACTCTTTAGCCTTAGTCATGGATTGTAAAGGTTTTGATGATGTTTGTAGAAGTGTGATTAAGGTTTAATAGTTTTGATATATACTATTATAACATGAAATAGTGAAGTGAGCTTTCAAATAATGGAAAAAATTCTATGGTAATACACATTACTCATACTTGTACTCAATGTCTGCCATGGAAGTGCACCTATAGGTGTTTGGAAGAGGATTATCATGTTGAGAGTAAAGGTTTTGAGACCTATATAGATAACCCCATGTTTTAAAATAATTAATTAGAAGATAAAATAAGGAGTGGGACTGATCAAAAGTCCATACATCATATGTTGTTTGAATATGTTCATATTGACTGCCTATACTTGACCATGTATACCCATAGGTGACATTAATAGAGGGTTAAATAACCACTTAAAGATGTAAAATTAGGTATTTAAATCATAATTAATTTTTATAATAATTTTTTTAATAATTTAATACTCATGAGGAAGGATAAATTGGGAAATTTAAGGATAGAACACCTTAAACATGATGACTGTGTGTTTCAGGACTCTTTTCCCCTAAAACTACAAAACAGAGTTCTAAGCCTTTCTATGGATATCTTAAAATAGAGTTGTCAAGTGGTTAAAAGATTATAAATGTGTTTATATAGAATCCATATCATGGTAAAATAAACTTGAAAATTTATAAGGACAAAGGGCTAGGGGAGAGTGGTGATTAAGAGGCCTAAAATTGCCCATAAAGACATTGAAAATAGGTAGTGACATCTACAGGTTTGATCCTAAAGGATACATTTTTTCACCAAGGTTTAAAATTAGAAATTAATTAAATGGTTAGAGGGTTATAATGGTTTAAATTACCTTTTGTGACCTAAAGGTTCATCAATAAGAGATGACAGGTGGTTTTTGTTTCTCATTCACACCTAAAGTCTATACAAATAACCTTAACATTCCCCTTCAGCTGGGTGTGGAGACAATGATATAAAAATAGTATTATAATGATGTTTTATAAATTTCATGGTGAATACAATTATTAATTTGATTATAGTTTACTCTCAACTTCCAAAATGGTATTTACACATCATGATTAGGGTCCTAGGGGATAAATATACACCTATAACCACTACAGGTAACTGTCTTAGGCAGAGACCAAAAGGTTTGAATTTTGAGGAGAATATAGTGTAAAGAGGATTTAAAATGAGTCTATAAAGCACCAAATAAATCCAAATAATCATAAGGGGTTTATAAATTATATTTGGCATGGGTTTTGATGACAGAAATCACCTATAAAATCTACCTACAATCACCTGTAGGTGACTGAAGGTAGACAATCAACTGAGGAATGTATATGAGGGGTGGTTTATGCTTATCAAGGTGAATAATGGATATAAAAGGTGTGAAATGAACCTAGGGAGATATATTTATGTTTAAATAATTGTTTTAAAATCTTATTACACCTATAGGTCCAAGCCTAAGAGAACTAAATAGGTCTGCACAGTCAGTCAAAGTGAAACCTAGTCTTGAGTATTCAAGGATGGGAAGGATATGTAGAAAGTTTCAAATGGTAAATATACATAAAAAAATATAATATTTATCATGATATTATATATATACTTTTTAAAATGGAATAAAATTAGATAAAGGGTTATTATAACACAAAACACAATCCATTGAAAGAGACCCTACACAGTACTCAAATACACAGTCTATTCTAGTTTTGGAAGAAGTTTGAAGGTCAAATGGATGGACCAGGGGATGGTTTTTTGTGTAAGGTATCCTTTTAACCTATTTAATATAATAAATTGGTTATATTTTATGAGAAATTAGGGGAATTACCCTCTATTTTGTCATAGATAGAGGGTACTTCCCTAAATGTAAACTAACAAACTTTAGTGAACAAGATGAAAATGGTGGGTCAAGGGACTGATTAAGCATTGAATAAATATGTATGAGTTTGAAATAAATACAATGAAACATGAAAAAATAATCATATAAGGGATAAACCTTATAGTGTTCTAAAAAACTCCAAGGTTACAGTCAAACTTAAAAGGTAAGGTTTAGGCCTAGTGCCAAATGAGGGGGTCATCTTCACTTCTAGTCATATATATGATTTATATCATATTGGATAATTATTATGGGACAATTATATAAGTTTATAAGCCATTGGTATATATAATAACCATCAAAAACTCATGTTGGGGCTTTAAGGAGTAAACAAGCCTACTAAGCATGACTAGGCTTAACATCCAAAAAGGGGGTCAACTTCATATTTGGATTTAGATGATAAATGAAAAATATTGGAACATGTATATGGGGACATAATATATGTTTTAAAACTATTTATATGAAAATTAAAACCTAAGGAAGCCATTTTTGGATTAGAGATAACACTAGACCTACATAAAATGGAGGAAAAGGCTCGATAAGATAAGTTTGAACACTCATATCTCTCTTGATGGTTTACATGGGAGACAAAGAGGTTTATAGGAGTTATAATAGGTATTTAAAAATCAAATTTTGGAGTTTTTTTTCAAATCCAACATCATAACCTTATGAAAAAACCTTAAGAATGAAAATAGGCCTAAAACCCTCCTAAACCCTTGCCAGTGACCAGTTTGGAGAAATGGAGTTGGATAGATTATATAATGAAATAATTTGATTAGGATGATGAGTTGAAATTGTATAGGAATATTTTATTATCCATACCATACTTTTGAGTTTTATGGAATTGTATGGACATGGTACAAAATAGGATTTTATTGACAATTTTATGTATTGTGTAGGTCTTAAGAGGTTTCAAGAGATGAAAATCACATGGGAGGGAATATTAGGACTTAAGATAACCCCCCATGTAAATATTATTCCTTTTAATATCTCTTAATTTACTCAAATAGGTGTTTCATCTTAACTAGTCAAAACTGGCATAGTGGACAAGCTAGTGAGAAGGGTGGAAAACTTCAAGTGGGGTGATTTTAAGGTGTCCCTGATGATTATAAGGAAATTTAGGTATTTAAAGTTGTAATAAACTCCATATAATGTATTTTCATGGAAAAATAAATCCAATTTTGAGGCCAAGTGTGTAGGGTACATAAAGGAAGAGGTTTTTTGATTGCAGATGATGACTCCTTTCCAGATGATTATAGATGACTAAACCTACAAAAAATGCACTAAGAGGAATGTATAAAATACATACCCTTAATTATAATACTAATAAATATACCTAATCATTTTTTTGATGTTTAATAGGTCCAAATTATGAAGACAATTTTTTAAGCCAGAATGAGGAGTTTCATGCCACTTTTCATGAGTTTTATGACTTGGATGGACACTTGTGCCTACTAACCTTGCATTGTTCATCACACATCCTATTATCATGCACAATTAACTAATTTTATTATCATAATAAGTTTCCTTTATACCTTGGACTTCTCTCTTCTTCTCTCTCTCTCTCTCAAGTTTTATAAGAACTAACCATTTTGGCCATTATAACTTATGGTCCACCTGAGTATGGTAAAGCCCTTCTCATTTGCATACCATTTGATCAATAAGACTACTAATTTTTACCTCTTAATGACTGTTATTAGTGTATTTTACTTTAATTTTTGATCTTTATTAGTGAATACTATGGGTTCCTTAGCATGTTAACTCATTCTTGCATCCTATTTACAATTAGAAAGCTTCTTCTTGCACAACATGTGAAGTGTTCTAGGAAATGTCAAGGATTAAGTGAGTTTATTCACTAGTGCCATTCAAGGCCTATTTTATAGTCCTGCCCTTTCACATTCATCCATAACCTCATAATGTAACATTGATGTGAGAATATGTAGATTGAAGGAGTGTATGTTTGGTTAGTCATTTGTTCTCATGTGTAACATGCTATTCGTTGGAAGTCATCATCTTATTTGGTGTATCACATCCCTTAGGATAGTTTTATTTTATTTATCTCTCTCCCTTTCCCCCATAAATTCTAGGTGTATTTTCAATCCAAATTGGTACATCAAGGGAGCTAACCCTATCTAGAGATTCACCTCATCCTTAGGCTACCCACAAGCCTAGAGGTGTTTCTATTGTGCCACTTGGATGAGGAGAGCTTAGGAATATCCTCAAAGGGTGAAAATTCAAGAATTTTTTTTGGCATGCCTGATGGGACTCTTGGTCTAAGAATTTAAAAGTTTTTTGGTGTTGTTTTTCAACAATCAATCTTTGGAGGCATCTATTCAAGCATCAATGGTGACTCCAAAGTTACATCACTTGGTCAAATAGCCTAGGTATTCATTTTAAAGATTATTGATGATCATTTTTCTGACTAAATTTAACCCTCTAAATCAAATTTGGGCACCCCTATAGAAAAAATTAGTCAAACAAAACCTTTGTCTTCTGAAGTCATTGCCAGGGATCTAAAATTGCAAGGCAAAGAAGAAAAAACTAAGTGTTTGTCTTGTCTCAGTCTTAGTCAGGTTTTGGAAGTGTCTTTCCTTATTCTAAACCTAACCAATTTCTCAAAATGTCTTTACTTGTCCCAAAGTTAATTGGGTTTTAGGAAGGTCTTTGCTTATAAATTTTCATGAAGTATAAGTAATTTGGGTTCACAACCCCAAATTACTTCTCCCAGACCAAATAAGGTTTTGTAAGTACTTTTACTTTCCCCAGACCTAATCGGGTTCTCCAAATAACTCTACTTAGAAAGATTCACCAGTTGAAGTAATTTGGGTTCACAAACTTGAGTTAATCTTGCTAATGAATTTTAGGTTTTTGAAATGAATTTGATTATAAAGTTTATCAGTCAAAGTAAGTCAGGTCCACAAACTTGACTTACTAATGAAGTTGGACCAATTTGGGTTTTTGACAACCACTTACTTTGGGCTTTCATCATTTAATTGCTTGGTTCAATAAACCCAAAGTATTCCATTTGATAAATCTAAATTCTTTCACTCCAAAAGGTTTGAAGTCTTTTCTCCTGAAGAACCCAAAGGACACTTGTTTTTTCTGAAAGGTGCTTTCTCTCTTTCTGAAGGGTATGTTCTTTCTTTCAAAAGGGGATTTTCAACATTTTTGAAGGACACTTTCCCTTCAAGAAAGTATTTTTCATGAAGAAGAAATCCTTTAGATAATTTGTTTGAAGGAAATGAGCTAGGGCATATGGACTTTTCAAAAGTTTGAAGGGTTTTTTGTCACTTTTAAAAAGGGCTCTTTTCAAGCTAAAGGGGGCCTTTCTATTCTTTTGAAGGGTACGTGCACCCTTGAAAATTTTCCAAAGGTATATTTTATCTTTTTGAAGGGTGATTTTAATCTTCTTTAAGGGCACTTACACTTTAAGAAAATCATTCAGTAGAAGGAATAATTCTTTTAGATATTTTGTCTGAAGGAAATAAATAGGGTAGTTACAAGAAAGCTGAAGGAATGTTTTCAATAAGCCAAAGGGAAACTTTTTGAAGGGCACATGGACTTTTCATAAAGTCCAAAAAGTCATTTTCAATCCTTTTTAAGGGTTATTTTTCAAAGAAAGGAATAGCTCATGAAGAAAGAAAGAGGCAAAGACAAAATGATTTCTTTCAAGAAAATTTCTTGAAAGAAATAAGCAAAAAAATTTTCCTGAAAGAAATAACAATGACCCAAAGGAAAGAATTCTTTCAAGAAGTTTGAAAACAAAGTCACAAAGGAAGATATAGTCAAAGTGTCAAACACAAAAGGGGCATAAAAGAGAATAATCTTGATAAAATGCTAAGGAGTGACGTCCTACAAGACATCAAATTTTAGATAGGGAATAACCGTTGAAGTTTGAAAGAAAGCTTGATTGGAACCAAAAAGTGAGAATGAAAGTGAAAAATGGCAAAGATCTTGAATAGGTTCAAACAAATGAAGATAGATAATTCATCATGATGAATCTTACATTGTTTCATAGTCTATAAATCCAATAATGAACATATATCATTTCAAATAGATCTCCAATTGATGAAACTTTGATGATAAGATGTAGTTCAAAACATCTTCACCTTGTTTGCACAACTGGAAATAAAATGTCTTGCAGATGGCATTATAACTATTTCAACTTCAAAGTGACACATGTTCAAGTGACCTTTTGACCTCTTTGGCTCACCACTTTGAAAAAGATATAAATATGTGTTCCCTTGGTTCATTTTAGTAGCCTCTGATAGTTATGAGTAAATTTTGGCCAAAATTATACTAATATTTCTTGAAGAAATATAAAATTTATTTCATCATTTTCATGTTGTATTATTAAGTCTGAATCTTATTGATAATGACTAGAAAATTCATTTTATAAAATGTTAATCCATGGTCACTTACCAATGTGTAGAAAAGATAATGTTGTAGGTCTCTGTTAGTATTTGTTTCTAAGTGTATGAATGTCTTAGAAGTGGTATATTTTTATTCTCTTTGTAGGATCATTCGTCACCCTCCTAAATGTCAACATCTTCTATGAATATAACTTATGAAACACTGATGTTGCATTATCTTTGTTGTGATTCTATTGAGATACCTTTTTTGTTTTTAAGTAATGTTTACAATCAATAGAGAAGACATCTTATATTTGGTGCATTACTATTTTGTTTCCTTAGCTGCTTTCTTTCTCCCTTTTCATACACAATGTATAGGTTAGAAGAGCTTCATAGGTGCATCAAGGGGAGAAAGCTCCTAAAATAGAGATTCATCTTAATAAAATTATTACCAAAAACAAAAGAGATGACTCCATTATGTCACTTGGATAAGGAAAATTGATATTTTCCTTACTAGGTGCATTCCAAGAATCAACACATTCCTTGTATTCTTGCTTCTTAATGAGGTTTCATGGCTGACCTTGGTGTTGAGCACTATTTTACACAAGTTGGTGAGACATTTCAAGATTTCTCCATTCCCTATCAATATGATTTTTTTTTTAATCAACCCATTCATGAAGTGTATCAGTCCTAAAATCAACCTTCTCCATATCTTGCTCCTAGTCAACCTAGTCACTTCTCAAGTCAATCCATTTCCACCTTCGAACAAACTCTTTTGGGATATGAGAGGTATATGTTAGATCTTGAAACACAAAGGTTATATGCTTAATATGTTCTTAGTCATCTTATTTATAAGCTAAGAGATACATTAGTTTTGGTTAAAAGAGAGTGGGAACCTATTGAGAGAGCCAATTGGCAAAGGCTCACAAGTGAGATGCTAGATGTGAGTGGCCTAGTTTCATCCTTAGAGGATAGGATAAGAATTAATGAAAGGTAGCCTCACCAAATGTATCAACCTTATTTTAAACTTTTACAAGATTTCTAATAGTCCTATTTGACCCCTACTTATGAGCATAATCAAGCATCAAATTCATTCTTGGCTTAATCAATTGGAAGGGAGATTTGAAAGTAGAAACCTTGCATTTCAAGCTAATATTGATAGGTAGATTGAGTTATCTAATATACACATGCAATAGCTCATACTATCAAATAATGAAGTGGATTTCATGTCCTCATTTCCCTCTCACATTGCACCATCTCAAGGAGTGACCCCTAGATATGAGATTCCAAGTTGGAGACAAGGTAGAGAATCCAAGCCTAAGGAGATTTCAAGTTCCTTAAAAACTTCACCCATTCCTCAAATTACATCACCACCTCAAGAGAAGACTTCTAACCATAATATAATAATATGGAGTAAGATAGTAGAATTATGGGGAAAGAAAGAGGATATAAGCATTGTTAAAGAGTGTGAAGTTGAGAATGAAGTTGATCCTTTACAAGTCCCTCCCACCCTTCCTCAAGAAGCCTCTGTTCCTCCATGTGAGCCTTATTGTAATCATTATCATCATTATGATGCATATGAAATTCAAGAAAGACTTTAATAGGAGAACCTATCCAAGCAAATTAAAGAGTTGGAGTCAAGGATGAAGTTGTTAAGTCAAGGTGTGATGGAAGGTTTAGACCCAAAAGAAGATCCTATGCCTAAACACACCCCATCTAACCTCTTTCAAGAGAGTTCATAGTTGAATTAGATGTGAATTAAGTGATTTTAAAGTGTAAGGAAGATAAAAAAGTCTTCTTATCCCAAGGTATACCTCCCCTTCCTCAAGAGCTCCCAAAAGAATCGCCAACTTTGTATTCTCAATCTAATTTTGAGCCCTATTTTCCACCTACACCAACTAGTTCCTCTTGTCCTCATCCCATCACCCTTTTCATTGATGTACCTATGGTATGGGAACCTATATAATATTATTTGGTTGATAAAAATTTATAACTCTTTCTTGAAGAAATCCTACCTCCTTGGTAGCCTCATTGGGCTAGGTCACATGATTTCAAGATGCCTAGTCTTGACATCACCATGAAAGAGAAGGAAGATCTTTCAGCCCTTGAATAATACTATACATATTATATATTTTTTTTATATGATCACCTAAAACATGAATATTAATGTTATATTAAGGATGGAGAATAATTTCAAGTCATGCCCAAAGAGGTGGCAATCTTAGAAGAATCTCTTGAGACCAAGGTGGAAGTTGTTTCTCTTAAAGATGATCCAATACCTCATCCTAATATTGAATCACCATAAAATTCATTACATATTTAAGAAAACTATATTTATGACATCATACATAAATAAGATAAGATTGAAGAGGTATTGGTTCTAGATGATAAAGAGGATAAGGATGATTGGCAGCTACAAATGGATTTCTTTTAAGGGCTTGAAGAGTTTTTCCAAGTTAAGAATAAAGTATATGGAGAGGTGAAGAAAGATGCTTCCATAGAGGAAAATGAAACATATTATAAATAATATTTAAATATCCTTGATGATCTAGAAGAAATTGCAACTGAGAAGAAGCCTAATCTTATTGAGATCACTATGGAAGTCAAGAAGGTATGCCTTATTGAATCACCATTTGAGGTTATAATTAAGGATCCATATGAGAAGGTTGAGGCTATTTAGATGAAAGAGGAATAATTTTACATTTTATACCTATTTGAAAATGGTCTACTTGAGAGCATGGAAATTTAAGTGCCAAGAAATAGGTTTGATCCATTAAGTGTTCAATCTAAAGAGCAACATGCTTTGCACCATGATTCATCTCATGAAGAGAATGATGTAAGGAAATTTACTTTTGATCTTGAAAATTGAGGTATTATTAGTTTTTATTTGTATATATTTATTTTATCCATATTTTTCATAAGTGCTTCGAGCACATGTGTGTGTGTCTTATTAGTGTGTTTGCTTTGTTGGTGTGTGTCCTTTATTTTGTGTGTTTACGATAGTCAAGTGGTCTTGTCTTGATCAAAGCCTATGGTAAAATTTATCTTTATTTTGTTTTAGACTTAAAATGACTCCTCAATCCCAATAGACTAATAAGGCTATTAGTCTAGTTAGTATAACATGCATACTACCCCTATGCGTCACTAATTTATTGACCAAATTTGACTTTTAGGTCAAATTAAGACCCCTATAAGTAAACAATTGAATTTTAGGTGTTTTAGGGGTCTAATACATATGTAAAAATGTGTTTTATAGGTTAATTAATGTCATTTAATTTTATACTTTCCTTGGTCTATAGTCATTTTAGTTCTTTTAGTTATTTTGAGTCATTTTAAAATCAAAAAGGGGCATTTAATGAGTTGTATAGATTTATTGGGAAGTTTTAAGGTTTAAAAATATTATGTCACATCTCATGTGTCCCAAGATGTCTTAATCAATTGAAATAACTAAAAAGTGGTAGGTTCTTCAATAGAAAGGGTAGTTTTCTTGAGAAAGAAGGTGATTTTGGCACTTGTATAGCTCATGGGAAAGTGTGCCATGTGGGAGAAGATATTATAATGTCCCTTAAACATATTAAATATTATTTCCACATTTTAAGTGCTCTATAAGTCCCATTTTTGGCCCAAAACTATTCTACTTCTTTTTCACCCTTTTTGGCAAGCAAAAGCAATCTTCAGGTTTGTACTTGATATGGATAGAAGAGGAGGTTTCAGATAAAAAAATTGAGGAAGTGAAAGTAAACTTATATAAATTCATTTGAAAATAAATAATTTTAATAATAATGTCTTGTGCTTCATGAACCATCCTCTTAGAGTTGACTATGTTTTCTACCTACTAATCTATGTACCCTATAGGTTTTACCTTGGATTGAGAAATTATGTATGATAAAATTGATAATATTGGTTACATATGATGTTGGCTTCATCCTCAGCTGATATCCATTATTTTAATAAGTTTCATGATGTTTAGATGAGTCAAGTAGCTCAAGGTTTCAAGAGGATACACCTTTCTGAATTTTACGTTCACCATTTTCAGGAACTTCATGCTTGTTCATGGTTTTAGATGGTTTTTATAGGTAAATATTCATGTATCCATGCTGTTTTTATCACCTTTACTTCATTATTAGTCTCATATCATCATGATTAGATCTAACTTTCAGTCCATAGTCATACTTAGTTAGCTCGCCTCTACTCTTCAACCTTAGTCATGGCTTGTAAATGTTATGAGGATGTCTATATAAGTGTTATGAAGGTTTAATAGTTGTGGTATATCCTATTATAACATGAAATAGTGAATTTATATTTTAAATAGTGGAAAAAATTCTATGGTAATTCACATTACTCATACTTGTACTCACTATCTGGCATGGAAGTACACCTATAAGTGCTTAGATGAGGATTATCATCTTGAGAGTAAAGGTTTTGAGAATTTTTTTATAGATCCCCATGTTTTAAAATAATTAATTTGAAGATAAAATAAGGAGTGGGACTGATCAAATGTCCATACATCATATGTTATTTGAATATGTTCATACTGACTGCCTATACGTGACCATGTATACCTATAGGTGACATTGGTAGAGGATTAAATAGCCACTTTAAGATGTAAAATAAGGTATTGAAACCCTCATAAATGGTTATAATTCATTGGGTAATCATGGATTACTCATGAATAATTCTAAATTTGCAAATGTAAGGATAAACCACCTTAAACATGATGACTGTGTGTTTCAAGACTCTTTTCCCCTAAAAAGCAAAAACAAATTCCAAGCCTTTCTATGGATATCTTAAAATAGGGTTATCAAGTTTTTGGGAGATTACAAATGTATTTATATATCAGACCTATCATGGTAAAATAACCTTGAAATTTTTTAAGGATAGAGGGCTAGGGGAGAGTGGTGATTAGGAGGCCTAAAATTCCCCATAAAGATGCTGAAAATAGGCAGTGACATCTACAAGCTTGATCCTAAAAGAGGGATTTTTTCACCAAGGTTGAAAATTAGACATTAATTCCATGGTTATAGGGTTATAATGGTTTAAATTACCTTTTTTTACCTAAATTATCATCAAGAGGAGATGACAGGTGGATTTTGTTCCTCATTCACACCTAAAGTTTGTACAAACAACCTTAACATTCACCTTCAGCTGGGTATGGAAACAATGAACTAAACATGGTATTATAATGATGTTTTATCAATTTAAATGTGAATAAAATAATTAATCTGATTCTATTTGACACTCAACTTCCAAAATTGTCTCTACACATCATGATTAGGGTCCTAGTGGAGAAATATACACCTACAACCATTGTAGGTAATTATCTCAGGTCGAGAGAAAAAGGTATAAATTTTGAGGAAAATATAACATAAATGGAATTTAAAATGAGTATAAAAATAAAAAAATAACTATAAATAATACTAATGGGTTTATAAATTATATTTGGCATGAGTTTTGATGATAGAAATCACCTATAGAATCTACCTATAATCACCTGTCGGTAGACAATCAACTAATGAATGTATTTGAGGGGTGGTTTAAACTTATAAAGGTGAAAAATGGATCAAAAAGGTTTTAAATTAAATTGGGGAACTATATTTATGTTTCAATAATTATTTTCACATCTTATTACACCTATAGGTCCAAGCTTAAGAGCACTAAACAGGCCAGCATAGTCAGTTAAAGTGAAACCTAGTCTTGAGGAAATAAGGATGGGAAGGATATGTAGAAAGTTTAAAATGGTAAATGGAAATATAAAAATATCATATTAATAATGATATTATATATATCCTTGTTAAAATGTAATAAAATTAGATAAAGCTTTCTTATAATGCAAAACATAGTCTATTTAAAGAGACCCTACACATAATACTCAAATTCACAGACTATTTTAGTTTTGGAAGAAGTTTGAAGGTAAAATGGATAGAAAAAGGGATGGTTTTTTATTTATGGAATAATTTTCACCACTGAATCCACTAAAATTTTCATATGGTTTGATAAATTATGGGAATTACCCTTTGTTTTGTCTCAAATAGAGGGTACTTCCCTAAATGCAAAATGATATGCTTTAGTGAACAAGATAAAAATGGTGGGTCAAGGGACTGATAGAGAATTTAAAATAGGTTTAAGAGGTTGAAAAAAATCCAAGGAAACATGAAAAAAAAAAAAATGGATAAAACTTATAGGGTGTTAAAAAATCCAAGGTTACAGTCAAATCTAAAGGGCAAGGTTTAGGCCTAGTGCCAAATGAGGGGATAATTTTTAGTTCTAGTCATATATATGATTTATAGCATATTGGATAATTGTTATGGGATCATGATAGAAGTTTATAATCCATTTTTATGCAAAATAACCATTATAAACTCATGTTGGGGCTTTAAAGAGTAAATAGGTCTACTAAGCATGACTAGGTCTAACATCCAAAGAGGTCAACTTCATATTTGGATTTAGATGATCGCTAAAACCTATTAGATCATGTATATGGGGAAATAATATATGTTTTAAAAATATTTAAATTCAAATGAAACCTTTAAGAATCTATTTTTGGCTCAGAGACAAAACTAGATTTATATGAAATGGAGGAAAATGTTCGATAGGACAAGTTTGAACACTCATATCTCTCTTGATGATTTTCATGGGAGTCAAATAGGTTTAGAGGAGTTATAAGAGGTCTTTAAAAGTCACTTTTTTTAATTTTTTTGAAACTCCAATGTTTGAACCTTATGAACAAACCTTAAGAATGAAAATAGGCCTAAAACCCTCCTAAACCCTTACCAATGACCACTTTAGAGAAATAGAGTTAGATAGATACTCTAAAGAACTATTTTGCTTAGGATGATGATTTTATATTGTAGAGGACTGTTTCCATATCCATTCCATACTTTTGAGTTGTACAAAATTGTATGGACATGGTACAAAAAAGGCTTTTATTGATAGTTTTGTGTATTATGTAGGTTGTAAGAGGTTTCAAGAGATTCAAATCACATGGAAGGGAATATTAGGACTTAATATAACCACAAATATTAATTTAATTACTTATAACAACTCATAAGTTCCTAAATTAGGTGCTTCATCTTAGCCAGTCAAAATTGGCATAGTGGACAAGTTAGTGAGAAGGGTGGAAAACTTAAAGTGGGGTGATTTTAAGGTGTCCCTAATGATTATAAGGCCATGGAGGGTATTGAAAATTGTAATATAATCCATAACATGGATTTTAATGGAAAATTTAATCCAAATTTGTGGCCAAGTGTGTAGGGTGCATGAAGGAAGAGGTTTTTGGACTGTAAATGATGATAACTCCTTTCTAGATGATTCTAGATGACCAGGCCTATAGAAAATGCATAGATAGGCATGTATAAAATCCATCACCTTAATTAAAATTATAATATATATCCCTAATCAATTTTTGGATGTTCAAATAGGTCCAAATCATGAAGGTAGTTTTTTGAGCCAGAATGAGGAATTTCATGCCACTTTTCATGAGTTTTATATCTTAGATGGACATTTGTGCTTGCTAACCTTTCATGGTTCATCACAAATCCTATTAAAATGAATAATTAACTAATTTTATTAGCTTTAAAAGTCTCTTTTTGACCTTTTGACTTCTCTCTTCTTGTCTCTCTCTCTCAAGTTCTATAAGAACTATCCATTTTGGCCATTATAACTTATGCTCCACCTGAGTATGGTAAAGCCCTACTTATTTGCATACCATTTGATCAATAAAAATAATGATTTTTACCTCTTAATGATTTTTATTAGTTTTTTTTACTTGAATTTTGGATCTTTCTTGGTGAAGACTATGGATTCCTTAGCATGCTATCTCATTCTTACATCTTATTTATAGCTGAAAAATTTCTTCTTGAAGGGAATGTGAAGTGTTCTAATAAATTTCAAGGATTAAGTGAGTTATTATATTCACTAGTTCCATTTAATGCCTCTTTTTTAGTCCTCCTCAATTTTCACATTCATCCATAACCTCAAAATGTAACATTGATGTGAGAAGATGCAGATTGAAGGAGTGTATGTTTGGTTAGTCCTTTGTTCTCATGTGCAACATGCTACTAGTTGGAAGTCATCATATTATTTGGTGTATAAACTCCCTTAGGATAGTTTTATTTTATTTATCTCTCTCCCTTCCCCTCCCCCCCAAAGTTTATGTGTAGTTGCAATTCAAAGTGGTACATCAAGGGAGCTATCCCTATCTAGAGATTCACCTCATCCTTAGGATACCCATAAGATTGAAGGTGTTTCCATTGTAAAAATTAGATGAGGAGAGATTAGGAATATAATTAAAGGGTGAAAATCCATGTGACAACAATAAGAGCAAATAAAACAAAGTAAACTTAAGAACTTTCAACTAATTTAACATTAACACAAATTCAAAACTCTATATTTAAAGATTCACATCTAGAATTCATAAGAACTATTCAAATATAAAGATAAGATCAAACAAATGAGAGAAAAACCTTGATATAAATTTAGACAAGAAAATGTGGACAAAATTTGCAAAACTCCTTTCTTATATTAATTTACTCAAAAGTTTTAAATAGTTTTTGGCTTGAAAAACTCTCTCTTCTTTTACAATTGGCAATACCTCTTTATATAGAACATTCATGAGGTATGCTAGTCAGTAATGTAAAATTACATTTGTACATGTATCTAGGATAATTATCCTTTGTATTAAATTATATACCAAATTACCTTTTCTAATATACTGACCTATAGGCAATGTACTTTACAATCTATACATGCATTTACAAAAATAATATTCATGCTCAAAAATATATAATGCTTGTTAAAAAATAATATTCCTAATCTAACTAACTTTGGGACCCTAGTGATGTTACAACCTTCCACCTTATTTTTAGGATATTCATTCTATAATGTTTCTCATTGATCAGCTAGAGGTCAATAATGGGTCTCATGAATAACACTTTTCTTGATCTCCTAGGTTACTGAGATCTTTCTTAGCTCTCTTCAAAGCTTTTTTGATGCTCCCAACATCTCTTATATTCTTCTCAAATGACAATAATAGGTCCATGATCTTATTATTATCAATCCCTATCTTCCCTTGACTTTGGTTCCTCACCTCCTACATGAATCGATAAGTTATATGCTTGAAATACTCTTCAGTGATAAGGCCTAAAGCACTAAGTGAGGTGGGATATTTGATTAAGCTATCCAACATGTGTAGCATTTTATCTTCTTGTTGTTTGAGATCCTTGGAAATGTCTTTCATTTGCTTGGACTAGCTACTTAGGGCTTTCATTTTATCCATAAATATATCCATATCCATATTTAAATGGGTTAAGTTGACCATCTTGAATTAAGGGACTTGATTTTTGGTCAAGGATTTGATCAAATATTTCACTTAATAGCTTGAAGTCTACCATTGGCCAACCTGGCTTGTAGGTATGGAATTTTTCTTACTTATTACCTCTTGTTTGGTTATAACTAAATTTAAAGAATTAAATAAGTCAATCATGGTATCCTCAAATGGATTAAATTTGTCTTCTTAGATTGATAAGATGGCAATATCTTCTAAATTATTCTATTATTGCATCATGTCTTTGATGAAAAATTGTAATTAATTAGATTGTGCTTGACCTAAATATAATGGGTCCTCTTTAAATATAGGAACCTCACCATGCCTCTATCCTTCTATTAGATTCAAATTAGTGAATGGTTTCACTTTTTAAAGGTGAATTCCTCTCCAAAAATCATGGCCTTCTTTTCTATCACTTTTTCCAAGCTAGTGGTCTTTGAATTAAATTAAACCCCCACTAATGATTGAGTCACTTTTAGAGCTAGGGTTTCTATTTTTGCTCCACTTGATACTCCTAGGGCAGACATTATTTTCTCCTCTTCCTTTTGTTGAGCCACAATACATGGCTTAAGCTCTTCATGCATAGTGATGTTGACAGACTTTGTTATTACCCCAGGATGGTACAAAGAAGGGACTTTCTACAATTTTCCATCGTGGTCATGAATTTGTTAAAATTTCTCACTAGTGGTCTGCACTTTGGTTTTAAATTGAATTATTCTTACATAGATGATAATTCAACTCTCTTAAGATTGATTATGATCAATATAGGGTTCAATTAGGGATTTAGTGCATGCTAGGGCTCTTTTAAATCTCTTATTAGTTATTTAATGGTGGATTTTAGTTCAAAAAATGAGCTTCATGGCATCCCTATGGCATTTTCATGGCACTTTTATCATTAATATTTAAAAAGTGATCTTTATATTTTTTTAAATTCCACCTTGATTTCACACCATTAGATTATCTTCTGCATAGATCAACATGTACCATTGATCTCAATTTGAAAGACTGAATGCCATTGGCCACTTTATGATGTTCCTCATGGTTGTGACATTTGTCACCACCATTTTTTTTGAGCTTTATTGAAATTTCAACATTGATCTTATTTATATAGATCAATCATACTAAATTGATCTTTATCTACTTAATTATGCCTCCTGCTCTATGGACCATTGATCAGAATATGTACACTCATTTGTGTACTATTAATATTTGAAAGATGCTCAAGCTATAATTTTTATCTCATGGATATGCCATGTGTCATCTTCACATTCATCCTTAGGGATTTTGAATTTTCAAACTTCATCATGCATCATCAAATCTTGATTAGCTAGATCAATATGCTCTATTAGATCTTGATCCATAAGATTAAATGTCATTGGTTGCTGAGTGTTCTTTGGCCATGAGTGTGACACTTTTAACCTTCTTGCTATCTCAGGGCTCTATTGAAGTCTTGACTCAATAAATGCTATTAGATCAAGTTTACTTGCATAAACATGTATATGTGATCCTTAGAAGATGTTCAAACTTTATATTAGGTCCTGGACTTGAATTTTCAACTTTAATCTTGCATCATCTGATCTTGATAACCTAAAAAAATATAGGTCATTGATCCTACAAATGAAAATGATATTTAAGTCAGGATCAAGAAAATAAATAACTTAGCATAAATTTTTTAGACTATGGTTTTATTTCATGTTAATAAACATGGGTAAGACCTTAGGATAAATATTTTAAGCTAAGTTTTAAACATGATAAAGGGGATCCTATGAATAATAAAAGAGATGGAATAAATTCTTAGGACAATGATTTTAACTAAATTCTAAAACATAACAAAAGGACTTGATAATTAGTTAGACCATGTGGAAATAAAAGGGACCAAGTGTGGCTCTAGTCATAAAGGGACCAAACACGACTAAACCTTGGGATAAAAATTAAACTAATTCCATGGCATGATTAATCATTCCCATGTAAATTGTTCCTGCCAAATTTGAATTTGACTCAAAATAACCTAAGCTAGAGTAATTTGAATGAGGGTTTAGGGATGTGTTTTGTTTGATTTTCAATAGACTAAAGGCTAGTAAAAGGCCAAATTGATATAAAAATCATGAAACCTAGGCATTGCCCATTCCAAATGGATTCTATTGGAGCTATAACCTAAAACATAAAGATTTAATGTTAGCAACTTTAGGCAATATTAAATAAGAATTATGAAAAAATATGCCAACCAAATCAAGTGTGAATGATCTTCAAATGAAAATAACATGCAAACATGATAATGGTGTTATGATAAAGTGAATTTTCAATTTTAAGGTATAAATATGCACAATTTTAAATAAGGGTCCCTATTTTTCAAAAATGGGAGTATGTTGACCTAAAAAAAAGGTGACTTTTGTGGGAACATAGTAATATGTTAGAATTCATATTCTCTAGTTTAGACTAATAACTAGGCTACTTATTCCACTTGATCAGGAACCATTATTAAGATTAATTCATTGTTAAAAAAAGTCTTGCACATGAAAAATTAGGATCAAACATCAAAGCATATCCATATTATGTGTGTGATTTGATTCCACTTACTGATTGTCATAGGGTTTAGAGAATAACTTCTAGATTCATGACCTTAACCATTAAGATTGACTCAAAACATATTTGGATGTTTATTAAGAATAATGATTTAGCTCAGGAAAGGCTTGGGTATTGATCTAATACTAGCCAATCATTTATATCTCTGATAGAGATACCTTTGGCTCCACTCAAGGCCTTGTTCTACTACCAACCAAACATTGATAGCCCTAGTGGAGATCACCAAAATCACATCTACTTAGAAAGCCTTTTGAATTTTATAATAAGCTCTTATTTTTTTATATTTTTTATATATTTTTATTTTTTAACAAAGGTTGGGGCCATATTAGCTAGTTTTGGGATTTGGTCAAATGTATGATCTTTAGACAATCATCTTTGGTTGTAAACTTTGTTTCAAGAAATTAAATGTTTTTTAAGTGTAAGCATGACTATATCCTAATAATCCAATCTTTTACCCTATATGTGTAATCCTTATTAGAACCAACCTTATATTAGAACAAGGTTTAGAATCTCAAGGAATAATTAACTTATTTATTAGTCTTTACTAGTTTCCTTAAACTATAACATTAAGCTCATGTTCTAATAATCCATGATCAACTAATGCTGAGAAAACATACTTGCATTTCTGAACTATGGAGTTATTTTTGAGCATCTAAATGTATTTTGAGTTGAGAACTATAAAAAAGGACTTATTGAAATCAAGAAACAAAGCACAAAAAGAAAACAAACCAAACAAAAAGCAAGCAAGCAAACATATATATACAAAAACTATGTACAAACAAGGGATAGGAAGGAAAGAAGTAGGAAAGAAACTAATATAAAGCCTACCTACACTAACTCTAACTAGTCTTATAGTTCATTCTATGAAGACTCTAGCTAGGGAAATACATAAATAGTGCTTGAAGTATTGCCCATTGGTTAGTAATGTAAACTCTACTCTTTGCAAGTCTTTTAGTTTGAAAGTGTTATCCCCCAAGGTCTCAGTAATTTGATATGGGCCAATCCACAAGGATGTTAACTTTCCATGTTTTCCTTTTGGTTTTGAGGCCTTATCTAAAATAATAACTAAATCTCCTTGTCTAAACAACTTTATCTTTTAATGTTTATTAAACCACCTCTTGATTGTGGTTTGGTGTCTACTAAAATAGGTAAAAGATTCTTGTCTTGTATCCTCCATCTGTATGACATATAGAAACCTTGAACATGAAAATTCTTGATCCTCCTCCATGTACTCTTGCATGAACATGTAGGTTGGAAGCTTGAGTGTTATGGGGAATATAGGTTGTTGACCATATATCATCAAGAATGGTGATGCCTTAAGATTTTGTTTGACTCTAGTTATATATGCCCAAAAGGAATACTTAAGTATCTTGTGCCATGTTTTTGGTTTATCAACTGTAGACTTATTTATGGATTTCATCAAGTTCTTATTCATTGATTCAAATACCCCATTGCCTTGAGGGTAATGGTTTAATGAGAACTTGAGAACAATGTTGTTGTCATATGCCCATTTCATCATCTCAATGGATATAAAGGTAGATACATTATCATATAATAGAGATACTAGTGTTCTAAACCTTATGCATATGTTTTCTTCTAAGAATCTAATCACCTCTTTAGTATTTCATTGCTTGGTTGTCATTAATTCAGTCCATATTGTGCAATAGTCAGTAGTAGTCAAAACATACTTGTGACCATCTAATGAATTGGGGTTAATGACCCCACCAAAATCTAGTCCCCATTATGTAAAGAGTTTATCAATTATTATTAACTTTAATGGAATGGATGCCTTGGGATATTTAGTATTGAAGATTTGACATGAGTGGTATTATCTCACATGATTGTGAGTATATTTGAAGATATTGGGCTAGTAGTAATTATCTCTAAATATCTTATGCATTGTAGTCCTCCTAGATGGATGACCATTTCCAAGTCTTTTATGAAAATTTCTCAATATCTCAGCTACTTCTTCCTTAGACACACATCTTAGGTAAATGCCTTAAAATTTATTCTTATACAAAACTCCATCTTTGATAAAAAATGAGATGCCTTGAGACTTAAATATCTCTTTTGCTCTCTACTTAACACTTCAAGATAGCCATTGATTAACAAATGAATAATAGGATCATACCAATCATTAGACTAAATTTATTTTGTTTTACTTGCATGACACTCAGTTTGGGATTAGTATTGATAATCAAATGAATTAAACCTTGGCATATTACCAAATTTGTAGTCTTCATCTCTAGATCATATTATTGGAAAATAGACATCCACTTACCTCTCCTTTCTCCAATTTCACATTGACTAAGCCTGAGCTTAGTGGCAGGGTTTGGTAGTATTGTATTTACCTTATTTCTAAGGATATAATGTCTAAGCTTTTTTACTACCTTGAAAAAATCACATTCTTATTTGTCAATAAGAGAATAATTCAATTAAGCATTTTTAAAATTAGTACTCATGAAATCAATAAGATGATCAGATCCATCTATCTTTCAAAATGTCATTCAAAGGTCTCACTATTTCTATAAAACTATAAATAAAATTCCTCACAAAGTTGATTCTACTAGAGAAAGACTTTAGTTCCTTCTTATTATTAGGGGGTCATATCTTTGATATTTCATTTACTATATTTGGGTCTATAGATATACACTCCTTAGTTATAACATGTCCTAACAATTTTACCTTAGTTACATAAAAAATTCTCTTATTTGGGTTGAGAGAAATTCCATATCTTCTACACCTTTCAAACACTTATTGCAAGTGCATGATGTGATCTTCCCTATTCTTTGAAAAGATAGTCAGGTTATCCATGTAAATAATAATGCACTTACCTATGAATCCTTAGAATGCATGATCCATTGCTCTTTAAAAGGTTTCACCTACATTTATCAATCCAAAGGTCATTCTCTTATAGGCAATAGTGCCCCACTTAATAGTAAATGCAATATTCATTATATCTTCTTTGTTTACTAGCACCTGATTATACCCTAAAAATACATTAAGAAAATACATCATAGCAGAAGTAAAAACAATTTGGATTACTTGGTCATGAGAAGGTAGGGGTAATTATCCTTTCTAGATTCTCTATTCAAATTTATAAAGTCAATGCACAATCTGATTTCACCATTTTTATTTTTGACTGGTACTAGTTTAGCTACCCAAGTGGAGTTCCTAATAGGAAAAACTATCTTAGCATCTAGTAAAATTTTAACCTCTTTGTATATCATTGGTTTTAAGACAGGGTTGACTAGCCTTTATTTTTGCCTAAATGGCTTGCAAGCTTACTTTAGAGGCATGGTGTGGATTATGACCCTAGGATCAAAGATATTTAAGTCATCATAAGACCATGCTATTAAATCTTTATACTTGGTCAAAAAATCTTGGGATCTCTTAGTTTTAATGCTTGTGTATGTTGTACTAATGTTCACCAGCTAAGGTTGACCTTGGTAACCTAGGTCCATTACATTGTAATCTTTCCCATTCTTTTAGGAATTTTGATAGTCTCAACTAGTTTGTCTGAATCAAGCAGTCTCTCTAAGGCTATCATCCCTTTTGAGATATTATTATTACTCAATTTAATGACCTTGTCATCAAGTTTGTACTCAAATTTGTCATCATCAAGGGTATTTTCACTGGATTCATCACTAATGTGAGCCTCAAATACTCCTGAGCTAGTCATGAAGTCTATGATTTGTTGATCATCATTGAATACTTGAAAATGGTAGACATTATCTAGCACTAAGGGATATGGGACTAATTCAATGGTAAGGCTTTATGACTTAGAATATTGATTGGGCATAAGGTTGGCTATAGCTAAATCAAGTTCATCAACAACCTATTTTCTTCCATAGTGATTGACACAATGTTAAAAGCATCAAAACATTCAATTAAGTCTCATACTCTGAATTTATATTTCTTAAGATAGGACAATATACATTGATATTTGATTTTGACCTAATTAATTACTAGTTTTGAATCACTAAAAACTAATAGTTCCTTAACCTTATGTTTGATTACAAATTATAATCCAAGAATAAGTGCTTCATACTTAGCCAAATTATTGGTGCATTGAAACTAAAGTTTTTAAGAGGAATTTTATTCTTTCCCAATGGGATTGATTAATACCACTCCTACTCCAAAACCTAATTTACATCTAGCACCATCAAAATACAACTTACATAATCTAGGCATAACATGAGAAGTTTTGGAGTTACATACCTTTATGGTGTCAAGAGTGTAAACACCTAGATCTAAGTTAACCATGTTAACCCTCTCATTGGTTGAATTATACTCAGTGATCATATGATTCATTTTAGGTTTCCTTTCTATCCTGATCTAATTTGGGAATCCCTTCTATGGAAGCCACATGTGGGAACAATTAGCATACATGTAACCATTCAAAGATCTAGTCCAATCTCTACTTAATAACATTCCATATGCATCAGGAATATCCAAAACTTGGATGTCAATGAATTTTTAGATCCTTGGTTTAGAATTAATCTAAATGTGAACATTCAATAATTAACTAA
Organism: Torreya grandis; assembly: GCA_037957365.1. Taxonomy (NCBI): domain Eukaryota; kingdom Viridiplantae; phylum Streptophyta; class Pinopsida; order Cupressales; family Taxaceae; genus Torreya; species Torreya grandis. The sequence continues at coordinate 1,119,771 of JARHVA010003320.1, read as the reverse complement.
TCAATTTGAATCTTGATTTATCTAATTGAGTTACAACCCTATCATATTTAATTAGAGCTAAACCTAATTACTCAAAAATACCTTTAGGCATAATATTTGTAAATGCACTAGAGTCTAACAAATAATTACACAAAATCTTTCCTAAGATATTGAATATAAGTAGGAAAGGTGGAACATCTACCTAAATTTTGTGTATTTCAATGTTAGCATGTGTAGACTTTTTAAACTTACCAAGATTTTTAGACAAATATTAGAATAATAGATCCCTTTTTATTTATAATCTAGGTCAACTCATGCAAAGTAATGTTAGCTTTGATATTTTTCCTATTAGAAGAATTAGGTGGATTCGCATTAGGTTTAGAGGTACTTCCCTTAGGAGGCTTTAGATTATTGCTTGATGTAGTATCAAGAGAAATGTCAAAATTATTTGGTGGAGTTGAAGCAGTCAAAGGTTATTTATACTCCTTATTACTTAGAGGATATGTATTCTTCAGATATTGCTAAAAATCATGAATCTCTTCAAGGATATCCTTAGGCTCATTCTCTTCTTGGAATGGGAACTCAAATGTCTCCACCATGAGAGTTGAATCAATAGATTTAGATGACCTTGAAGAACCTGAGGTACCTTTACCATTGTCTTTATTAGGTAAAACTTCAAAAGTATCTAATTATTATTTAAAATCTTCAAAATCATTTCAAAATTCTAGATAATCTAATTCACCATGTTTTGAAGTGCAATGCACTCTAAAATAATCAGGCAAAGCTACATCACAAATATTTATATCAGGTAAATTATTATTAGAGGATAAATCATTATTGTGGATATTGTTATTATTATTTTTAAATCTATGTGAAGGAATATTGAATCTTTGGAAAGAGAATTTTTTGTTAGAATTTTACCCAATATTTCCAACTTACTTTTATAGTTAAATAAAATTAGTGCTTAGATTTTGAACCATATTCAAGAAGAATAATTCTCATTATTAGGTATCTCAAAAATATGAGTTTGAGTATTGGTATTGGCTACAACCATCAAATATCTTTAGTCTTTTAGATGAGATCCATTGGTAGATTTGTTCAAGAATCCTAGGTTTTGGCCAGGATGTGCATGGTTCAAATGCAATTGGTTTAGAACTATAAGTTGTTTTAAGGTATGCATATTTTGATTGGAATTATGAATGAAATTTAGAATAGGCAGATTTGGATTCATGTTGAGAATACTATATGCCATTTGTCCTTGGGGTTGCATCTGATCATTAATGATCATAAATTTAGTATAAGATAGGGTTAGTGTATTAATGATCTAAGTAGATATTTTGAGAAACATATAAGTCATGGGATCTAAGGCATCTTTATATATATCTATGACTAAATCCTCATTAGGTCTATAGAGAGTTATGGTTCTACTAAACATTTTATAGAATCTAGCACTAAATACTTTTATGAGCTCATTTGAGTCTCTTTTGATTGTGGTAAACTATTAGTACAGTAAACATGGACTAATGATTTTTCCAAACTGATCAATAAAGTAATTATTTAAATCATTCTAACTAGTTATGTAGTTTTTAGGAAGGTTAAGGAACCATTCATATGCAACATCTTTGAAAGTAAATGGAAACAATCTGCATGCTACATCTTCATGAACTACATTCAAAAGTTTTAAAGTAGATTTGAAAGATTTAATGTGTTTTTAGTAGTTATAACACCATTAAGACTAAAGGTAAATACTTTTCAAGATTATGAGGAAGGCCATATACCATATATGACACATTGATTGAAGAACCACCTAGCTAAGCCATACCTTGATAGGGATTGAACATGGGAGCACCTTGAATTGGTGAATATGGTTGAGACTTTGAAATTATACACTTACCTTTGTCTCACCTAGATCTATTATGGACTTATAATGAAAGAAGGGGAACCCTTATCTCTGAATGTGACCTAGTCCTTATCTTTGGCAATTCTAACTTGAGAGATTTTAACCCTGTTTAAAATATAATGTGTAAGTCTTATATTTACAAATAATGATGATCAAACTTGCAGGTTAAGCAATTTTTTCACAAATATCTATAAATAAAGATGAAGGACATCAATATTTAACTAAATTAACTCAAAGATATGTCTAGATACATGAATATGTATGATCTTTACATGTTTCAAGTTCAAATAAACTCAAATCTTCAAAGGTTCTATCAATATTTGGAAAAACAACTATTACTAACCTCAAACTCATTAGATTCACAAATATTAAACTATATTTACCATAATTACTCATGGATCTTCAAAAAACAACCATATTTATCTAAATAAGCACAAAGATGTGTCTGAAACCACCAAGATCAATGATCTTTACACAAATATGCTAAAAGAAACACAAATATTCAAATAATACATCAATATTTGAATAAAATTCACCAAAATTATCAAATATGTTATAAATTTTCAAATATTTAATTTTCCTTCCTTCTAGCACCAATTTTACCCCTATTGATGCACCTAATTATATCAACATGATTGTATAGTATTCAATAAACACTTCTCATTTCTGAACTCAGAGAGTCCATTACATGAATTGTTGGTTTTGATAATCCTATTATCCTTGATAGAATAGAGGTAGAATAGGTTGAAATTTTCACAATTTTATATTAGTTGGTGGTTGGGATCCACTGTGGCTTAATAGTTGATATTTGATTTTGGAAATTACCTATGCTATTATGAGTGAATTGTGATCAAAACCTAAGTCTAAAGCTAAATTAAGATAAATTTTCACAATGAAATTGATCTAAGGTGAATTGATTAAAAAGGAGTAAAAGGAAGGGTAGGGAAAAAAATAGAGGTGTTATTGATCTTTGTTTCAAACATTATGACAAAGTTATAATTTCATCCGAACATGCATTTAACTAATGTACAACATGAATTAGCATAAGATAAAATCCTACCACACATTAGGCAAACATATAAGGAAAGTATGAAAAGATGCAAATAAGAACAAGATTTAATTTAAGAATTTTACCCCTATAAGCAAATAACATTAGCCCAGATGCAAGAAGAGAAAAGAAAGTGAAGTAAACCTAAGAACTTTAAATTAATCTAGCATTAACACAAATTAGAAACTTTGCATTTAAAGATGCACATTTAGAATTCACAAGAACTATTCAATTCTAAAGATAAGATCAGACAAATGAGAGAGAAATTGTGATAGTAATCACATAAGCAAATGTGGACAAACTTTACAGAACTCCTTGCTTATATTAATTTGCTCAAAAGTTATAAATAATTTTTTGGCTTTAAAAACTCTCTTCTTTTATAATTGGCAATACCTCTTTATATAGACCATTCATGAGGTATGCCAATTAGTAATGTCAAATTACATTTATACATATGTCTAGGATAATTGTCCTTTCTATTTCATTCTAAAACAAATGACCTTTTCTAATATACTAACCTATAAGTAATGTAATTTACAAGCTATACATGCCTTTATAAAAAGAATATTCATTTTAAAAAATATACAATGTTAGTTGTAAAATAGTATTCCTAATCTAGCTAACTTTAGGACCCTAGTGTTGTTGTAACCTTCTACCTTCCTTATAGGATATTAATTCTATAATGTTACTCATTGATCAGTTGGAGGTCAATAATGGGTCTCATAAACAACTCTTTTCTTGATCTCCCTAGTTACTAATATCTTTCTCATCTCTCTCCAAAGTTTGTTTGATGCTCCCATCATCTCCTATATTCTCTTCAGATGACAACTGTAGGCCTATGATCTTCTTATTATTATCCCCTATCTTCCCTTGACCTTGGTTCCTCACCTCTTACATGAATTAATAAGTTCTATGCTTGCACTCCTCATTATGATAAGGCCTAAAGGATTAAGTGAGGTGTGATCTTTGATTAAGATATCCAACATGTGTAGAATTTTATCTTCTTGCTCTTTGAGATCCTTGGAAATATCCTCCATATGCTTGGACCAACTACTTAGGGATTTGATTTTATCCACCAATATATCCGTCACCATATTTAAATGGGATAGGTTGACTATCCTAAATTTAGGGACTTAATTCTTGGTCAAGTCTTTCACTTGATAGATTGAAGTTTGCCATTAGTCAACTTGGCTTGTAGGCATGGAATTTTTATTACTTATTACCTCTTGTTTGGTTCTAACTGACTTTAAGGAATTGAATAAGTTAATCATGGTGTCCTCAAATACCTTGAATCTATCTTCTTAGATTGAAAATATGGTAGTATCTTATAAATTCTTATGTTGTTACATCATGCCTTTGATAACATCTTATAATTGATCATATTGTGCTTGAGCCAACTTTAATGGGTCCTCTTTAAATAAAATAACCTCACCAAGTCTCTATCCTCCCATTGGAGTCAAATCAATGAATTGTTCCACTTTTTAAAGGTGAATTCCTCTCCAAAAATCATGGCCTTATTTTATATCACTCTTTCTAAGATGGTGGTCTTTACATTAAATTAAATCACCATTGATTATTGAGTCACTTTTGGAGCTAGGATTTTTATTTTTGCTCCACCTAATGATCTTGGAGTCACCATTATTTTCTCCTCTTCCTTTTATATATCCATATTCCATGGATTAAACTCTTCATGCACAGTGATGTTGATAGAATTTGTTATTACCCAAAGATGATGCCGAGTAGGGAATTTCTATAAATTGCCATAGTGGTCATGAATTTGTTCAAATTGATTACTAGTGGTTTGCATTTTAGTTCTAGATTGAATTCTTCTTACAAAGATGATAAGTCAACTCTCTTAGGCTTGATTATGATCAATATAGGGTTGAATTAGGGATTTAGTGCATTCTAGGGCTCTTTTAAAGGTCTTCTTAGTGATTTAATAGTGGCCACTAGTTTAAAAAATGAGCTTCATGGCATCCCTATGGCATTTTCATGGCACTTTGATGATTAATATTTAAAAAAGTGACCATTATCTTTTGAAAATTCCACCTTGATCTCACACCATTGAATTATCTTTTGCATAAATCAACATGGATCATTGATCTCAATCTGAAAGACCAAATGCCATTGGCTACTTTATGACATTCCCCACAATTGTGACACTTATCATCACCACATTTATTCTAAAATTTGTTGAAATTTAAACATTGATCTCACACCATTGATCTCATCTACATAGATAAATTGTGATTTATTGATATTGATATACTTAATTATGCCTCCTACTCTATGGATCATTGATCAGAATGTGTATGCTCATCTACATACTATTGATCTTTAAAAAATGCTTGAGCTTTAATTTGTGGCTCATGACTATGCCATATGTCATCTCCATGTTCATTGTTATGGGTTTTGAATTTTCAATGTTCATCATGCACCATCTGATCTTGATTGGATAGATCAACATACTCCATTAGATCTTTATTTACAAGGTCAAATACTATTGGTTTTTGAGTGTTTTTTAGCTGCAAGTGTGACACTTGTCACCTTATCACTATCTTAGGGCTCCATTGAAGTCTTGACTCAATACATGGCATTAAATCAATCTTTCCTATGTAAACACATATCGTTGATCCTCAAAAGATGTTCAAACATTATCTTAGGGCCGAGGCTTAAATTTTCAACTTTAATCTCACACCATTATATCTCGATCACTTGAGTAATGTGGACTATTGATCCTAAAAATGAAAATGATATTTGATTCAAGCTCAATAAAATAAATAACTTATAATAAAATTTCTAAATAATGGTTTTATTTATTTTTAATAAACATGGGTAAGACCTTAGGATAAACATTTTAATCTCAGTTTTAAACATGATAAAATGGAACCCATAAATAATAAAAGAGATGGCATAAAGTCTTAGGACAAGGATTTTAACTAAAGTCTAAAAGATAAAAAAAGGACTCAAAAATTAGTTAGACCATGTGGAAATAAAAGGGACCAAGGGGGCTCAGGTCATAAAGGGACCAAACATAAAATTTTTAGACTAAGGTTTGGTCATGTTAATAAACACGGCTAAACCTTGGGATAAAAATTGAACTAAGTTCATGACATGATTAATCATTCATGCATAAATTATTCCTTCCAAATTTGAATTTAATTCAAAAGAACTTGAGCTAGGGTAATTTTAATGAGGGATTCATGATGATTTTAGTTTGATTTTCAATAGATCGAGGGCTAGTAAAAGGCTAAATTGATATAAAAATCATGAAACTAGACATTACCCAGATTAATCAATTTGATTCCATTGGAGCTGTAACCTAAAACATAAATATCTAATGTTAACAACTTTAGGCAAGAATAAATAAGAATTATGAAAAAATATGCCAACCAAATCAGGTGTGAATGATCTTCAAATGAAAATAATATGTAAACATGCTAATGGTGCTATGATCAAGTGAATTTTCAATTTTAAGGTACAAATTTGCATAATTTGAAACAAAAGTTCTCAATTTTCAAAAATGGGGGTATGTTGACCTAAAAAACACCTTCATGGGATAATATATGACACAAGTACTCTACCTTATATACTAAAAAAACACATTTGGATGTCTTCACATAAATATGATGTTGTTCCAAAACTATCAACACCTATTTAACATATTACAAGTGTTCTTACCATCTCTTACTGTAAATCAATATGTCATAAAATAAAACCACCAAAAACTTCCTTAAAAAAGTCCTAAAAATAGTGTTCATCAAACTCTAAAAAGTAGATGGTACATTTTAAAGACAAAATGGCATTAATATAAACTCATAATGGCCCTCAGGAGTTATAAAAGTAGTTTTATGAATATCTTCATCCCTAATTCTAATTTGATGGTACCTCAAATGAAGATCCAATTTCATGAATTAAACAACACCTTGTGACTCATCATGTAAATAATTAATTAATGGAATATGAAACTTATATTTGATGGTGTAATTGTTGAGTTCCCTATAATATAGGTACATCCTCCATGTGTCATCCTTCTTATGCACCATGACCATTGACGATGAATATGCACTTTGGATATGCCTAATGATCCCTACCTCCAACATCTCATGGACAATATTTTTGATTTAAATATTTTTTGAATATGGATATCTATATGGTTTGATATTTGGTGTTTGAATCCTTGGAAGGAGTTGAATGGAATGATCATGTTCTCTTTTTGGTGGTAATCCTTTTGGTATGGCCTCAAAAATAGATGTGTGGTCATAAAGAATTATTGGTAGATTAGGTTGTGGATATGCATTTATGGGTTAAAATTCTATGGAACATAATCATGATATAAAACATTCTACCCCATATTTGGCTTTTTTCATTTGATGTGAACTAACCGATTATGGATATTTTTCTCATAATCCCCATAGTTAATTTTTTACACCTTCAAAATGAAAGTGCATGAATAGTTCTTAGAATTTCTTCTTAATTATACCCAAGGTTGTGATTCATTAGACTCCCAAAACAATGTCTACACCACCCATGGGAATAACAAACATAGGATAGTCTATATTATACTCACCCATAGCAAGCTTAATACTATGGTATTTCCCTAAATAATTGACTGTGCCACCATCTACAATCATGACTTGAAATTTTGGTGTTGGGTAAATGAAATAATTCAATCAAATGGACAAATTATGGTTCAAGAAATTATGTGTGTTCCTTGAGTCAATAAAAACTATCACCTTCTATTTCTTGAAGAAACCCACTACCTTAAGTGTTTGAGGAGTGATAATACCTAAAAGTGTATGATAAGAGATTGTAGGTTTGGAATCTTCAAGTATCTCTTGTATCTCTTCCTAATGATCATTGAAGGCACCATACATTCATCATATTCATTGGATACCTCAATTTAGAATAAATTATTTTCTTCACATATATGTCCTTTGCTCCACTTGCTATCACAACCAAAAAATTTGCACGCTTCTCTTTAATTTATTAAAGGGTCAATCTGGTATGTGAAGGAAATTATGGTGTCAATATGCTATGATCTCTAAAGTGAATGATTGAATGGTTCTTATTAGTTATGAATTTTTCCTCAACCCTACATGCCATGATAATATAATTATAAACCTTAAGTGGATTAAACATGCATACCTCATGTTGAATGTGGTCATTGAGGCCTCCAAAAAATAGGTCATTCAAGTTCTCATAAAAAATTATCTCCACACATAAAGATAGGTTCTAAAAATTATGAATATAATCCTTAACTGAACTAGTATGTCATAATTTTTCTAGTTGGATGAATTAATTCTCTACCACACTATTTCTATAGTGTAATTGTATCTCCTCTATAAAAACTAAGTGACACTAAGAGTCACTTTTTATTTTGAGCACACAACCATTGATACAAAATGAATTGTTTAGGTTCTAGATACAAGGATTCCATGGTAACCTTATATTCACATGGGATCTGATGAAGATAAAAAAATTTCTCCATTTGATTGATCCAATTGATTATAACCTTTCCATCAAATTTATGTATATCTACCTTTCGTAATAAGTTCCATTGTGACAAGGTACTTGTATTTAGATTAGGCTAGTTGGGAGATCCACATTGGTGGTATTGTGTAATAAAGATAGAGGGATGATGTGACCAATTATTTTGTTAAGCCATCATGGTATTTTTCAAATTATATTATACAAATTTCATATTAGATTATATGCCTTGCATCTCACTTTGAATGCATTGCACATTGTAGTCAAGCTAGCTCACTTTGTGATCTATCTCAGAGAAACCTTATATAAAGGATAAAGTAACACCCCCTTGTGATTCCATCTCTTCCTTGTGAGGAGTTTTACCTGGGGTTTTAACACCCTTTCCTTGTCCCCTAAGTTGTGTTCTTACCATAAAAGGGCTTGACAATGTTGACCCTGATTGGCATTTTTGACATAACTTTGACCAAACGATTATGTACTTATGTCAAACTTAAATCAGAAATTAAAAAGAACAAACACCATCTATATTTTTATAATATTTCAAAAAATGTAAATAAATCTTAAAATTCCTTTAATTTTGCACTATAGAGTGAATTTATTAAAAAATCTAAAATGAATATAACTTTTACAAAACATATCCAATGGAGCTGAAATTTGAATGAAAGTTTACTTGAAAGATTTATCACCTATAGTAAATTTTTTTCAGATAAATTTAAAACCATTTTCTAGATATATCCAAATTATAAGATCTATTATTTTTATCCTGATTATGGCCCAAATTAGTACTCTTATACCACTTTTAATGATATTAATTCACCAAATAAATAGAATAATAGCCAAATATCACAATGATATGGAAATATATTAGAAAATATGAATAAGAGATAAGCCACTTTGAGGGAGAAACCTCCCAAATTATTTAAATAAGAAATGAATACTCTGATATGATGATAAACAAATACCCACTACCTTTTATATATAGTCTACCTAGGCCATGGTTACTCCATACGCCAACCTAATAACCTAATGAAAGCATAGATAAATGTGAAATAACATAAAAGAGGGATAAGTAAGCCAAAATTTGGTTATTCCTATACTGATACATGTGATAGGTTAGGGATGTAACAAAAGGAAAGCATGGAATCATAAGCAACTAACATCATCATATCATAGTAGTCCTTGGATATAAGTGTTAGCAAAAAATGTTAAGTACATAGAATATCAAGTACACTATGAAATATTTAAGCATGAATAAAATCATTTGTAAGTACATAATCTCAAACATGATATTGTAAAATTATCATAGAATAATGTAACATGGATATACCATGATCAAATAAAGTATATGCCCTAAACATAATAATGATGTTAGTAGAGGGAAGGACAAACATCTATATGTGCTTATCTAATATGTTTGGGTATGCCTGCATCACACTCAAAATATGTGTGAAACATATGGGTGCATATAACAATAAATTATATGATATCTACCAACATGGAACCAATAACATAAATGCTAAGGAGATACTCAAACATTAAAATACTGATTATTTTTATATTTTTGAACATTTTTGGTATTTTTGAAATATTTGATAAGAAAATACTATTTTATGATCTCATTCAAGGGATGATGATAGGTATATCCCCACTAAGAACATGATGAAACACACTATTTATACTGACTATGAGCATATATAGGTATAATATCTCACAATTTAGGATCTATGATGCTTTGTGTATGTATAATATGAATATGTGTTTGTGAGGAATTAATAGAAGGAATGAGGGTTCATGGAACCCATCAATGAGTTATCTATGGTTTCTTTGGAATAAAAAAGATAAGGATAAGTTTGGTTTCTCTAGATAAATAAATATGTTGTGTAGTAGTAGACGAGGATTTTGTGAAATCCACTATGTATCTCTAATGTAATGATCTCTCAAATAATGACCACCTAGGAAAGGGGATTACCTTTTACTTAATCTTTTGTGGAGGATTAACCTTCATATATTTGATAATTAACTACATGAGTATAAACTTATCTTGTTTAAGTGGATGTTCATATGGAATTTTAGGCACTATAATTAGCCTATTAGCATGAATGTATTTAACACACCAATACATTATATAAGGTATTTCATGGAGTGTATGTATCCAAGGTCATCCCAATAACACATCAATGACTCCTTATATCGTATAATTGATAATATAGTGACCACATGTGTTGGGATAACCTATAAAGGTAAGTCAATCTTGTTAAGGACCTGCTGCAAGGTCCCATTGAATGTTATAACCACTTTGGTCAAAGGGTGTAAATCATCATGTGTATATCTTAAATGTGTAAGTAATGTCATGGTGAAAAAATTATTGTTATAACCATTACAAATCATAACATTTTGTATGGGTTGGTGATCAAGGTATGCTCAAATGAATAATTAATGAAGATCCAAGTCATCATCCACAATCGCATTATCATAAAAAATAATATATGGCCTCTAAATCATGGAAGGTATATGTCATGTATAAGTATTAATAATCCCATTTAATGGGTGCCCATAATGGGGTGGAGGATTATGTGATTTATATGTCATTTACACTTTTGGATCCTTCTTAGAATGGTCTTGTAAAGGATTGTTAATTATCTTTTGGTTTTGGTGATCACCAAGTTGTGGACTAGATTCCTTTAGAAAATCATCATATGTAAGTTTTTGGTCATTGATGAGGTCTTGGATCTTGTGTTTCAAGGTAAAACATCTGGTTTTATAATGCCTAGGACCTTGTTGATAGTCATAATAATTATTTACATCATATCCTTTGGGTAGATGTTGAATCATATCAACCTATATAAGATGAGGGAAAGATATGAGATGAAACTCCATAAGATTTAGAAGTAAAAAAATTGGAGACTTAGGTAAGCATGAAAATTGTCTCTTTGGTGCATTAGATAAGACAATCCAATTAGGTTGTTATGGCATTGCATTAATCATAGTATTTTTTTCTTTTTATGCTATGTAGGTTTCACCTTGTAACTTGGTTTGATAGTAGAATTAGTATTGGATGTAGTTAGTTTATTTGATACATACTTAAGTTTGTTCAAGGAAATAAGTTTAATTTCATGATCATAAACAATATGGCATAATTCATCAACAGATTTAATTTTTTGAAAATAATGGACTCATGTAATGAGGTAAGAAAAATTTGAATGAATATGTCTTGAATCTTTTTATCTACCATTAGATTGGTAATTTTATCCAACATTATCTTATACCTCAAGATATATTCATTTATAGGTTCATTGGTTCCTTATTTGATCTTTGCAATTTAGGCATATGAATCCTTTTTGGTAATGTTGATAGAGAAGTGCGTCAAAAAATGATCCACAAGAGGTTTGAATGTTTTTATTGATTAGATTAGTAAACCATAGAACCATATTAGAGCATATTCATTAAGGCTCACTGGAAAAAAATTAGTAAAAAGTTTAGCATTGGAGGCATAACCAAGGCATCCTACATAGAAATATTGAATATACTAGTCAAGATCACCCTTACCATCATAAATGTGAATTTAGTTGCAATAAAACTAGTTTTCAAGGGGTTCAAATATATTTTAGGTATAAGAGAGTTATGTAATGTTTATTTTGAATCAATAGTATAAGATTAATTCATATAATTTTGTTTTATATTTTTAACCTTAGCTTTCAATTTTTTTATAGTTTGGACAAGATATTGTACATTTTGATCACTAAAGTTTATAGTTTGAGAAGTCACCAAAGGAGGTGTATAGATATTTTGAGTTGATATATGCATTGAAAATAGTAATTGGGTACCACCTAAGGATTCACCATCACTAGGTAAGAAGCCTTAACCTTAGCATTTTTAATTATTTCATCTCTTGTAACATTCAAAAATGCATCCATCAAGCCCTTGTTTTCATTGGGATGAGTAACCAATGCTTCTTTATCTTCATTTTAAAAATGATTTTTTTGATTAACATTTTACATTTATTATAAATGAAAAATTTATATTCTAAACAACTTACAACAATCCTAAAAACAAGAAACCCTAAGCCAAATTATGGTTTACATATAAAGAAACAAAAGTTAGATTTACCAAATGTTTAACCCTAAATTGATGATATGGGGTATTTATAGTTAAGAATATATAAATTATTAAACATAAGGGTGATAAATATATCTATAATAGGCAAATTAATTTCTAAATTTAGACACAATATTCTAAATTTAAGTACTAAGATATGTGTTTTATCAAATTTGGGATTTGTGTGAAAACCCTAGATGACAACACTATTATAAAATTAGGAGAATAATATGATAATGAAAAAATTCACTTATTTGGAAATATTGTATTCTATAAACTGATTAAAAATAGAAAAAGTGTAAGGATAAAATAAAGAATTAGCTAGAAACTATGCCTCAGAGAGGAATCAGGATTTGAAATTTGTTGTGCAGAGAGGTTTGGTAGTTAGATTCAAGAATCTATAATTGGATCTATGCTTGTACAATAGTGTTAGGGAGAGAAAAATATAAGGGTGTCACTCTTATCCAACCAGGGTTCTCCTATCTAGTTTTATTGAGGAAATTAGGGTATTTAGGTTTTTTATGCCTTATTTTGCAGAGTATGTATCTGGTGTGATAACTTACAATCACTCATGGAGACCACTATATAACTAATTTTCATTCAATAAACCTAGATCCTTAACATGTGAATAATAATGAAAATAAATAGGGAAAAAGAGGTTAGTGGTTAAAATTGGGTGATACCTCAACACCCCATATGTTGAGTGCTTCCTACATAAAATTACTCCAAAGAGGGATTAAACATCATGTAGTTATCCCATGCTATGATGGTGTGTGAATAAATATTATAATATGCTAGATAATAGTGAACTAATGATGTGATTATATGCCTTAACCATGAATTTTGATGTATAATATGTACTCAAACTTGAGCTCTAGGTTACTAGGGTTGTATATAATTAGAATTAGGAGAAATAGGTATTCTTCTCTCAATGTGCAAGTGTGATTCTAGTAATTGTTTATGTGGAAGCCTCATTATGTGATAAATGGTTTAAAAAGTGTTTATATAGTCATATAATTTAAAATCCATTGAATAGGGCTTGTTAATATTTTTACCACAAAAATATCATAACATCAATTATCCTAAGGGAGACCCCCTATTTTTTTGTGAAATACCTTGAAATGCCAAAAAACTACTTTTCCCTTTGTATTGAAGAATCCAAAACTATGGATGAAATTTGTAATTTTAAAATTTTTAAATTTCTTCCCAAGATCCACCTCTCACAATAAAGTAACCTTACATGACCAAAAAAATACAAAACTTGGGATACAATATACAATTCAAGTTGCAAATTGATTCTCAAGCTCTGCCTCTCATGAAGCATTGATTGATAGAATCTAGAAATTTAAATGCAATTTGCAATTTTGTAAAATTGCAAATTGCATCATGAGTTTTGCCTCCTACCAACTACCCAAGCCATGGAATCAAGAAATCCAAGTGTAATTTACAAATTTTAAAAATTAAAAATTGCATGTAGAGTTATTCCTTCCCATTTATAAAATGAGTTAAACTCCCAACCCATTGGATATGGGACTTGCTCCAAAAACCTCAAGGTTTTACCACTAACCACCATGAGAGCATTTATTATATGGATTTTCCTATTTAAACATGTGATTTTTGGATTTTTACTCATTTGTTTAACTTTGATAATCAATATTTTTGATCTCTAACAATGACCCTACACCTTGATCATGCCTTGATCCATGCATCCAAGCCACATCTATGAGCAAAGTGCCATATAATTATCCTCACTGCATGGTATTCCCATGAACTTCCTTATGATTTTTCACCATTATTCCTATAATTAAGGCTTATTTTAATCCTTTCCATTTTCACAAAATTTTAATTATATTTTTGATTAAATTGCTTAGATCTTTGGTACTTTAGGGCATGTTTGGTTACATTTCTAGGGTTCACATTTTCTAAGATCATAGTGAGTTTTTAGTTATCTAGGAGTTTGTCATTTTCTCCAAGTTTCCATGTAAGTGAGGTCTAGGGTTTCTAGTGTAACTATTTTCCAATTTCATCATGAAATCCTTAAGATTTCCCCAAAGAGATTCACAACTAAATCTAGAGATTCAACAAAACTAGGAGAATATATCATAGCATATTTACAAAACATATCTAAAACATATTCCTTGAAGATACTATGAATATTGGACCTACGTTGAACACCTTACATTTTTATGGGTTTTACTATTTCTCAAAGCACCTATAATCCCCATAAGGTTCCAAGTCCCTGTGGATATTAGACCTGTTATAAACACTTCCCATTATCATGGGGTATATACCTAATTATAACACCCCTTAGTTCTATATAAATTGCCATTTCTCATAACACTTCCTAAATCCATAGAGTTGTAACCTACTCAAAACACCTCCCATCTCCACTAAATATTACACTTACTTCCCCTACCAAATTCTATAGTTGGTTTTCCATAAGCATTAACTCCAGATTCCATGTCTCCAAAAGAGATGAAATTAAAATCAAAGGGGCCTAGGGTGACTCTTAGCTTAGAGTCAAAAAACAATAGAGATAATTGATATATATTTGGGTCACATCGATTTAGGGGACTTCTAGACCCAAATCAATGTAGAGTTTAAGAATGATTGGATCCAGGGTATTTATGACTCTAGACTTCCAAAAGTAGTAGCTTTCCATTTAATGGTCCAAAGACCTGATTTGTTGCTAAAATTATCCCAACATTATGATTCAGAGGTTGTAAATGATAGAGGGGAAAATATTCTAAATCTAGACCCTAATTTCATCAATTTAGTATTTTTTATACCAAAGTTTGAGAGCTATCTCAACATTACCCCATAGACATCCCAACAATTATTTGAAGATCATAGAGTAGGATGTTAGAAGATGATAAACAAATAATGGCTTAAATCCCCTAAGGCTACATCTACCAAGTTTCCTAAGACCTTATAAAAGATTGATTTCATAGATGAAGTTAGAGATATTATAATATTACCACATAGGATTATAGGTAGTCTTGATGCTAAGAGCTTCTAGGCATGGATGTACATATATATCTGAGTCATCTAATAAAATTTACAATACATACATTGGGCTCAAATCATAATTGATTCCCTCTACAATAAATTGATCGAGGTGCAGATAACTAGAAAGTTCTTTATGAATTCTTACATTGTATACTTTTTGGCCAAAGGGATATCTTTCCCATACCTTAACATAGTACTTGGAGAGATAAGTAGAGTATACAAATACTATCTTGACCTCACATTAGAGGCTAGTAGACAACAATTTAGGAGAGTTAATGATGCTTTCATCTATTACATCATCATCATGTTTGATCAAGAATTAGGGAGAACAAGATTCTCATAGGTAGTAATTGTATAAATCACCAAATAGGGCTCCTACTTAATTTAGTTTCCAACCTATTCATATATAAGGGCAAGTGGATTTAGTGACTACCCCTACACACTCCCTAAATATGTCAGTGATAAGTGAGCATTGATAGATTTGGTAAGTCAACTGGTTAAGACCCATAAGCTCCTTTATAGTAGGCACAACTTAGGAATTCATTTCCCAATATCTATTGGTAGATATAAATGCCCCTCCCTCGTTAAAGCCAAATGTAATGAAATATAAATGTGCCAAATGACCCTAAGGACTTTGGAGTCTAGGACATATTATGATGTTTATGGAAATATCACCAACACACTAGAAATTTCTACATACTTCCATGTTCCATATTTTGAATATTATTGCGAGGACTTGGAGGATGAAGAGAGAGTCAGAATGAAGGATCATTCTTGAATGAACTTGCAACAAATCAAGGATTATGATTTGGAACCAGTCCCATATGATTTGGTGGATGATGACTCTATAGTGGACCCAAAATACTACCAACATGTCATCACTCAACCCTTACCACCAGTTAGGTGGTCAACTCTAGAATATTTCTCCTTGATTTATAGAATGACACATGTGATCAAAATAATAATCAATTGGTTAAGGATCAAAGGAGTTCAAGTAACAAAGGATACAATAGGTGTTAGATAAAATATTTTAAAGCTTAAATTAGGAGTTTATCCATTATTAGAGGGTCCCAATGGGACAATAGGTGAACAAGCAAAAGGGATAGTGATCCATCAAAAGAAGAAGAAAACTAAGGAAAAAGAGGGGAAACCAATTAAATAGGGGTCAACTATAGATCAATTGATTAACATCTCATCAAAAGACATAACTATAGTAAGAGAATTCATAACCTTTACCCCAATATCTATCATAGTGATAACCCCAATTTATATTGTTCATCCACCTCCTATTTATATTATTCCAAAATCTCCTACACATCCACCTCAAGTCTCTACTCCCCCTACATCTCAAGTTTCTACTCCACCTCTCATTCTTACCACGTCACCTACCATAATAAGCCCATTTTAACCCATACAATCAATTCAAGAGGATATTCAAGGTCCCCCATAAGTGTATTCTCAAATTTCCACTCCACTTTCCCTTCCTATTATTTCACTCCCTCCTTTTTCACTTCCCCTTTCTATTCCATTAATAATTCCCTCCATTCCATCATCATTGATTTCCAACACCACTCAATAGTACAAATCTGTAGATTCAGTCATTTCGACTTCAATTTTGTTGGCCATCCCAACTCTTGGGATAAGTGATGCATATTCCTCATCCCATTTCCTATTACCTACCATACCAACCATGAGTATCCCATCACATTTAATTGATTCATTCAATGCTTTAGTTTTTACCCTTCCACCTATTCCCAAATTCAAAGCCCCTATGTCTATTTACCCAATAGACATAACTATTCACATTTCCCCCACCACTTCCACTTATAAATTTTATATAACACCTTCAATTGAGATAGGAGAAACACAAGTTATTGGTGAAATGTATATTTTCAAACAACTGATGGAGATGGAATTTTATAGGAATCTCTTAAGTAACCAATGGCAACATCCACATAGGATTATACAATTATCATAATGCCTAATATTGTTGTAGCATTAGTTGATGATTCTCAGGTGATAGTATCCATGTAATAAGATGCTACCCCCAGTTGGATAACAAAGATAGTGGGAAATAATTGAAAGTAAATTATTTCCCCAAGCATATTAGACTTTGGTATTTTAGAGGTGGAGAAGTCCAAGTCTACTCCCTATACCTTCTACAGGATATTGAGTGATGATAAATGGGAAATATATGCTAAGATTATAGTCCCCCCATTAGACAAACCAAAATAAGATCTTGTAGTGGGGGACATTCAGATTTCAAAGATCCATCTTTGATGGCCAATAAGGGAGAGGTTAAAACATGATGTTTAATCTGGCATCAACTCTCTTTTTGAAATAATAGATCATGATAATGCCACCAAATATTAATTGAAAAATAAGGTGGATCAACTCATGAATTCCCTTAACAAATTTATGGATCCTAGTGGATCATCAAAAACACTAGAGTTAGCATTACTAGTCAACCAAATTCTATATTAGGAAATAATAGACACGGTGATTAAAATTGCTAGCATGGGAAGGGATACCAAATAATGGTAGGAAGAAATAATTTCCAAGGGAAATAATATTATTTATATAATGGACCATTATGAGTTTATTAGAGAGATAAATAATGTATTAAGAGGATAAGTTAGTGAGTATGAGGGATAAATACAAACCTTGAATCTATATTATCCCAAGTTGATAGCTATTGAATAAATTGATATGGACATCCTCCTTGATGAAAATATACAAAAAAATGATGCAAAGTAAGAAAAATTACATAGAGAATCTTAATTCAAGATAAATATACTTACAAAGACTACCCACAAGGTCAAGGTTGCACATGTAAAGGCTATTGATATGTTGTATGACATTAAAGGAATGTTGAGTAAATTGTCATACCAACCAACAGATGATGGATATAACCTCTTTCTAGTAGAGGAAGTTCATAATAAGTTTAAAGAAGTGGTTAAAAATTAATTTGGTGAAACTACAATCTTTACCCTAAGTTCTATCTATTGCTATATTAGGTATCAGAATGCATTGGACCAAATGAGAATGGAAATGTAGGGCATCAAGACTTTCAAGAAGGAACTATTTGAAATAGTAACAAATTATGTATCCTTGAACCTCTACTCCTTTGAACTAGATGAGGAAAGGATGTAGGAAATTTTCAAGGCCTTTGATGCATATGTTGAAAAGCTATAGGTTGAGAAAGACAAAAAGCCTAAGGAAGTTTTAGAAATTGATTAATTATTTTCTATTGAAACATTTTCGTGAATTATATTTTTAGAATTATAAAAAACATTGTAAAGTTGTATATTGTAAAATTTCAACTATGTTTTATATCTCTTTTTGAGAAAGAGACACATGTATTTTACACTTTATATTTCTTACAAGGTGAAAGTTGTAAAAGGCACAATTATGAATTATACTTTCTATTTTGACAAGTTATAATTTATAAAAGTGTAAAATCATGTATTGAAAATTGCAAATTCCATTTTTATAAAGTGACATGACTTACAAGTTATAAAATTTTCACTTGTAAATTACAAGTTAGGGTTTTTTCAAAAAGTAACTTTAGTTATTTCAAAGTTATATTTTGAAGAAACATTGAGTTCCACTTTAGGCACCACCCATTTGCATTAAGAGCCACTTCCAGCTATAAGGAGAAGGAGAAGAATTGCATGAAGATATTCCAAGTCTATCTATGCCATTCCAAGCTAAAGATCATGCCCAAATCTGACATGCTACTTTCTAAATCATTTTACCAATTCAAGGATGTTGGAAATAGATTATCATGCTTATTTTTATGTGGAGATTCACATTTTCATGTTTTATTCTACTAGGCATTGAAGTTTTGATAACTACATCTCATCTATGAGATATTTTTGATTAAATATGGGAAAACCTCATGGCCAATCTATATTTTTTATGTTAGTGAAATATTTCTGCATTTTGAATGTATTTTCTATAAGTTATAACCTAGAGAATGAAATAAATTAAAAATTTTGCCTTTTTTGTCTAAGGAATCCTTGTGTATGCAAGCTATTTGAGTATTTTTGGATATTTTAGCTCTTATTTTAGTCACAATAAATTTATTTATGGTATTTTATACCCTTTTATATGATTGCTTGATAAAAATAAATGAATCTTATCCCTTCTATGAAAAATAACAAATATTGCCTTCGATTCCCCATTTGCATGAGTATAAGCTCAAACAAAATTCAATCAATTTTATGTTATCTTATGTTTATTAAGAAATAAATAAGACCCACTAAAAATATTTAGTACAATCACCATTTTCAATTTTACAAATTCCATTCTTAACTCTTTTCCAAGTCAAAATCTAGTTTAAGATAAAGGACACTAGAAATACGTAGAATTTCTATAAAACTGATATTTTATCAGTTGTATCAGATTTTATGAAAGGAAGCCATCCTTCTCTAGAGGTTAACCTAAATTTTCCAAAGTCCCATAGATTGGAGGTTTTCCCATTGTATCATTGGGTATTGTGTGGTGAGCTACTTCACATTAAGGAACGGGTGCAAAACCTATGTGATAATAGTTTTTGGCATGCTCGGTGGGACACAAAAGTTACAGAGAGATTGGTTCTATTATAAAAAAGTATTATGTGATCATCATATAATTTCAAAGTCACCTGGTGACTCCACTATCTTACAGATTCAAAATTTCAAGGTTCACATATGCCAAGAAAACAAATAAGATTATCTACTAAAGGAAAGAAAGCTGATTTTTTAGAGTTATGATATCCATCTAAAAAGAGATTGAAATTATATTTACCTCATAATAAAGTATACCATACAAATTTGTTTACATTTGCTATAAGTACTCCTACTCATATCAATTTCATACCTCCCATAATGGCTAGAAATCTCAATTTCATAGCTTTCAATGGAGGTAACCCACTCTAGTTGGCCTAGTATGATGATATACCTACCTCAGCTTAAAAATCCTACCATACTTTACTAGTGAAAATTCCACCACTCCTATGGAGCACATACAAGACATTTCTAATCTATGTTTGGTCCATAATGTGGTACAAGACAACATTGTAATTAGACTCCTAGTCTCCTCTTTCAAATGTAAATCCTTACAATGGTACAAAATTATTTCTCCTAACTCTATTCAAGTTTGGGATGAGTTAGGCTTTGCAATATGTGTTCAATTTGAAGATAAGAGTGACCACATTTCCTTGGTTAAAAAATTAACTACCATTCAACAGGCTCCTCATGAGCTCATGACTTATTTTAATTTCCATTTTCAAAAGACCTATAATAAAATTTTAGTATTGGTCAAGATAACTCCAAATAATGCCTTCCTGTATTACTTAAGAGCACTGAATAGTGATATTGCTATTATGATTTAGTCTATGGGTAACACCACACTTCCCACTACTTATGAAATTATGATAAGGGTAGAAAATTATTTAATCTAAGCTGGAAAAATCACCCCAAGGCCACCAATTCCCTTATTTATATAAATTCCTCCCATCTCACCACCTATAACTTCTCCAATTCCCATCACAAGCAAATCACTGGCTTTGACCCCTACTCCAATAGATAAAATATATGAGGTCAAGTCACTACTCAAGAGTTTTGGCAATGAGTTAGTAAAAATGAAGAGGAAGAAATCCTATAATTAAAAGCCTTATTATCAAGCTAATCCAACATACCAACCTAATAGGTAGTTGTACCAAGGTGGTTCACAGCTAAACTAGGGAAATTCATAACCACAAGGTTAGGGTATGTAAGTAAAACCTCCAAATATGTGTGCTCTACCTATACCAAGTGCTTCTAAAGTTATTGTATCTATTCAAAACAACTTGGCTAAAGAGTGAGTGGTGTTATCCTTATTCATAGCCACATAATCAAAATACTTATCCTAATGGTATTATAAGTCAAACCTTGATGGTGCAAGGCATATCAAGCACAAAAGGATAACATGAGTAATCCACTTCCCAACGAGTAGATACATAAAAACCTACTCAAGGTGAGGCAAATTTATAAACTGGTAAGAGGATAATTTTTGTGGTATAAATTAAGAAGAATCATTATTTAATGGTGGAGATCCATTGGTAGCCAACACACATTCAAAGAAAATACTAATAGAAAGTGATTATCCCCGAGGGTGGAATAAACTATGACTTCCAAAGTTGTACCAAAGCTTTCAAATAATAACACAATACAAAGGCCACCCTTTGTACCTACTATCCAACTCAAATTAAAAGTGCCAACTCTAAATATTATAAAATAAGACATAACCCATGTAAAGGCACTGACAAAGGTTGGTAGTATCCTTTTTAGTATAGTGGAGCAAATGAAGAAGACCAATCTAAATGTCACTATGTAAGAGGCACTCTCTATACTAGCATAAATATATATTTTTTACAAGAGGCTTTGAAGATTTTATAGATAAAAGAAAAGGTTCTAGCCAAAGGACCTAAAGATGTAATCAATTTGTATCAACCAAAAACTGACACAAAAATGAGCAAAAGTGGTAAGCCTCCCCCTTTCTATCTTTCACTTATAGTAGGGAAATATCTTGTTCATAATTGCATGGTAGATTTAGGGGCTAGTAGTTCTATCATGCCAAAAAATATAGTTGATGACCTTGTCATAAAATATACACACCTATAAATAAAGGAGTGGTTCAATTGGATGGGATTATTGTTCACATAATAGGGATAATAAAAGACCTAAATATCACTATCCATAAATGTCCAAGTTTGTTAATTTCCCAAGATATCTTAGTAATAGATCTTCCCCTTTAATTTACATTTGACTTTCACAAGATTTCACTACAAATATAGGAACGTATCTATCTGTAGATTAGTCTCAAATATTGCTTAGGATGAGATATGGAATAAGATTAATAATAAGATCTGAGCCAATAGTGAAAGATCATATTAAGCCATACACTCCTCCTCCTATAGACATGAATTATATATTAAAAAATCAATAAAAGGAAATTAATTATGAATTTACAACACCCACAAAATATATTCTAGATACTCACTTGGATGAATGGGGGTCAGCTCTCCAATTCGATCCTTATGACTATGTATAGTAAATCAGGATGGGCACATATTACATACATGATAATGATGTAATCATTCCTAATATTATAAAATTATCTAAAGATATTCAAGGAATGTGGTAATTATCTTTGATGATTCAATAAGTAAGAATGGTGTAGGTGCAGGTGTTATCTTGATCTCTCCATAAAAAGAGAGATATTTCTATTCTTTCAAACTTTAGTTTAGATGCACTAACAATGTAGCTAAATATGAAGCTTTAATTCAAGGATTATAATTAGCCAAGGAGAGAGGAATATAATTCCTATAGATATTTAGTGACAATGATTTTATTATTCACTAAGTAAGGTCTAGAAGCATAACTAAGAATAATATACTAAGATCTTACAAACATAGGGTATGGGACCTATTGGAAGACTTTACCACTTTGAACATTCAAGTGGTATCAAGAGCACATAAAAAATATTTTGATAATATATCCTCCATAGGGTCCCAATATTATCTATCTAAAGGAATAAAGAGGAAGAACGATCAACATGTAAGGTTGATAGTAAGGCCATCTATTCTTGATAATGTAACTAATTGGAAAGTCATCGATAATGATTAGTAGATCATCAAATTTTTGAGAGAAGTTGAATACTCAGATAGGAACTAACCAAAACTCTAGGATCAATATGGAAATCATATCATCAAGCTAAAAAGAAATAAATTACCAATGGGACTCATTATTTTAGAGATGATATTTAATTCAGATGATCAACTAAAGGGTGAAAAGAAGAACATTACGATCAATGAAGAAGACTATGAGCCAGTGGTTATTTCAAAAGGAAAAACACTAAATATGGGAAAGGTGTGTATTGAATCCAAAAAATAATATTTTATTGAATTCTACTGAGAGTTTGATGATAACTTTGCTTGGAGTTATCATGATTTAAGAGGATTTGATCCTAGATTATCCTAGCATACAATAGAATTGGATCCAAACACCAAGCTTGTTAGATAGAAGCAGAGACCTATTAATCCAAAGATAAAACATTTGATGAAGAGTGAGCTCTCTAAGGTAATAGAGGATAATATTATTTTTCCTATCAAGCACTCATCTTAGGTTACAAATTTGGTCCCTGTAAGAAAGAAAAATGGTGAAATCAAGCTGTGTGTAGACTTCAAGAATCTGAATAAAGCATCATTAAAGGATAATTATTCTCTCCTCCCATGGAAAAAAAATTTCAAACTATCTTAGGATATGAAAGGTTTTCTCTTCTAGACAATTATTCTAGCTATAACCAAATACTGGTTCTAAAAATTAGACTAATACAAAACTACCTTTACTACAAAATGGGTTATGTTTGCATACAAAAAGATGCCATTTGGTTTGGCTAATGCTAGTGTAATATTTTAGAGAGCTATGGATATGGAATTAATAGGTTTGATAACTGAAATGATCTTGGTATATCTCAATGATATCACTATCTACTCAAAGCATGTTGAAGCACACCTGTATCACTTTAGGAAATTTTTTGAAAGGTGTAGAGAATTTAGGGTTTCCTTAAACCTGAAGAAGTAAATTTTTATAGTCTATGAAGGGAAGTTATTGGGACATATAGTTGAAAATGAAGGTCTTGTAATAGACCTAAAAAGAGTTAGTGCTATTTTAGCATTAGTACTACCAAGCCATAAGAAAGGATTATAGATTTTTCTTAGAAAAATCAAATTTGTGAGAAGATTTGTCCCATACTTTGCCTCTCTAGAAAAACCCCTCACTGTGATGCTTAAGAAGGGTACTATTTTTAGCTAGACACAAGAAGGAAAAGATAACTTTAGATCCATCAAATAAGCTATCTCTTAGGATCCTACCCTAGTCAACCCCAAGATTGATAAATATCTCATTTTTTACACTTTTGGAGGGGAAAGAAGCATCTCAACTATTCTAACCCAAATAAATGAAGAACAATTAGAGAAGCCAATATATTTATTTAGTCAATCCTTGAAAGGATATGAGAAAAATTATAGTTTTGTGGAGAAATAGGTATACACTATAATTAAGGCTATTAAAAACTTTAGAAATATACTATCCAATAATAAAATTCATTTTATGGTTAGTCATCAAAGTGTTATACAATTTCTTCTTAGTTGGGATATAAATGAAAAAAGAGTAGGATGGATTACCAAGGTCATGGAGTATGATGTGGACATAAAATTTACCAAGATGGTAATGGGAAAGGGTTTGTGTGAATATATTGATTTAAATATTAGAACTAATGAAACAACATTTGAGGTAGTATATGCTCAAAATGCACCTCACCTAGCCAACCCACCTATTTTCAATAGCTAGATCTAAGACATGACCAAATTACTATAGACTGGTGAGTACCTGTATGATCTTCAATAGTCTAAGAAAAGGTATTATAAACTTTAATACATTACTTATGTCTTTTTTGATGGAGTATTATTTAGAAAGGATAATAATGGAGTCATGCTAAGATGTATTGAGCATGATTAAGTCCCTCAGGTACTCAAAGAATGTCATGATAACTCATCAAAAGGATATTTCTCCACTAGGACCACGACCATAAAGATAATGAATGTGAACTATTATTGGATTGAGTTATTCAAATATTCCCATCCATGGGTTAAAAACTATGAAAAATGTGCTTAATTCACAAAAAAATAGAGATTAACAACATTCCCTCTTAGAACAATTCAAGTAGATTAACCCTTCACTCAATGGGGATTGGATTTCATTGGTATGATCAATCCACCATCAAGTACAGGACACAAATGGTTTCTAATAGAAATAGATTATTTCACATGATGGACTAAGGTAGTTTCACTAAAATATGCCATAGAGGCATCCATTCTTGACTTCATAGATGGTATAATATCAAGATTCAACATACCTCACACCATTATCTCAAATAATGCTAAAGCATTTATGGGCACTCAAGTGAGTGAATAGGATGTAAAACATAATGTATACCCAAGTACCTATTTAAATTTTACCCCTAGGGTAATGGCTTAGCCAAGTCTATAAATAAGAACCTTATGAGAATTATCAAAAGAATAAATGAGAATAACCAAAGGATATGGCACACAAAGTTGAAATCAATACTGTGGGTTGATAAGATCACTCCTAAGAGAGACATACGTAACTCCCTCTTCATGTTGGTATATGGAAAATAAGCACAAGTCCCAATATTAATTGAATTACCATATCTAGAGATTAATCACCAATTAGAATTGATTGACAATGATGAAATGACTGTTGGAAATATTGTCATTGATGTCAAAGGTTTAGCATTATTGGTGATAAAGGCCCCATTGCATTTAATGTTATTTTGTAATAAATATATCTTGGCTAATATGAGTTAATATTTATTTAATATTAACAAATATATTTTTGGTTGCATCTGAGACAAAAGAAGGGCCCATGGAGAAGTCGAAGAGCCACAGGGTAAAGACAAAAGAAAGATGGGACACATTTTCCCATGAAGAGTCATCTTGGGGAATACCAAGAGTCACCAAGTAAAGAAAAAAGAGTAAGGGCACAATTTCTCATGAAGGGACACCTTAAGGAATATGAAAAGTCACCAAGATAAGGACAAAAGATGGAAGGACGTTTTTGGTCATGAAGGGTCACCACATGACTTTTCAAAGGCTTGAATATGAAGGGTCATACAAGTTTGGTGCCATTTTACATGAGGATTGAAGGGTCACAAAGGGGGAAGGCCAAAGGTCATTTAGAAAGCTATAAATAAAGGCTTGAGTAGCCATTTGTAAATATGGATGATAGAGGTTGATTTGATATTGTAATATCTAGCTTAGAAGAGCAATTGTGAGAGATGAATATGATTGTATTTGTTATATCTAACTTAGAAGAGCAACTGTGAGAGAGAGGAAATAGATGATGTATTTATCTATCATTTGTTGAGATAGCAACATTGAGAGATAGGTGTGTGGTATACACAAAGGGGTTGATGCTCCTGTGGGTTAGTGCTCACGAATTGTTGCTGGGTTGGTGCTTGACAAAGGGGTTGGTGCTCCTGTGGGTTGGTGCTCATGAATAGTGGCTAGGTTCGTGCTTGGCAAAGGGGTTTGAAGCTCCTGTGGGTTGGTGCTCATGAATTGTAGCTGAGGTTGGTACTCAGAAAAGGGGTATGGTGCTCCTATGGGTTTGTTCTCATGAATATACTTGAGATTGTTCTCAGTGGTTTTTCCCACATTGGGTTTCCACATTATATCTAGTGTATCTCTCTATCTTGTGTTATGTTTATTGTTTGAGTTTTATTACATATCTTGAATGTTTTATTAAGTGGAATTTGATAAAGGGAAAATTATATAAGATATATAATATACTAATTCACCCCCCTCTTAGTATATTCCATGCTTAACAATTGGTGTCAAAGCAAGTTCCTTAAAAAAGGGTTTAACAGCTTGAAGGTAGATCAAAGAAAAGCATAAGATGGCCAAGCATTTAAAGAAGGAGAATCAAGAGTTGAAATCTGTGGTTGAGGCTCTTAAGGAAAAGGTGTGTATCTTGGATTCTAAGTTGGCTATAGAAGTAAAAGAAAATAAGATATTTATTCAGGATCTTAAGAATCAGTTAGAAGTTGCAAATTCAATTTTAACATCAAAAGAAGAAGAATGTAATCAGTTGAAGGTTGAGTTAGGCTCTTTAAAGGATAATCATGAGAAGCTTATAATCAAGGTTGAAAAAGATCATGAAATATCAGTCCAAGAAAAAAAGGATGGAGGTTTTGAAGGCAAATCAAAGAAGTTGATCAGGCAGCCTAATGCTTTCAAGTTTTCAAATTCTTTTCATGGTTGTTGTTTTGTTTGTCATCATGTTGGTCATAGGGCAAGATATTGTATGAGGAGAAGCAATCAGTCAAAGGCATATCTCAGTCACATTCGAGAAAAAGGTATGAGAAATATTGTTTGCTTTTGTTGTCATGAGGTTGGACATATTGCTAAATTATGTCAAAATAAAGTAAAGAGATCTTCAAAGTATGTCAAAGATTACAGAGCCCCTAAAAGATATGAGAAGAGTCAAATTAAGGTTTGGAGACCTAAAATAGTAAAGGTTGATTAGGTTGAGATTAAAAGTGAAAATGAATTACTTGCTATAGTAGATATAGAATCAAATAGGAAGGATTGTGTAGAATCTCTTGTTACATTTGAGCATGAGCTTTGTCAAGATAAGATAGTTAAAAAAGTTGAGAAAAAGAAAAACATCATAAATGATAAGGTTAGTAAGTCAAAAAGGTTAGACATGCTTAAATGAATTCTAAAAGAAAAACACAAGAAGATCAAGGTAGAAATAGAGGAGATGTGGGAATCTCTTGAGATTTATTTCTAGAACCCTATTAAGTGGGGGTGTCTCTTCTAGGCTTCAAGGAGACACTTTTTAAGAAAATTGAAGCATGGCAAATGCTATTGGGTCTTGGCTATGTTGCATGACAAGAAGGTAAGTTGGTAGATTAATTTATATATCTTTTGAGGGAATATATTTTTGAAGAAAATTTTGCATCAGTATTATGGTTTGAGGCTATTAGAATGATTTTTGCATATGTAGTGTTTTAAATTATTATGGTCATAATAAATTAGAATGTTGAAAAATATCTAACAGTTTCAGAAAGAAGGAGAAGGATATTCATGCAAATTCAATGAAGAAGGATCAAAGTTTCAAAGTTTCATTCATCAGGAAGAAGGTTCAGTCGTGTTCATGGTAGAAGAAACAACATGAAGATTCTATGTTTGTGCAAATAGCTTTGCATGTAAGAAATAAATATCAGCCATGGTTTGTTGATAGTGGATGTTCGAAGCATATGACAGGAAATAAGAGTAAAGAAGATCAATGGTGGCATAGTGAAATTTGAAGATAAAACCACTTCTAGAATAGCTAGAAAAGGCATTTTAAGTTTAGATATTAGTAGAACCAAATCTATGAATGTTTTGTAAGCATAATATATTGAGTGTAAGTCATATATGTGATCAAGGATACACCTTAAAGTTTCATGTGGAAGGTTTTGAGATTAGAAGGAAATATTCAAATGAGTTGATTGCAGATTCTCAAAGGACAAGCAATGTTTTAATCAGATATCTTCTCAAAGACATACAAGAGGAGTTGGGAGTAATTTATATTACTTCCTACCATTGATGTTCAACATTAGTTGAGGGGGAGCTAAGTGTTAGCTCTAGGTATGCCCTTTGACATTGATGTCAAAGGGGGAGAATAACAGGTATAGGTACAGGTGCAAAAAATAGGTATAGGGAATAGGTACAAGTTGCTACAGTAAGGGGGAGTTACTATATGTTTTTAGATGACAGGATGTGCAGGTGATAGGATGTGGTAGTTTTAGGATTGAGGTTGCCATCAATGACAAAGGGGGAGATTGTTGGAAATATTGTCATTGATGTCAAAGGTTTAACATTATTGGTGATAAAGGCCCCATTGCATTTAATGTTATTTGTAATAAATATATCTTGGCTAATATGAGTTAATATTTATTTAATATTAATGAATATATTTTTGGTTGCATATGAGACAAAATAAGGGCCCATGGAAAAGTTGAAGAGCCATGGGGTAAAGACAAAAGAAGGATGGGACACATTTTCCCATGAAGAGTCATCTTGGGGAATACCAAGAGTCACCAAGTGAAGACAAAAGAGTAAGGGTGCAATTTCTCATGAAGGGACACCTTAAGGAATACGAAAATTCACCACGATGAGGACAAAAGATGGAAGGACGTTTTTGGTCATGAAGGGTCACCACATGACTTTTCAAAGGCTTGAATATGAAGGGTCATACAAGTTTGGCACCATTTTCCATGAGGATTGAAGGGTCACAAAGGGGGAAGGCCAAAGGTCATTTGGAAAGCTATAAATAAAGGCTTGAGTAGCCATTTGTAAATATGGATGATAGAGGTTGATTTGATATTGTAATATCTAGCTTAGAAGAGCAATTGTGAGAGATGAATATGATTATATTTGTTATATCTAGCTTAGAAGAGCAAAAGTGAGAGAGAGGAAAGAGATGTTGTATTGATCTATCATTTGTTGAGATAGCAACATTGAGAGATAGGTGTGTGGTATACACAAAGGGGTTGGTGCTCCTATGGTTTGGTGCTCATGAATAGTGGCTGGGTTGGTGCTCAGCAAAGGGGTTTAAAGCTCTTGTGGGTTGGTGCTCATGAATTGTAGCTGAGGTTGGTACTCAGCAAAGGGGTATGGTGCTCCTGTGGGTTTGTTCTCATGAATATACTTGAGATTGTTCTCCATGGTTTTTCTCACATTGGGTTTCCATGTTATATCTGGTGTCTCTCTCTATCTTGTGTGATGTTTATTGTTTGAGTTTTATTACATATCTTGAATGTTTGATTAAGTGGAATTTGATAAAGGAAAAGTTATATAAGATATATAATATACTGATTCACCCCCCCTCTCAGTATATTTCATGCTTAATAATGACTACAAGGTTGGCTAAACTGATGAAACTAGAAGAAATCATGAATCAATCAATGAAAGTCTTGGAATCAAATCAAGATCAAACAAAGAAGACTTTTGACAAAAAAGCATCTGAAAGGAGCTTCAATGAAGTATACATGGTTCTCAAATGGGATACAAATAAGGCTAAACCAAATAAGCACACTGTTGATGTGGGTTTTATACACACCAAAGTTGAATGAGGTAGCCTCTAACATTTTAGGATCTCAATGGAGGTAAACTCCACTCCAGGGCATGAGTTGTAGGTATGTGGTCTATTACAACTTGTTGATGGAATAATTGGTAGGGCATGTAGGTGGTTGACAAGGTTTTTTGGATGGAGGTGTGGTTCTTAAAATGTAGTGAATCTCTATGTGAGTTGGATGGATGGTTGGATTTTGATCTAAAGTGGGTAGGTCTCTAAACAAACTCAAAAAAAGAGGGAATGGTAAGGTAGAAAATAAATCTTCTATATTTTTTAGGAATTACTTCCCTGGCTAGCTTCTAAAAAGATAAGTGCTCTCAGAACCTATGCCTATAGCTAGCAGTGGTTACACACACACAATCATACATGACTAAGAAGTTGAAGGAGAAACATATGTAGGAAATTCATAAGCCTCAAACAAAGGTTGCTCATTTTAAGGTAGTTATTATACACCCTTAATTAGGAGATTATGGCGAAAGCTAGTGAAGTATCTGAGGTAGATGTTACACGTACATAAAAAAAAAATCCAATAAATCACACATGCACAATCAAAATTATGACTCAATTTAAAATTGACTATTTTAAACAATATATTTACCAATATTTAAACATATATTGCACATATATAGATTAAAACATTAATCAAAATAATCAAGAATCCATTCATAGCTTTTACACACTAAAGATTATTAAAACATACAACCAAAGAAAGTAACAACTAATTACATAGAAATTGGAAATAAAATACAAAAATACATTTGTTGATGATCAAAATTGATGCTACTCTTGTATTCAAAAATTATTTGACAAAAATCCAAGTTGGATTATAATTATTTATATAGACTTGGGAAAGGGGTCGCCTCATCCTCCAAGTTCATACAAGGTCATTCCATGTGATAGTCATAACATGAGTTATAATTATGGTCTAAAACTATATAAAATTCTACTTACAATTATCCATTTAAAATAGCCTTTGAAAAATCTATGTAACATGTGCATGTGTATAAAGATAGAGACATTTTTTACAATTATAGCTCAAACTATATGAAAACTATAAATATATGTACCATTTTACAAAATTGGACATTCCTCCTTTATTGGTTGTGAGAAAAACATATTAGATATTTTAGATTAGCTACCTTAAAATGGAATTTAAACATGCATTGAAGACAAGTATCATTATATCAATCCTTTAGAACTAGTGACATTATTTAACTATGAATAATCTAACATGACTATGCATTGCATATTGCCTATGCCTCTCATTAAGTTTAGACCTTTGAAAAGTGCACTTGGGACTTGAATCATCAGATCCTTATGCATGATGAAATATGAGCATGGAATTTGGTATCTCCACATGCTTCTTGGGCTCTTTTACAAAACACACTCCATTGCTTAGTGCTTTTGAACCATGTGGTAACTTCTCGCTTGTCCTAAGACCTTTTAAAATTATCCATCGATCTTAAACCATTGATATTAATGTACTAGGCTCCCACACATCATTAGATATCTAGGTACTAGGCTCCCTCAATGTTTCCACTTGGAATTCTCATAGAGATTTTGAAAAAAACCTTTATTACCATGCTTGATTTTGCCCCATTGATCTTTGGTATGTGAGTTAATGCGTACCATAGATCTTGGTGTTTGACCTTTTTACTCCCTATGAGTTTGAAACTTGTCTTTTCCAGATTCAATCTTGTAAAACATAAATGCAAAAGTGATTTGGCATATATATATGTATAATAAAGTGTTTGACTATAGGGGTGATACTTGGTAATTCTATGGGGACTTTGGTCTATTGTCATTGGTAGTATGGTATTATTTTTGGCCATTTTATGTAGGGGAATTTATTGTGAACATTTTTTCTAGGTCATGTGTATCATTGGGAAAATTACTTTGGATAAAATGTCCAAGGAAATTATCCTGATGGGTATGTCTTATTTCATTGAGAAAAATTTCCAAGACACAAAGTCCAAAGGGACTATATATTTTTAGACAAAATATCCAAGATGTAAATTCTAAAGGAATTGGCTTGAAGGAAAAAGGCCTGGGAAAAATGTCCTAAAGGGAAAAAAAATTCCCAAAGGGAAAGGGTGAAGGACAAAATCTCTTGGATAAAATGTCTAACGGAATTAGCCAAAGGAAAAAGTCCTAGGATAAAAGTCTCAAAGGCATTTTTTCAAAAGACTGAAGGGTACTTTCAAAAAGGCCGAAGGGTAGGTGGGTAAAATCCAAAGGGTCATTTATAAAGAGAAAAAAATCCAAAGGGTCTCCCTCATAGGGCATTTTTTCTATGGAAAACATCTTGAAGGATCTACTTTGTAAAGGATGAAGGGATATTCAAAAGGGCCAAAGGGCAAGTCTGTAGGCAAAATGCCCATGACAATTATCCTAAAGGGTAAATTTAGGTTTGAAGGGTAGGTTTTAGAGGGAAAAGGCCAAAGGGCATGAGGTCTAAAATAAAATGTCTAAAGGAATTGGCTTGAAGGACAAAATATCTTAGACAAAATGTTTTAAGGAATGTTTCAAAGGGATGGTCTCACAATGGCTGAAGGAATGATGTCTCAGACACAATGTTCATAGGAAAAGTCTCATAGACCTAATTACATCAAGTGAATTATTTCATAAAAACTATCTACAATAATATCCCTGACAAAGATAAGTCTATGGGCCAAAATCCCAATATAATAAGTTTGAAACATAAAGGATGAAGGAATTCAAATAATGGAGAAAATACCTGACAAGGAAAAATTGCATGAGTCCCTAAAGGAAAATATTGAAGACATAAGCCAAATAGAAAGAATTAGACTATGAAAATAATACCGATGCTATTTCACTAAAGTATGAAAAGGCCAACAATTAATCTTCTCCTAGATTTTACATAAACATATAAAAGAGGGGCTCAAAGTTAAGAATATAGTCTAAAAAAAGTAGGTCCCCATTTTCATAAATAAAGAGGGGATGTTGGGTACAACAAATAGTGACTTATAGGGGGAATACTCTTGAGTCTTCAAGAACCCAAAACTTTGGTTTACAATCTCAAATTAGTCACGAAGTGTGCCACAAAAGAATACTTAAATAAAAAACATGAAAGCGACTCCTAAATTAATTCACACAACATATTTTCCTTCTAATTTATTGTATCTATTTGTGTCAAATGTGTAGTTTATTTAACCCCTTCTGTGATGAGTTTTGCAAAGGTTTGATGAAGTTGTAGGTTTTATTATGGTATCTATTAAAGCTTAAAAATAAGGGAAGCTTAAACATTACCCTGCTACTAGCCAAACATCCATATCTTCAACAAAGATACCTTGGGCTCATTCTCTTCTCTCTCCACTAGTTTCTCTTAATCATGATGCATGGTACATTGACCTTATTTCACCATGTGAGCCTTTTGATTTTATTTAGATTTTATTTTTCTCTTTTTGATCCAATTGGTTCTTTCTTATTTTGTTTTTCTTTCACTCTTTTTTTATTTTTAAATGTAAAAGAGAAGAGTTGGAACCCTAGTGACCTAGTATAATTATAAAACAAATTATTACTAGAACATCCCTGCTAGCTAAACCTAAAACCCAAATTATCACTTCCAACATATATTTAATGTGATAAGTGCATTTGATCCAATAAAACAAGAAAATTTTTCTAAATTTGTATTAATTACTCTGAGATCAACTTCCACATGCTTGGTAAAATTATTCAATTGTGACACCATTTAGAATAATCCATGATTACCTACCATCATCCTAAAGACTCAAAAACATAGAAATATGCCTTATATGTAAACTAGTCCCAAAGTGTCAAGATTTTAAATTTCACCTTTTTTACAATTCATAAGCTCATTTGGTTTGGATTTTTTAGCTTAGTTATAGTTAAAGTAAACACAATTTTGATTATCAAAGAAAGCAAATAATGACTAATCTAAGATAACAAGGAACTTAAACTAAGAAAGCAATGAAATCTAATCTATAAAGCATGAAATATAATATATGAAAGCAAAATATTAAAAGTAGGAAAGATTAATCTATAAATTAGAAAACTAGTCTATGAAATTAAGAAACCTAATCTATGAAAGTAAGAAACTATTATAAGAAAGTGGGAAATCTAATCTAATCCTACATCTACATTCTCTATCCCTCTTTACTCAGTAACATTAGTAGATGGTACAACCCTAAAGTAATGATTCAATAACTATCCATTAAATAGATATTTAATCTTGTTATCTTGGAGGTCCTTCAGATGAAATACATTATTTCCCATGATCTCTAAATCTAGTATGGCCTAATCCATAGTGGGGCAAACTTGTCACGTTATCTTTTATTCTCATGGGCTTTATCCCAAAGTAGCATCAAATTTGAAATATTGAATGCTTTGAATTTTTATCTCTTATCAAACCACTGCTTGACCACATCTTAGTGTTTTTAGAATGTCCACTATAAGGCCTCAATCCTTAAATCTTCCATTTATATTATGTCAAGTAGTCTTGATTCTGCTTTATCACTCAGTTTCATGTAGTCCTACATGAACTAATAAGTGTGTAGCTTTAGAATAATTAGTAATATAGGGTTGCATCCATACACCAATAGGTAAGGTAAATATTTAATAGCTTGCTTGTGTCTAGTTTGGTCTATCCAAATAACATACTTCAATAAATTATGCCAATCCCTAGGATTTTCTTCAACATTTCTTAATTTCATCGATCATATTTTTGTTTATTGATTCTGTCAGTCCATTTCCTAAAGGGTAATGGTTAGAAGCTGACCTAATAATAATATGATTATCATGTGACCACTCAATAAATATCACCAATATGAAATATAGTCCATTGTTACAAACTAGAGAAATAGGCATACCAAATCTAGTTGTTATGTGTTCCTCCAAGAAATGAATCACATCTTGTGCTCTATAATTCTTTATGGATATGGCTTCGATCCATCTAGTATAGTAGTCTATAATAGTAAGTAAAAATTTATGGCCTACCAAATAATTTGGGTTAATGACACCAATAAAGTCTAAACTCCATTGGGAAAAAGGCCTTCCTTCAATAATTGGTTGTAAAGGCATTACTGCATCTACTTCTCTCCTAGCTAGAGCTTGGCATTCATGGCATGTTCTCACATGAGTGTGAGCATATTTGAAAATTGTTGGCTATTATTATCCCATTCTTAATATCTTATGGGTTGTGGTATTTCTAGAAGGATGACCACTACCCATCTTATGATGCAAGTTCTCTAATATTTATTTAGCTTCATCTGTAGATACATACTTGAGGTAAATACCTTCATAGTTTTTTATATAGAAGAATCCCTTCTTGATCATGTAATGAGTATATTTGAGCCTCAAATATCTCTTCCTCTCTTTATTGAGCTTGAGGGAACATGTTCTTATAAGTAAATACTATACTATATTAGTATACCATTCTCCTTTAGATATTTGAGATTCACATACCTCTTCAATTATGATGGGCATATCTAGTTCAGTCATAAACTGAATAATGCCTTGCCCTCAAATGATCTTTGTAAGCTTGATCTATATGTTGAGTTTTTATAGTTTGGCCATCTATTTACCTTGTTACTCTTCTAGATCATTATATGATAGGGTGAAATTGATAGTAGGATCAAGCACAATGGCAATGACTTTATTCCTCAAGATGTAATGCTAAATTTTTTTCATGGATTTGACAAGGGAAAAAATCTATTTGTCAATCATAGAATATCTAATTTTTGCATATTTCATATTTGTGCTCATAAACATGATTAGATTCCTGATCTTGTACTTATTCTATATGATGATAGAAAAAATCATATGTTATGAAGCAAATGAGTATAGGTATAAATATTTTTTAAAATTTAGACTGATCAACACTGGAGCTTGTAATATTGCATCTTTAATGTATTAGAAGGACTTTTACACTTCACCTATCCACTCTATTTTGGAATTTTACTTGAGCATGGTGTTTAGAGGTCTAAATTTTTTTAAAAATCTTGAGATGAATTTCCTTATGAAGTTAATATTTCCAAAGAATGATTTAAGCTCCTTCTTGCTATTGAGTGGCTGAATTTTTGAAATTGCCTAAATTCTATTTGGATCTATGGTAATCCCATCCTTGGTGATGATATGACCCAAAGTCTTACATTCAATCACTTTGAATATGATCTTGTTTGGGTTTAATGAAGCACCAAACCTTTTGCATCTTTTGAATATAGACTATAAGTGATTTATATGGTCTTTCATATTCTTTGAAATACTGTAAGATCATCTATGTAGATGATTATGAAAT
Organism: Torreya grandis; assembly: GCA_037957365.1. Taxonomy (NCBI): domain Eukaryota; kingdom Viridiplantae; phylum Streptophyta; class Pinopsida; order Cupressales; family Taxaceae; genus Torreya; species Torreya grandis. Next base: position 1,083,241 of record JARHVA010003320.1, on the reverse strand, counting down.
TTTTTGTTAATCCCTTGAAATCATGATCCATGGCATGTTTAAAGGTATCTCTTATATTTATCAAGCCAAAAGGTATCCTTGTATATTCATAAGTTCCCCACTTCATGGTAAGCATCATCCTTATTCTATCCTCAGATTGTACCAGTACCTGATTGTAGCCTAAAAATCCATCTAAGAAGAACATCATTTCAGAACCACTTACTATTTGTATCACCTCATCTAGAGAAGGTAGGGTATAATTTTCCTTATAAAAATCCTTATTCAGGTTCCTAAAATTGACACATAATCTGATCTCACCATTCTTTTTTCTTACTGGGACCAAATAAGCCATCCAAGTAGAATGTCTTACTAAAAAGATTACTTTTGCATTTAAAATCTTTTCTAATTCATTGAGAGGATCTAGAATAGGATTGACTAGCCTTTGCCTCTGCCTAAATGGTTTATGATCTATCTTTAAATGAATCATATGAGTAATAACCTATGGGTTATATACTTTCAAATCTTCATATGTCTAAGCAATGACGTCCCTATATCAAGTGATTAAATCCTTCACTTGTTATCTCTCTTTTGGGGTGAAATTGAGATTAATATTAACATAATGTGGGATATGTTTATCTCCTATATTTTCCTTTCTAAAGTTTGATTCATTGACCTTTGGCTATCTTAGTTATTATGCTTGAATATCTATGTCGAATGGTCTTTCTAAGAAGATCAAGCTAGCTAGAATTTGATTCTCTTTGAGATGAAGAATGCCATCTTTGTCTAATTACTCTTGAAAAAGGTGATTAATGTCCTTATCATCAATGATTTGGGATTCAAAATCCCTTGAATTAGTTAAAAACTAAATAATCTGCTAGTCATCATCAAAGACTTGGAAATTTTATATGTTATTTGGAATAGAAGGGTATAATACCAATTCAATAGAGATTTTTTTTACCTTAGATTATTGTATCAACTCTAGATTAGTAGAAGTAGTAGCTAATGATTCAGTAGTTTGATTTTTATCTCTATGAAGTACTACTATGTTGAAAGTTTCAAAGCTTTCAATCAAGTCCCATGTTCTATGTTTGTATCTCTTTAAATAAGATATCTTGTATTGGTATTTATTTATGACTTGATTGACCACCAGTTCTGAGTCTCTAAATAATGATATTTGCTTCAAATTATTCTTGAGTACAAAATGTATTCCTAGAACTAAGGCCTCATACTCAACTCTATTATTAGTACATAGAAATTGTACTTTATATGCTACCAATAATTTTTTACCTTGTAGATCAATCAACTCAGTTCCCATGCCTGATCCTTGCTCAGATCTAGTGTCATCAAAGTTTAGAGTCCATATCTAATTGGAAACTTTAGATTATAAATTTTGTACTTGATTATACATAGTAAAAGTATAAATATCAAGGCTAGGCAACTCAGACTTTACCTCTTTATTCTTGACATTATACTCTGTAATGGGATACTTCATTCTTGGCTCTCTATCAATATTGATTTGATTTTCAAATTCTCTCCATGGAAGCCATATGTGGTAAAATTCTATAGAGAAATATTCATTGAGTACTTTAGACTAGTCTCTACTTAGCAACAAACCATAGCCTTCAGGTATGTCCATCACTAGAATATCAATGGTTATCTAAATACATGATTTAGAGGCTACTTAGATATGAAAATACCTTCATTCACCAACTATATGGACCACTATATTTTCCAATTGTGAAAATTTCCTCTTTGAATGGCTTGGCATTAAACCAAGATTTTGACATATGGATGTATGCATGATAGTTGTAGATGCTCCAGAATCAACTAAATAATTATGAATGTTCTTATCAAATGCCCAAATAGTCTAAAAGAAGGGTGGAAATTTTGGATTACTTTTATAGATGACATTGGTATTAGATGATTTTGATTTGTCTATAGATTCTTTTGTTTTCTCCATAGGCATCTTCTTAGTAATGGTCTTATAGAGCAACTTCTTTTATTCAACACTCTTAGCTAACTCATGAAGAGTTATATTCACCTTGATATTATTCATATCCTTAATAATGTTGTATCTTACTTTACTTGGTTATTCCTTGATTTTGTACTGATATTTACCCTTTGGAGGGGGTGGATTATTATCTACTTTAGGATTAGGAGGAATCATTGTGGTATTTGGAGGAGTTGATGTTGTGAGTGGCTGCTTATTCCTTAGATTATATACACCTCTCTAGAACTACTATAAAGTGTGAAATTCATCCATGTGGTCCTCCATCTCATTTTCATATTCACCTAAAAAGGGAAACTTGTGAGTTTCAAATAACATGGTAGTGATGGAAGAGCCATGATTTAGATGATGCTCAAGTGGATTATGCATGTAATCTTGTCTAACCACCTCTCTTTATAAGATTTTGAATCTTATATAAAATTTAATGCAGTTGAACTCACCATGATCAGAAGTATTATGAATTTTTCACTAATTAGGAAGATCCATCTCTACTATGTTGATCTTTGGGAGCTTGTTAGGCTGCTCCATATTATTCACAAGCCTATTAAATGGTCAGTTGTACCTTTGAAATCTAGCATTCTGATTACTAGCTGAGCCATTGGCATTGACCATCTTCCTTTGCATATTTAAGAAATCATTGATAAAATTTTGAACCATCTTGTATATAGAATCCAATTCTACTTTTGTAGAATTAGTGCCTTTCAAAACAATAATAAGAGATGTAGTAGATTATTGATTCAGTTGATATTTATTACCCTATATGTGATTGTTCAAGAAATCATAGTTTGGATGCATTTTTTGTGTTATGTAAAGAAATGTATATAACTAGTTCTAATTAAATGTTGGGACATTCTACCTTACATGTGGAATTGGATTCAACATGGGAAAACTGTTAGGTGGGCACCTAAGGATTGAGCTATATGTCAATATTAATGGTTTCTTCAAATGTTCATGACAAATTGTTAGCTATAATAACTCTCCTTAGGAACACCATAGTAATCAGATCCAACATGTTCTTATAAATCTCTAATGCTAATGATTCTTCTAGTTTATACTATGGGGTTAACCAATTGTACATGTTTTGAAATCTTGCATTGAAAGCATAGATAGGCTTATTAGGCTCTCTCTTCATACTAGTGAAGAGCTGGTATATTATGCTTAGATTGGTAACGCATCCAAATTATGTAAGAAGATTAACTTGACACTCATCCCAAGAAGTGATGGAGTTATTCATTAGATTTGAATACCAATCACAAGAAGCATCCATTAATGTAAAAGGAAATAATTTGCATGTAATATCTTCATCAACAACATTCATTAATCTCAAAGTAGCTTTGAAAGATTTGATATGCTCTTCTACTGACGAATGTCATTTGACTCTTTATTTAATCAATGTTCAATTGATGTCTTATCAACTAGGACTAGTGTCCAAAGCTATCTACAGTAAGGTATAGGATGTTAGATATAGAAGTATTCTTATGGGGTTGTTTAATGGTCATATTCTAACTTTGATTAATGAAATAAATGTGTCCTAAACTACTTGATTCACTCTTGTGCTGAAAAGGAAAATATGTAACTATTTAATCAAATAAATCCACTCTTTTGCTTTAAAGTAAAATCATACTCCTATTTACGCTTGCATGGAAATGGAGATGTTTAACTAGAAAAGGATATTTGCTTCACACATTTGCTATAAAAGAAAACACACTTTGCTTGGAAAGGAAATGACTTTGGAATAAGGAAATGCCTTTTAAACTGTGAATTTGTTTTGATGTTTTTAAGAATGAATGCAAACATTAACAAGATTTTAATTAGTTATAACAAAGAGTAAGAGAACATAACATAAGTACCATACACAATTCTTGGTTCTAAGGAGAGTGGGCCCTTTCTCCTCTCAGACTTAGGAATAAAGATTAATTAATGCTAGAAAATGAAGTGATAATTCATAAAACTAAAATGATTACAATTTGGCTAAAACCTATAATATGCTTGTACATATCTTTCCTCTATTCTCTAATAATTTTCAATGACAAAATTCTTACCTTTTATACTAATATAATCAATTCAAAATAGGATGCAAAGAAATAGGATTCCTTGGTTGATCCACTCATCCAAAGATAGGAGATTGGATTTCCAAGAGATCCAATTATTCTGATGAAATATATATACTATCCTATAATAGTCCTAAGATCCAAATATATATAACTTTATCAAAACTAAATCCTAAAAAATAGCAGGTGGGTATTTTACTCATTTGACTCCAACTAAAATGATTCTCTCTCATCTTATCTAGAATCCAACTTCCCTATTTGTAGCTTTATCTTTACAAAATCCATAGAATTGACCTTATAGAGTCGATAGGAATGAGCCTATGGAGTCTGTAGAAATAAGCCTATAGAGTTTGTAGAAACAAGCCTACAAAGTCTATAGAAAAAAGCCTATGGAGTCCATAGAAACAAGCCTATGGAATTCATGGAAACAAGCCTATAGAGTTCGTAGAAACATTCTATGTGAACTTGTAATTCTGCTATATGGAGATCAAAATTGAACTTTCACTATACATCGCTTGTGTCTTCTTCCTGAGCATTCTTCACAACAAAAAATCACTAAAACATGCTATGTATTAGATAGTAAAGGTTTAGTCTTTGGTTCAATATAAACAAGATAAGTATCTATTTTCCATGTAATAGCTATCTAAAAATCCATGATTTGCATACAATAATATCTTTAGAAAGATGAATTGAGGGAAATAACATGTCAATAATGAGGCATATTCTGAGCTCATCATCTACTATCCTTACTCTTGAAGGATAAAAGGATGGAGATACTTATCAGAGTTTTGAGGTAAATCATGCACATCTCCTAGGATGGAAATAATAGATCTAACCAACTAGGGTAGTTATTGAGCTATTGGCTAATTAACAAGTAAAGGGTTCCCTATGAGTAAAAGATTCCTTGTTAGAGGAGGTGGAATTTTCTAAATTAAGACTATTGGCATAGTTATAGGTCTCTTATGATTTGATAAGGGTGAAACTAAAAAACCAACCTAGGAATTAGATCTGGTCACTCTCATGGGTGACTCCTGTATAAATCTATGTAAAGGATAACTACTATTATCAGGGGTATTGGCCCTCCTAGTGCCAGTGGTACTATTAATCCAAGTTTTATACCATCATAGTCAAATGAGGTAGCCTCTAACATTTTAGGATTTTAATGGAGGTAAACTCCACTCTAGGGCATGAGTTGTAGGAATGCAGTCTATTATGGCATGTTGATGGAATAACTAGTAGGGCATGTAGGTTGTTGATAAGGTTTTTTGGATGGAGGTGTGGTTCCTAAAAGGTAGTGAATCTCTATGTGAGTTAGATGGATGGTTGGATTCTAATATAAAGTGGATATATCTAAAAAAAACTCAAAAAAAGGAGGGAAGGGTAAGGCAAAAAAGAAACCTTTTATGGTTTTCAAGAATTACTTCCTTAGTTGGTTTCTAAAAGGACAAGAACTCTCAAAACCTATGCCTATTGCTATAAAAAATTACACACACATAGTTAGACACAACTAAGAAGTCAAAGGACATAAAGATGCAAAAAAATTATAGGCCTTAGACAAAGGTTTCTCCTTTTAGGGTAGCTATTACACACCTTTAATCAAGAGATTATGGCTCAGGATAGTGAAGTATCTAGGGTAGCTATTACACACACATAAAAAACTACATCCAATAAAGTACTCATGCACAATCAAAATTATGAATCAATTTGAACTTGACTATCTTAACCAATATATTTACCAATATTTTAATAGATATTGCACATCTACATATTAATACATCAATCAAAATAATCAAGAATCCATTTGTAGCTTTTGCACATTAAAGATTATTGAAATATACAAACAAATAAAGTAACAACCAATTACACAAAAATTGGAAAGAAAATACAAAAATACATTTGCTGATGATCAAAACCGATGTTGATCTTGTATTTAAAAATTCTCTAACAAAAATCTAAGTTGGATTACAACTATTTATATAGACTTGGGGAAGGGGTCATCTCATCTTTCAAGTTCATGCAAGGTCATTACATGTGATAGTTAGAGCATGAGTTCTAACTGTGGTCTAAAACCATATAAAATTCTACTTATAGTTATCTATTTAAAATAACATTTACAAAATCTATGCAACATGTGCATGTGTATAAAGATAGAGGCATTTTTTTACAATTATATCTCAAACTATATGCAAACTACAAATATATGCACTATTTTACAAAACTATACATGCCTCCTTTATAGGTTGTGAGAAAAACCTATTAGATATTTTAGATTAGCCACCTTCAAATGGAACTAAGACATGCATTGAGAATAAGTATCATTGTATCAATCCTTTAAAACCAGTGACACTATGACTAATCTAACATGACTGTGCATTACATGTTATCTATGCCTCTCATTGAGTTTGGACTTTTGAAAAATTTACTTGGGACTCACACCATCATATACCTATGTGTGATGGAATGAGATCATGCCATTTGGGAGCTCCATGGGCTTCTTAGGCTCTTTTTCAAAACACACTCCATTGCTTAGCACTTTTTCACCATGTGGAAACTTCTCACTTATCCTAGTACCTTTGAAAATCCTCCATCAATATCACAACATTGATCTTGATGTACTAGGTTCCCATGCATCATTGGATAACTACATATTAGGCTACCACAATGTTTCCACTCAAAATTATCATGAAGCTTTTAAATAAATCCTTTATTGTCATGCTTGATTTCGCACCATCAATTTTCAGTATGTGAGTTAACACGCACCGTAGATCTTGGTGCTTGAATTTTTTACTCCCCAAGAGTTTGAAACTTTTATTTTCCATATTTTATCCTATAAAACATAAATGCAAAATTAATTTAACATATATACATAATAAAGTTACTGACTATAGGGGTGACACTTGGCAATTTCCTAGAGACTTTGGTCTATTGTCATTGGTAGTATGGTATTAGTTTTGGCCATTTTGTGTGGGTGAATTTGTTTTGGGAATTTTATCTAAGTCATGTTTATCATTATGTAAAATGTTTTAGAGAAAATGTCTGAAGTAATTATCTTGAAGGGTATGCCTTAATTCATCGAGCAAAATGTCCAAGACATACAATCCAAAGGGATTGCATTTTTGTCAAACAAAATATCTAAGATGAAAAGTTTAAAAGAATTGGATCAAAGGAAAAAGGCTTGGGAAAAAAGTCCTAAAGGGCAAGAAGTCTTGAAAGGCAAGGGTAAAGGGTAAAATATCTTGGATAAAATGTTTGAAGGAATTAGCCTAAGGACAAAGTCTCAAGATAAAAGTCCTGAAGGAATTTTTTCAAAATGTCAAAAGGTACTTTAAAAAAGGCTAAAGGGTAGGTGAGTTAAGGCTGAAGGGTAATTTTTGAAAGGGTAAAAATCCAAAGGGTCTAATTCATAGGGTATTTCATCTATGACAAAAGTCTCGAAGGATCTACTTCATAAAGGTTGAAGGGCTATTAAAAAGGGCCAAAGGGCAAGTATGTAGGGCAAAAGGCCCATTAAAATTATCCCAAAGGGTAAGTGCGAAATTTTTGAAGGGTAGGTTCTAGAGGGAAAAATTTGAAAGACATATGTCTCAGAAAAAATATCTGAAAGAATTGGCTCGAAGGATAAAGTCTCTTGAACAAAATGTTTGAAGGAATGCTTTGAAGGGCCAGTCTCAAAAAGACCAAAGGCATGATGTCTTAAACAAAATTTTCAAAGGAAAATTCCTACAAACCCAATTCTATTGGGGAAATTGTTCCAAACAAACTATCTACAACAATATCCCCAACAAAGATAAGTCTGTAGGCCAAAATCCCACAATAATAAGTCCAAAACATAAAGGCCAAAGGAATTTAAATAATAGACAAAATACTTGACAAAGACAAATTGCATAAGTCCTAAAAGGAAAATACCAAATACATAAGACAAATATAAATAATTAGACTATGAACATAATAACAACACCATTTTACTAAAGTTTGAAAAATTCAATAATAAATCTTATCATAGATTTTGCATAAACATATAGAAGAGGGGATCAAATTCAAGACTATATTTTGAAAAAAGTGGGTCCCCATTTCCATAAAGAAAGAGGAGATTTTGGGTACAACATGTTGGGTGAATATTTTGTCATCAAGCAACCGATGATAAAATGGGCATATCAACCACAGTATAAGGATATTTATACAGTAAAAAGTGTGGGATTACCACATCATAGTGAGAAAAATCTCTCCTCTCATCAAGGGGAGGTTGCCTATAAACTACTTATAAATTAATATGAATTAAAAATAGACTCAAGGGTGAGATTACACCATCTATCTCTCTTTTTTTAGAGATGATATTTACAAAGCAAAAGAGAAATCCTGGTTGATGAATGAAATTATTTCTCTTCTTTCAAAAATGACGTTCAGTAAATGGCAAAAAATCTTCTCAGATAGTAACTAGATCTATGAGAAACACATGAAAGCACAAAGTCTTTCATTATTCCCCTTGCTAATTTGAAATGTACATAATATTAGAGTGAAGTGTAGCTCAAAGTCTTCACCTAAAACTACAATAGAGCGTAAGATCACAAAGGGTAAAAGCAATTCAAAGCCTTGCTAATATCCTTTCTGCTAAAACATGGAAAATATGAAATAAAGGTAATTATAATAGCTCAAAGTCTTCATAATTAACTTCAGAACATCACCAAATAATTTACACACACACTTTGCTTATTTAATCAAATAGATGAGAGATTATTAGGAAAAAAAACATAAGAAAGATCTCCTAAGTAACACAAATTATTCTAATACAAAGTCTAAAAGTAACCTATTTCTCATTTATTAAAGAAAATATGATTTACAATTTGAGATCAAAGTCTCAGGGAGCATCTCAATTTTAGTAGAGTTTTTGCTCTCCATTATCAAAAAGATGATCCATTACAAAAGAGGCTCCCTCTCTATATATAGGGAAAAGCCTTCAAAATTGAGAAAAGACTTAAATATTAAAACCTAGTCAAAGATGAGTCTCCGTTGACTTTGGAACTTTTCTAGATTTTTACATGTAATTAAACATAACAAAAGTACATGTGAAAATGTCCTAAGTCAATTACAAAGTGCATGAGAAAAATGGAGAAGAAAGCATAGAAGAATAGTTTAATTTTTGTCGCCAACCTTCTTTAGATGAGCATCATATGTGGCGATAGCTACCTGTATCCTGATACTATCTGGCACAATAGTATTTTTGAAGACCACCTTAACCCTGACTGTGGCATCTTTGACTACTGTGATTGATTTTGCATGACTAGTTAACCTAGTTCTCAGATTGTCTAGAGTTAACTGATTATCTAAGATATTGTCCATAGAAGCCATTGAGAATTCTTTCTCCTTGAATTCCTTTCGGATCATACCTTCAAACTATTGAATCATTCTTCTAATAAAATGAATTGGTTGTCTTGAGAGGTAAGTTTGCAAGGTAACTCCTCCAATTTGTGCAATAGACTGATATCACTTTGTTCACTGGCATCCTTGGAAGATTCAAGGTTGTTGATCAATTCCTTAAGCACCTAGATCCTATATATCAATGATTCTTTAGTTTCAATATAAGAATCTCTATCGACAATGATGCCGATTGATACTAGGGTACGTATTTTTAGCTTCTTCATCTCTATCCACTTGCTAAGATATTTATCTGTGCTTTCAACCTCCTGAGAAATAATATTGATAAGATCATCTAATTCTATTCTTACTTTTCTCATTTTACCCATCTTCTCAGACAACTCTGTGAGCAAGGAAATCCCCTGTGCATGCATCTTATCCAGGTAGTCTTCAAGTACCTTTCCCTTTAGATAAATCTTTTCTAATTTTTGAATTATGAGATCATATATGGAGAAATCCTCTAGAGTTACCACTTCTAGAGAAAAAGTGAATCTCCTTATTACTGTGGTCAAATGTTCCACCATCACCTTATAATGATCCTTCATTTCTCTTTCCCTATCAAATTTATGAACCATAATATCCATTGTGGATTGAAAATCACTCTTAACACCCTCATGAGTTATCTTCCCTAACTCAACTCGAGAAATAGAGTAGCTTCTCATATCAAAATTTTCAAGAGTCACATCTTGTGGAGGTTTGGATATTTCCAAAAATTTGTGCCCCTTATCTCCAATCATCTTCGAAAGGATCTTTGGCTTCTTAGGGGTCTTATCTTTCACTAGCACCATTTTACCAAGGTCAAATTCATATGGAGAGATGGCCTATTTTTTCCTTTTGGGTGTAAAAGTTAATAACCATGGTGGGAGAGCAGAAGCACTTACATTAGCATCAGTTCCTATGGTTGGCATCACTAGGGTAGCACCCACACTACTGGTGGGAACAATGGGTGTAGTATCAGTTAAAACCACACCTACTACTAAATGGTCGAAGGTAGAACTATCCTCGATGTTAAAAGATGAAGATGACAGATTGGGGATGGATCCTGATGAACGAAGAACATCTCCTGAGGCACTTTGAGGGTCACCAAAAATAAATTTAGAAGGAGAGGTGGCTCCAAAAGAAGGAATAATGATTGGAGAAATAGGTGAAGAAGTTGTACTAGGTGAGTGGGGTGGAGAAGAAGAAATTATTGTGACTGGCTGTGCACCTTCTTACAGAGATCGAGTTTTTATTACCTATTGACCTATAGGCTTGTCATCTATTTCTATCTACCCTACTGCTGGATCTTTGGCACTTTGTTTCTCAACCTCCATAGCTATTATCTATGGCCCTTTCTCTAAAACTTTTGATTTCTTTGATACAAAAATGATCCTAGGCTTATGGGGCCTAGAAGGAGAAGGGACATCACCTTTATTCTTCATTTAGTTTTTTTCCCTTCTCCTTGTCTCTTCTTGAAATTTAGCCTCTGATCTTGTGATGAACTCTTTTAAGGTGATTCCTTTGTTTTCTAACCAATCATTGGTGTTTGCCAATATTGGTTCTAATCTCATCCTCAAGGAGGTCAACTCCTTTTGAGACCATTGGATCAAGGGAAGAGGAGCGTTGGCAGTTTGTTTAGCATGATACCTATTATTGATCAGATCTCCATCATCTACTAGATTTGTAGGGATATCAATGAGCCCCAAATATTCTATTTATTCAAGAGATAATCTACTATAGTCTATCTTTTTAATATCTTCCATTGTCCTTAAATTGATCCAAATGTCTTCGATCATAGGTTCATAGAACTGGGTCTTCCTCTTAATCATGTCTTTCAAACCTCTGTAGTTAAAATTGGGCCTCCTTTTGAAATGATTCATGGTTACAAGTTGCATTTTAGTCTCCATTGCCCTAGCTTTTATAGCGATCAACACTGAGTACTTGCCAATTTCAATGGGGAACCTAAAACTAGGTTTCTTGAGTTCCATCTGCTTATTATGTACTACAATAATTTTGTTACATAGCTCCATCAAGACCAATTTATCTAAGGGAAATATTGGGAGCATATGGGGATAACCTTGGAAAAAGCCAACTCATAGATAAAAAAAGAAAAGAACTACAAGAACATACAGCTGAAGTCATTCACAATGGTCTAAGCTTCATTCAACACTATTTTTTATTCTAATTAAGGGTAAAAAAGACAAAAATACCATGAAGAAAGCATTATTTACCATCCTAAAATGATGGATTGAACCCTTTAATGTCAACTGAGGGTAATATTGATATACCAAGGTCATTTTCCTGTCCCCCTCTGATGTTAAACTTAGAAAGGTTCTTATTGATGCTAAAATGTATAATAGATATGAAGTCATGTAGAACTTCAAGGTAGTAGACACCTTTGTCAATTGCTCATGTAGAGCATTGCTAATTTCCCCCCCAGAAGATGACTTGTTTACCCTGGAGAATTATCTTAATGAAGGGATACATCCACTCATGAAACTGAGAGAAAGAAGATAAAACTCGTACTCTAATAAGAAGAGTAATCAAGTCTCTAACCTCTTCAATAAAATCGCTCCTTAGAAAGTTCTATGGCCATCTAGACAAGTTTTCTCTAGGAGTTTTGAGCCATCTATTGTTGATTACCTTCTTTGCCTTCTCAAGATATTTATCATATTAATTTTGTGCTTCAACTAAGTCGATCTTCAACACTTCAATAGTGGGAGGGCACATGAACACTTTGTTGATGAACTCAGGGTCTAGTTGAATTACTATGTTGCCACTAGCATCTACTACAAACCTGGTATCTTTGTTATAGAACTAGGTGCACTGGAGAATGAAATCTATGTGATGAGATACCACTAGAAAAGAGGAGACCAGATGAATATTGTTCTCAATTATCCTCTTCATTTCCAAGCTAGGATTGTTTACTTTGGTTCTCTCTACAAACTCGACTATATCTATGTGCCTGATCTCTGTATCCCTAATGTCATCAACATTAGAAGTAACTAAGGTGATTGGAAAAATACCTTGATATTAGTACTTCATCATCTTTGACTTCTTTAGAGAAACCTCAGTCATTGGGATGAGCCTTTATTGAAAGTATATTGATGAAGAAGGATCTTGAAGGGAAACTGTGATAAGAATCATGATTGCGTAATTAGGAAAATATTGGTAATCTAGGAAAATTGCACATTGGATGATCATGACCAGGGAAATGCACTTGAAAGGGATAAGGTGTGAGTAGGTTAGAAAGTGAAAGGGAAGTGGGCTCAAAAGAAAAAAAAATGAGAAAAATGAAATTTTTCTTAGAGTTAAGTTTTTAGAGAGAAAGCATGCATGGGTGGCAAAAATTTCTGCCCTTTCATGTTGATAACTGTCATTATGCATAGGTGGTGAAAATCACTACCAATGCACATTGGGAATGATAAATTTACATCAGTAGTGAATTTCACTACCTATGCATGCTAGAAGTCAAGAAGTTTTCATAGGCAGTGAAAATCATTGCCTTTGCACAAATTGGGAAGTTTGAGTTTGTGTATCGATGGTAAATTTTGTTGCCTCTACATGAATTAGTATTTTCATTTAAGGGCGGTGAAAATCGCCACCCTTGCATGAAATGGCAAGGTGGGAACTATGTGAGGGTGGTGATTTTTTCCACCCTTACATGGGGAAGAATGGAAGGTAGTAATGGCGGTGAAAATCACCACTGTTACATGGGAAGAGGCAAAATGTGTAAGGGCAGCAATTTTCACTGCCATTACAAGAGAAAGAATGATCAAAGGGTGCAAAGGGGAAGAAGGTTTTCCATGCAGTTAGATTGCCTCATCGATGGGAAAAAGGAGGAAAGGGGAAGAAAAAACAAAATAAAACCTAGACCTAGAACGAAAAGAGGAAAAATAACATGGAGAAGAGAAGAAAAATAAAAAAATAAAACAAAACCAAAATAGGAAGAATAAAAATGCAAAACCCTACCTGATAATCATGAAACAATGCTTGAATCCAAGGAAAACTTAATTCTACTTGCTTTCTTGATTATCCAGATGCAGGGAGGAGGAGATGCAAAGAGAAATGAAAATAAATGAGGAGAAAATGGGGTTAAATGGGGTGAAAATTGACCCTAACCACTCGACATGTGCGGCCATAAATATTACGTGTGAAAATTGAGACCATGTAGGGGAGGCAAATTTTTCTACCTCTGCATGTGAGGTTTAAAAAAAGGGATGCAGGGGCGTAAATTTTGATACTCCTACATGAAATGGACCAAAATAGATGTAAGGGTGGCAATTTTCACCGCTCCTACATGAAGGATGCAAGGGTGGTGAAAATCACTGCCTTTGCATGGAAACTAGAAAACCACATGTAGGGGTGGCAAAAATTGCTGCCCTTACATGTCAACTCAAGAAAACATCTAACCTGAAAAGAGGGAAAATTTGTCACTTGATGGCATCAAGATCGTAATGATTTTCATGTTTTTGAGAAAATGTACCTAGGGAACATCACAAACTTTGAATGATGCCAGTTGAGCAAACATGAGATCAAGAAAAACTTACCTCAAAAGGTGAACTTAGAGTGAAAAACATAAAACAAACAAGTTTCATAAGGGTTGTTCCAAAAACAACATTTATTTACTTTCATTGATCGAACTAATTGACAGGAGTAGAAACCAGTCTCTAAGTGCCTTCATCCAAGCCATTGGGCTATGGAGTCAAGCCAAGAAAGGAAAAGACATAAAAAACCAAAAGAAAGTAAATAAATGCAAAAACTATACAAATGTACAAGTGAACTCATTTAATACTTCAAGGATTGAAGTGTTTTAAATGTTGCCCACTGTGAGGTAGTGAGAATGGTGCTCCATATTGATACTCTAGCAAAAAGCTATTTTCACCATAGATCTGATGAATGGTAAATAGACCTCTCCACAAAGAATTAAATTTGCCATGCATTCTTTTTGGTTCTCTCCTCTTGTCCCACAACAAGACTTGATCTCTAATATAAAAATCATGCATCCTTGCCCTCTTATTGAAGAGTTTCTTTACCTAATTTTGGTGTGTAGTAATCTAGTCCACCACCATGGTTCATTGCTTATCTAATTCAGTTAGGCACATGATCCTTTTATCAATAGAATTTTTGAAGGTTGAATCTTTGATTGCCTTTGCCAACCTGAGCGCTGGTAGTTCCAGGGTGATTGGTATCTCTGCATTCAAACCATACAAAATTTGGAATGGTGACATGCCTATTGCCCTCTTAGGTGTAATCCTATCTACCCACAAAGCATCAAATAATGCTATATACCAAGTCCTCTGATTATTGTCTACTAGTTTCCTAATAATAGTGACCAGATTCTTGTTGCTTGATTTTACTTGGCCATTTCCTTATGGAAAATAATCAGAAGTGTGGGAGAGGGTAATTCCATAATAAAATTAGAACTGGGTAATCTCATGAGAAGAAAAATAGGCTACATTTTCTATTATAATCTTAGTTGGAACCCTAAATTAGGAAATAATATTTTACTTAAGAAAATTACATACTACTTCTGAAGTAGCTTGTTTAGTTGGAATGGCTTCCACCCATTTGGTAAAGTAATCAGATGTAGTGAGGACATAATTATGCCTGACACTTGAGGATAGGTTCACTGCACCAATGAAATCAATACCCCATTATTGAAAAGGTTCTTCAATTACCACTAGCTTGAGGAGTAACATGGCTAATTTAGGTTTCCCAATGAATTGTTGACACAAATCACACATACGCACCCATTTGTAAGCATCTTGAAATAGTGTAGGCTAATAATATCTCACTCGTAGAATTTTATGAGCCATAAATAGTGTATAAAAATGTCCTCCACAAGCCAAATTGTGGAAGGACTCCAAAAGTTTACCTTGTTTCACCTTATTAATGCAATGAAGAAATACCCCATCAAGGTTTCTCTTGTACAAACCATTGTCCCATAAAACATAGTTAACAGCCTTTAGCTTAACATTCCTTTTTTCTTTGTAGGATATATGAGTGGGACACTCACCATAGGTAAGAAAATGAGTGGTATTGGAATACCACTCATCAGTAGTAGTGACGAAGAGAACCGTAGGCACATCTTCGACCTTTGTTTCTTCATTTCCTATTTCTTTGGGGATATTATCAACAATCAACTAGTAAAGCCCCTTTTCCCACACAAGATTGGTAGGTTTGATATCAATTTCAAACTCTTGAATCTTAGAAATTTAATTTCCCTTTTTATTACTAAACTCTTATTGAGTTAGAATGGACTTCACCGTTGTGTTAGGCACCAAAACCACAGTATGTGAATTCAGGATATAAAATCTGAAATGCTTCACTACCTTAACCATAGCATAAGCATGTTTCTCCATATTTCAATATTTTAATTCATGAGCTTTGAGAGGACAAATCATAAATGATATAGGAGATTCCACACCTTCTTTGTTTTTCTAAACTAAAATAGCTGAAAGTGTATGATCAGAAGCATAACTATATATTATGAAGTCTTTGGTATAGTTTGGACAAACTAGAATTGGTGCATGGGCAATCACTTTTTTGATGTCTTAAAATGTTGACTTGCCTTCTGTAGTCCATTAGAAAGTGATTTTTCCCTTCATCATGTCCACAATGCGGTGAGTCTTCTCTATAAATGCTGGAATGAATCTTTGTAGAAAATTCACCTTCCCAAAGAAAGAATGAACTACAATCTTACTAGAAGGAAGAGAAAGACTTTGGATAGATTTGACTCTTTCTAAGTCAAATTTTATACCTTCTCGAGATACAGTGTGATCAAGAAATTTACCTTCTGTAACCTCAAAAACTGACTTCTTGGGATTAAGAGAAATACCATTTTGCTAATAGCGTTCCAACACTTGTTGTAGATGATGCAAATGATCAGGATGATGTTTGGAAAAAATGGTCAAGTCGTTAAGATATACCACACTAAACTTTCCCATTTCATCTTTGAAATCAAGATCCATTACTCTTTGAAAGGTAGCTCCAGCATTGATCAAACTAAAAGGCATTCTGTGATATGCAAAAGTGCCCCAAGGTGTGGTGAAAGCAGTCTTATGTTGATCAGCTTCATTGACTTCTATTTGATTGTACCCAAAAAAACTATCTAACATTGATAACTTTTTTGAACCAGTCACTATTTGTAAAACTTGGTCCATGATGGGTAGAGGGTAGTTATATTTTAAAGAAGATTGATTTAGGTTTTTGAAATCGACACAGATACAAATTTCTCTATTCTTTTTTCTTACAGGAAATATGTTAGCAATCGAGGTGGAATGATGGATTGGAAAAATGATTCTCACATTCAACATTTTTTGGATCTCAAAAAGATAGTACTTAATATTTTGGGATTGTATTGCCTTTGTTTTTGCTTGTAAGGTAATGACTCAACCTTAAGAGGAATTCCATGCCAAATTTTCTCAGGCCTGAGAGATTTCAAATCATCATAAGAATATGCCAAAACATCAATGTAATGGCGAAGAAGAGCAGTGAATTTGAGATTTTCATCAAAAGTGCAATAATTTCTAATGTTGACCATTTTGATATTTTCTTTTGTACTCAAATTTATTTGATCAAACTCCTTGGAGGAACTTGAATCCACTTGTCACTGCTTAACATATTTGTCTTGCTTATCAAATAATTTCTCGAGATAAACCAAACCTTTTGGAATTTACCTCGAGAACTGATTCCCATGGTAGAGATTCACTTCTTTCAAAGCTATCCATTTTTTATAAAAAAGTAATGATTTGATTGTCATTGTTAAACACCTACCAATGATTGGCATTATCAGGTACACTTGGTCGAAAGACTAGCTCAATAGTGTACTTGTCCCCTTTAAAATCCTTATGGGGAACCATGAGGGTTGTGGAGATAGTTAATGAGTCTGCACGGTCATTGCATTCTATCAGCATAACATAAATATTTAAAGCATCAAAACTTTCAATACAATCCCATACAAGATTGTGATAATGTATCAATCTTTCATTTTTTGTTTGGTATAGATTCCTTACCTGACAAACTACCAATTCAGCATCTCCAAGGGCATAAAGAACCTTAATACCTTTAGCATGAGAAAATTTTAAATCTAAGTAACATGGACTCATACTTAGCAGTGTTATTAAACTATAGCTTATATGAATAAGGTAAACTTTCTCCTTAAGGGGAGATCAAAATAATTTTGGCTCCAGAACCGGTAAAAGAACAACTGCCATCATATTCTAAAATCTAGACATCATTAGAATTTGATCCTTTCAAAAACTTCTCTTTGTTATTCAGGGAAGATCCTTTGTTGTCTAAACTTTGCTTGAAGAATTATTCTGACTTTGTATCTAAAGTTTTTGAATTGTCACTAAAAGGACTTTCATCTGATGAGATGAAAACATCTTCAGTAGTTAGGAAATAATTACCCATTCTTGATGATTCAAATAAAATTTGGGATTTGAGATTAGATGTCTGGATGACTATATATTTCAATTCTTTCTTAGGAAGCAATTTTTTTATAACACCTTTAACATGTATCCTTGCTTCAGACAAATCCATATTTAATTCTCCACCTACATCTTTGCAAAAATTTCACTCGAGTAAAATACCATAAGAGGCTGGAACATCGGCCACTAAGACCGTCATTTTGATCCTCTTCTCTAGAAAAGCAACAAATGAAAATTAGGCATATTTGATTTGGCCCAAGAGTGGGACTTGCTTATTTTCCATGGATAAACATCTCCCAAAAGTCTTAGTCAAAGACCAAGAGAATTTTCTACCTTGGCAGGCATAACGTTATCAAAAGCTCCAGAGTCTATTATGCAATTACTCAATTTATGACCATTTATCAATAGGGAAACATAGAAAGGTTTTATTTTCCTAGGGGTAGCAAGGGGAGTAGTGACAAGATTATTTTGGGTGGATTTGTTCTTGGAAGAATCATGAGTTACCTTTGGAAAATCTTGTCCTATAGGGGCAGTTTTACTTTTCACATATTCGGCCAGCCTATCAAATTGTTCAAGATTGGCTCACAAGTACTCAATCTCGGTCATTTGAATCTTGTTCTTTTTGGCATGATCAATTATATCAAATAATTGAAATGAGCTAGAGACAAAGGGAAGAAGCCCATCATCATGATCTTTTTTGGGTGTGGCACTAGTCTGAGAGATAGAAGTAGAAGGTACAGGACAATTTGAGGTACTTACTTTCGTATTGGTCACTAGGTCCTTTGATTGGAAAGGTAGTGAAGTCCTTAATTTAGTGATTAGAACCACTAGCTAAGGTTCTTCTACTTTTTATTTATCAACTTGTTGATTTGACTAGTTCTGAGACCTAGTAAAAATAGCGTATGATCCATCAAACACTTTTCCCTTACTTCTAGCTTCATCTTGATAATCTAGGAAACTAATATTAGAGTCGCCAACTAATTCTTCTTCTTGTTCTACAAAGAGATTAGCATCATATTCTTGGTCCAACTCAGGTTGGAGCAATGAATCATGTTTAGCTTTAAGGTAACAAAGTGCTGAGTTAGCTGGTGCTGCTTCAATGGCAAGTTTCCCCTATGGGGGAGGCAGATGATTTGGTTGCCCTTGATTTCTAGAAGCATTGCCTTAATATGATTTTTTTTGAAATGTCCTCCTTGGAATATCTCAATAAGGAGGAGAAAAAATACTTTGGACCATTTGTATTTTCAAGGCTAGCAATTTATTTGTCAATTTTTGCACCATAGGATCTGTGGTGCTCGTAGAAGAACTTTCAACAGGTGAAGAAAATTTATTTTTATTAGAATCTTTATTAATCTTACCTACTAAGATAAGATCATCCTAAACCTCATTATCCAAATTTTGAGCTATAGTGAGATCCATAGGACCAACCTACCTCAACATAAAACTTACTTTAGGAAGTTGTGAGTTGATGAAAAAACACTTGAGGTTCTCCGATGTAGGCTGAGCAATCATAGGAATTCAGTTCTTCAGCTTGTTGAATTTGGCAATGAAGTCTCACATGGGCTCATGAGGTTCCTTCTTCATTTGCATAAGTTGAGCCAACAAGGCATGTGCATCTTCAGTAGGTTTGAACTTGGCCTCAAACTTGGCCTTGAGCGTATTTTAGTCATTTATAGTTTGAGCTTAAAGGTGATAAAACTAGTCGACAGTAGCACCTTGCAAAGTTTCTACAAATAGTCTTCCTACTATATCTTTGTATTCCATGCCTATCACACCACATGCTATGGAGAAGGTAGAGATATGCTCATAAGGATGAAATTTCCCATCGCCATAGAATTTGGGGAATTTTTTTCTCAAACTATAGGGTAGTTCCTGTAAAGGTGGGGCTAGATTGAGAGGATGAAAGGAGTTACCCCAAGGACCTTGGACTGCCATAATATGTTGATTTAAAGGAGGGATAACAAATCTTGGTGGGGTAAGTATGGAGAAAACTATATTAACACTAAGACTAGAAGGTTCATTTGGTATTAGAGATCTGACATTGGTAGGAGGAAAGCTCCTAGCATGTTGAAGATGAGATGGCAGAGGAGAGATCTCAAAATTATTTCACCACACTAACTCAAATATGGGATCAACAATACCTTGAGCTCTCTGTCTTTGTGTGTACAGTGGATCTACCAAAGTGAAAAACTAAACAAAGACTAGAAATGATTCAATTTGAAGCTTAAGGCTTCAAAGTGTGCATTCATGTCTCTAGTGGAGTGTGGAGCTGCCAGAGTATGAATAAGGCTATATAATGAAAATGGATATAAAATGGAAATGGATAAGGATAGGAACTACTTCAATCTAAAGCTTGAGGCTTCAGACTGAATGTAACATCCCTAGCAGAGTGGCCAAAAGCTATTGGGTGAATATTTTGTCGTCAAGCAATAGACGGCAAAATGGGTATATTAACCACAGTATAAAGAGAGTTATATGGCCAAAAGTGTGGGTTTACCACATCATAGTGAGATAAATCTCTCCTCTCATCAAGGGGAGGTTCCCTATAAACTACTTATATATTAATATGAACTGAAAATAGACTCAAGGGTGAGATTACACCATCTATCTCTCTTTTTTTAGAGATGATGTTTACAAAGCAAAAGAGAAACCCTAGTTGATGATTGAAAGTATTTCTCTTCTTTCAAAAATGATGTTTAGTAAATGGAAAAAAATCTTCTTGGATAGTAACTAGATCTATGAGAAACACATGAAAGCATAAAGTCTTTCATTGATCCCCTTGCTAATTTGAATTGTACGTAATAATAGAGTGAAGTGCAGCTCAAAGTCTTCACCTTAAACTACATCAGAGTGTAAGATCACAAAGGGTAAAAGTAGTTCAAAGCCTTGCTAATATCCTTTCCACTAAAACATGGAAAATATGAACTAAAGGTAATTATAACAACTCAAAGTCTTCATAATTAACTTCTAAACATCACTAGATAATTTCCACACACACTTTTCTTGTTTAATCAAATAGATGAGAGATTATTAGGAAAAAGAACATAAAAATGATCTCCAAAATAACATAAATTATTCCAACACAAAGTCTAAAAGTAACTTGTTTCTCATTTATTAAAGAAAATATGATTTACAATCTGAGATCAAAGTCTCAGGGAGCATCTCAATTTTAGTAGAGTTTTTACTCTCCATTATCAAAAAGATGATCCATTACAAAAGAGGCTCCCTCTATATATATAGGGAAAAGCCTTCAAAATTGAGAAAAGACTTAAATATTAAAACCTAGTCAAAGATGAGTCTCTGTTGACTTTGGGACTTTTTCAGATTTTTACATGTAATTACACATAACAAAAGTAGATGTGAAAATGTCCCAAGTCAATTACAAAGTGAATGAGAAAAATGGAGAAGAAAGAATAGAAGAATAGTTTAATTTTTGTCATCAGCCTTCTTTAGATGAGCATCATACATGGTGGTAGCTGCCTGTATCTCGATACTGTCTAGTGTAATAGTATTTTTGAAGACCACCTTAGCCCTAACTATGATGTCACTCACTGTTGTGATTGATTTTGCATGACTAGTTAACTTGGTTCTCAAATTATCCAGAGTTAAATGATTATCTAAGATATTATCCACAGAAGCCATTTAGAATGCTTTCTCCTCAAATTCCTTTTAGATCATACCTTCAAACTCTTGAATCATTTCTTCTACTAAAATGAATTGGTTGTCTTGAGAGGTAAGTCTGCAAGGCAACTCCAATTTGTGAAATAGACTAATATCAATTTGTTCACTGGTGTCCTTAGAAGATTTGAGGGTGTTGATCAATTCCTTAAGTACCTAGATCCTATATATCAATGATTCTTTAGTTTTAATATAAGAATCTCTATTAGTAATGACGTTGATTGATACTAAGGTATGTATTTTTAGCTCCATCTCTGTCCACTTGCTAAGATATTTATCTGTGCTTTCAACCTCTCGAGAAATGATATTGATAAGATCATCTAATTCTATTCTTACTTTCCTCATTTTACCTATCTTCTTAGATAACTCTGTGAATAAGGAAATCCCCTGTGCATGCATCTTATCCAGGTAGTCTTCAAGTACCTTTCCCTTTAGATAAGTCTTTTCTACTTTTTGAATCATAGGATCATCTATAGAGAAAGCCTCTGGAGTTACCGCTTCTGAAGGAAAAGTGAATCTCCTTATTACTACGGTTAATTGTTCCACCATCGCCTTATAGTGATCCTTCATTTTTCTTTCCCTATCAAAATTTTGAACCATAATATCCATTACAAATTACAAATCACTCTTAGCACCCTCGTGAGTTATCTTCCCTAACTCAACTTGAGAAATAGAGTAGCTACTCATATCAAAATTTTCAAGAGTCGCATCTTATGGAGGTTTGGCTATTTCCAAAAATTTGTGCTCCTTATCTCTAATCATCTTCAAAAGGATCTTTGGTTTCTTAGGGGTCTTAGCTTTCACCAACACCATTTTACTGAGGTCAAAGTCTTCTAGAGAGATGACCCATTTTTTCCTTTTGGGTGTAAAAGTTAACAACCATGGTGGGAGAGCAGAAACACTTACATTAGCAACAGTCCCTGTGGTTGGCATCACTGGGGTAGCACCCATACTAATGGTGGGAACAATGGGCATAGTATTAGTCAAAACTACACTTTCTATTTAATGGTTAAAGGTAGAACTATCCTTGATTTTAAAATATGGAGATGACAAACTGGGGATGGATCCTGATGAATGAAGAATATCCCAGAGGCACTTTGAGGGTCACCAAAAATAACTTTAGAAGGAGAGGTGGCTCAAGAAGAGGGAATACTGATTGGAGAAATAGGTGGAGTTGTACCAGGTGAGTGGGGTGAAGAAGAATAAATTCTTGTGACTGCTTATGCACCTTATTACAGAGATAGAGTTTTTGTTCCCTATTAACCTGCAGGCCTATCATCTATTTCCATCTACCCTACGGCTGGTTCTTCAACACTTTGTTTCTCAACCTCCATATCTGTTATCTTTGGACCTTTCTCTATAACTTTTGATTTATTTGATACAAAAATGATCCTAGCTTATGGGGCCTAGAAGGAGAAGGGACATCACCTTTATTCTTCATCTAGTTTTTTGCCTTTCTCCTTATCTCTTCTTGAAATTCAGCCTTTGATTCCATGATGAACTCTTTTAAGGTGATTCCTTTATTTGCTAACCAATCATTGGTGTTTGCCAATATTGGTTTGAATCTCATCCTCAAAGAGGTTAACTCCTTTTGAGACCATTGGATCAGGGGAAGAGGAGCATTGGAATTTTGTTCAGCATGATACCTATTATTGATCAAATATCCATCATCTACTAGGTTTACAGGGATATCAATGACTCCCAGATATTTTATTTGTTCAAGAGATAGTCTACTGTAGTCCATCTTTTTGATATCTTTCACTGTCCTTAAATAAATCTAGATGTCTTTGATCATAGGTTCATGGAATTGGGTCTTCCTTTTGATCATGTCTTTCAAACCTCTGTATTCAAAATTTGGCCTCCTTTTAAAATGCTTCATGGTTACAAGTTGCATTTCAGTCTCCATTGCCCTAGCTTTTACAATGGTCAACATTGAGTACCTACCAATTTCAATGGGGAACCTAAAATCAAGTTTCTTGAGTTCCATATGCTTATTGTGTACGATAATAATTTGCCTACACAGCTCCATCAAGACCAATTTATCTGAGGGAAATCTTGGGAGCATATAGGGATAACCTTGGAAAAATCTAGCCCATAGATAACAAAAAGAAGGGAACTGGAAGAACATACAGTTGAAGTCATTCACAATTGTTCAAGCTTTATCTGACACTCTTTTTTGTTCTAATTGAGGGTCAAAAAGACACAAAAATACCATGAAGAAAACATCATTTACCCTCCTAAAATGATGGATTGAACCATTCAATGTCAACTGAGGGTAATATTGATATACCAAGGTCATTTTCCTATCCCCCTCTGATGTTAAACTTGGAAAGGTTCTCATTAATGCTATAATGTATACTAAGTATGAAGTCATGTAGAACTTTGAGCTGATAGACACCTTTGTCAATTGCTCATGCAGAGCATTGCTAATTTGTTCCCCCTAGAAGATGACTTGTTTGCCTTGGAAGATTATCTTAATGAAGGGATACATCCACTCATGAAACTGAGAGGAAGAAGATAAACCTCATACTCTATTGAGAAGAGTAATCAAGTCGCTAACCTCTTCAATAAAATTGCTCTTGGAAGGTTTCATGGCCATTTGGACAAGTTTGATCTAGGAGTTTTGAGCCATCTATTGTTGATCACCTTCTGTACCTTCTCAAGATCTTTATCATATTCCTTTTACACTTCAACAAAGTTGATCTTCAACACTTCAATAGCAGGAGGGCACATGAACACTTTGTCGATGAACTCAGGGTCTAGTTGAATTACTATGTTACCACTAACATCTACCATATCCCTGGTATCTTTTTTGTAGAACTGGGCACACTGGAGAATAAAATCTATGTGATGGGCTAGCTACCACTAGAAAAGAGGAGACTAGATGAATATTTATCTCAATTATCCTCTTCATTTTAGAGCTAGGATTGTTTGCTTTAGTTTTCTCTACAAACTCGGCCATATCTACGTTCCTGATCTCTTTATCCCTAATGTCGTAGACATTAGAAGTAACTGAGGTGATTCGAAAAACACCTTGATATTGATGCTTCATCATTGTTGACTTCTTTGGAGAAACCTCAGTCATTGGGATAAGCCTTTGTCGAAAGTATATTGATGAAGAAGGATCTTGAAAAGAAACTGTGATACGAATCATAATCACATAATTAGGGAAATATTGGTCTTTTGGAAAAAATACACATTGGATGATCATGACCAGGGAAATGTGCTTGAAAGGCTAAGGTGAGATTAGGTTAGAAAGTGAAAGGGAAGTAGGCTTAGAAGAAAAAAAATGAGAAAAATGAAATTTTTCTCACAGTTATGTTTTTGGAGAGAAAGCATGCATGGGTGGAAAAAATTGCCACCCTTGCATGTTGAGAACTATCATTGTGTATAGGTGGAAAAAATCACTACCAATATTAGGAATGATAAATGTGCATCAGTGGTGAATTTTTCTACCTATGCACGCTAGAAGTCAAGAAATTTACATAGGAAGCAAAAATCACTGCCTTTGCACAAATTGGGAAGTTTGAGTTTGTGCATCAGTAATGAATTTTTCCACCTTTATGTGAATTGGTATTTTTGTGTAAGGGTGGTGAAAATTGCTGCCCTTGCATGAACTGGCAAGGTGGGAACTATGTGAGGGTGGTAATTTTCACTGCCCTTACATGGGGAAGAATGGAAGGTAGTAATGATAGTAAAAATTGCCACCATTACATGAGAAGAGGCAGAATGTGTAAGGGTAGCTATTTTTTCCACCATTACATGGGAAATAATGGCCGATGGGTGCAAGGGGGAAGAAGGTTTTCCATGCAGTTAGATTGCCTCATTGGCGGGAAAAAGGAGGAAAGGGGAAGACAAAACAAAATAAAACCTAGACCTAGAAGGAAAAGAGGGAAAACAACATGGAGAAGAGAAGAAAAATCAAAAAACAAAACAAAACCAAAACAAGAAGAATAAAAATTCAAAATCCTACCTGATAATCATGAAACAATGCTCAAATCTAAGGAAAACTCGATTCCACTTGCTCGCTTGATCATCCAGGCATAGGGAGGAGGAGATGTAAAGATAAATGAAAATAAATGAGGTTAAATGGGGTAAAAATTAACCCCAACCACTCAACGTGTGTGGCCATAAATTCCACATACGAAAATTGAGACCATGTAGGGGAGGCAAATTTTTCCACCTCTGCATGTGAGGTTTAAAAAAAGGGATGCAGGGGTAGAAAATTTTTCCACTCCTACATGAAATGAACTAGAATAGATGTAAGGGTGGTGATTTTTTCTGCTCTTGCATGAAGGATGCAAGTGTGGTAAAAATTTCTGCCTTTTCATGAAAACTAGAAAACCACATGTAGGGGTGGCAAAAATTTCCACCCTTACATGTAAACTCAAGAAAACACCTAACCTAAAAAGAGGGAAAATTTGTCACCTGACTGCATCAAGATCGTAAAAATTTTCACATTTGTGGGAAAATGTAACTAGGGAACATCATGAACTTCTAATGATGCCAGTTGAGCAAACATGAGATCAAGAAAAACTTGCCTCAAAAGATGAACTTAGAGTAAAAAACATGAAATGGACAAGTTTCATATGGGTTGTTCAAAAAATGAGCATAGCTGATTTTGGGAACAACACAACACACACCAAGTTTATTATGATATGGAGTGATCCATACATTATAACTCAGTGTAAAGGAGATAATGTTTTCCATCTATCCAAGTTTGCTGGATCAGAACTACCTATTCCAGTCGATGGTATATACATCAAAGCTTACTTTTGAGGTAAGAATTAATTTAATAAATAAAATTTTGTATATAATAGGATTAGTTGTGTTTTAAATTAGTGCTTTTGCATAGGTCAACTCATTAGGAGGTTTTGTTTCCTTAGTTGTGTTATTTTCCCCTATTTTGTTTGTTTGTTTTTCCCCATTTTTGTTCTTTTTTAGGTAAATCCTAGTTTGTTCTTCACCAAGTTAAATTTTGTTAAGCCAAAGTGACTCCATGCCCAATGAATAAGAAGGATACCAAATAAAATATTATTAGCAGGCAATCATCCTAAAGAGGTCACCAAAAAATGTTGATATTTTTTCCCCAAAAATACCATAACATATTTTACCCTAAGGGAAACCCCCTAATTTTTTGTGAAAATCCCTTGAAATACCTAAAAACCAACTTTCCCTTTATATTGTGGAATCCAAAACTCTAGATGCAATTTGTAATTTGAAAAATTGTAAATTGCTTCTGAAGCTCCACCTCCCATAATACACTAACCTTCCATGATTATTGGAATCTAGAACTTGGGATACTATTTGAAATTTTGTAAATTGTAAATTGCTTCTTGAGCTCCATCTCTCATGAAGCATTGACTGACATAATTTGAAACTCAAAATGCAATTTACAATTTTTCAAAATTGTAAATTGCATCTTGAGCTCTAGATCTTACAAACCAAAATTGATGGAATATAAAACTTAGAATGCAATTTGAAATTTTCAAATTACATCTTGAATTCTACCTCCCACTAACTACCCAAGCCATAGAATACAGAACTCTAAGTACAATTTGTAATTTTGAAAAATTTTAAATTACACAGTAGAGTTCTACCTTCTCATTTCTAAAGGGAGTCAAACTCCCAACCTGGTGGATATGGGACTTACTCCAAACACCTCAGGGTTCCACCACTAACCACCATGAGAGCATTTATTATAGAGATTTTCCTATTTAAACATGTATTTTGGGGATTTTTACTCATTTGTTTAACTTTTCTAATTGAGATTTTTAAGCTTTGATAATGACCCCACACCTCGACCATGCTTTGATCCACATGTCTAAGCCATGTCTACAAGCAAAGTGCCACATCATTATCCTTACTGTATGTTATTCCTATGAACTTCCTTATGAATTTTCACCATTATTCTTTCAATTAAGGATTGTTTTAATCCTTTCCATTACCACAAAATTCTAGTTTTGTTTTTGATTAAATTGATTAGACATTTGGTACTTTAGGGCACGTATAATTACATTTATAGGGTTTAAATTTTCTAAGATCATAGTGGATCTTTAGTTGTCTGTGAGTTTTTAATTTTCTCCAAGTTTCCAATTAAGTGAGGTCTAGGGTTTTTAGGGTATTTATTTTCCAATTTCATCATGAAAGCCTTAGGCTTTCACCAAAGAGATTCATAGTCAAATCTGGGGATTTGACAAAACCAAGTGAATATATCACAACATATTACTAAAACGTATCCAGAGCATATTCCTCAAAATATTGTGGACATTGAACCTACCTTGAAAACCTTGCATTTCCATGGGTTTTACTATTGTTTAAAGCATCTATAATCCCCGTAAGGTTCCAAGTCTTTGTAGACGTTAGACATGTTACAAACACTTCCCTTTCCCATGGGGTATATACTTAATTAAAACACTTTATACTTTTGAAGAAATTTCAATTTCTCATAACACTTCTTAACTCTATAGAGTTATCCCCTATTTAGAGCACCTCCCATCTCCATTAGAGATTACACTTGATTCAAGCACTTGCAAACCTTGCCATCTTCTATAGCTAGTTTTTCATAAGCATTAACTCTAGAATCCATGTCTTTAAAATAGATAAAGTTTGAATAAAAGGGACCTAGGGTGACTCTTAAATTAAATTAAAACACAACAAAGATAACTAATATAGATTTGGGTCACATTGACATAGGGGAATTCTAGACCCAGATCAATGCAGAGTTTAAGAATGATTAGATTTAGGATATTTATGACTTCAGACTTATATAGGTAACATATTTCCCTATAAAAAACCAAATAATTGAGTTAGTAATAACATTAGCCCAACATTATGATCTAGATAGATGAGAGGTTGTAAATGATAAAGGGGTAAAGATTCTAAATCTAGACCCTGATTTCATCAATTCAATATTTGTTATACCAAAATTTAAGAGCTATCTCAACATTACCCTAGAGACATCCCAATAATTATTTAAAGATCATAGAGAAGGATGTTAGAAGATGATAAATAAATAATGGCTTAAATCCCCCAAGGCTACATCCATCAGGTCGCCTAAGACCTTATACAAGATTGATATCATAGATGAAGTTGGAGATATTATAATATTGCTACACAAGATTATCGATAGTCCTAATGCTAAGAGATTTTAGGAGTGGATGTAATAGTACATTTGGGTCATCTGATAGAATTCCTAATACATACATTGGGCTTAGCTCATAAGTGATTCCCTCCATAAGTAATTGATGGAGGTGTAGACAACTAGAAATTTCTTTATGACTTCTTACACTATGTATATTTTGGCCAAAGGGATTTATTTCCTAGATTTAACATAGTACTTGGAGAGATAAGTAGAGTATAAAACTACTATCTTGACCTCACATTAGAGGATAGTAGACAACACTTTAGGAGAGTTAATGATGCTTTCATCTATTGCATCCACATCTGATTTGATTAAGAACTAAGGAGAACAAGATTATCATAGGAAATAATTAAAAATATCACCAAATGGGGATCATACTTCATTTAATTCCCCACCTATTCATATATAAGGGCAAACATATTTAGTGGCTGCCATTACACACTACATAGATATGTCAGTGATAAGTGGGTATTGATGGAGTTGGTAAGGCAATTAGTTGAGACCCATAAGCTCATTTCTAGTATGCTCAAGTTAGGAATTCATTTCCCAAGCTCTATTGGTAGATATACATGCCCCTCCCTCCTTAAGGCTAATGTGCTGAAGCAAAAATGTGCAAATGACCCTAAGGAATTTAGAGTCTATGTCATATTATGATGTTTATGGAAATATCACTAGCACACTAAGATTTTATACATACTTCCATGTTCCATATTTCAAAGATTATTGGGAGGACTTAGAGGATGAAGAGAGAGTAAAAATGAAGGATCATTCTTGAATGACCTTGTAATAGATCAAGGATTATGATTTGGTACTAGTCATAGATGACTTGGTGGATGATGAATCCATAATGGACCCAAAATACTACCATCATGTTAGCACTCAACCTTGACCACCAGTTAGGTGGTTAGCTCCAAAATATTTCTCCTTAATTGATATAAAAACACATGTGATCATTAGAATGATCAATTGGCTAAGGAGTAAAGGATTACAAGTAATAAAGGATAAAATAGGTGTCAAAGAAAAGATTTTAAAGATTAAATTAGAAGGATTTTATCCATCAATAGAGGGTCCTAGTGGGATAGTAGGTGAACAAGTAGAAGGGATAGTGACCCATTATAAGAAGAAGAATAAAAATAAAGCCAAAAAGGGGCAATCAAGTAAAGAGGGGTTAGTAGAAGATCAACCAATTAACATCTCATTAAAAGACATAGTTACAATAGGAGCATGCATAGCCTCTACCTTAATATCTATTATAGTGACAACCCTAATTTATATTGTTCATCCACCTCTTATTTATTTTGTTCTAAAATATTCTACACCTCCACCTTAGGTATCCACTCCCCCTACATCTCAGGTTTCTACTCCACCTCTCATTCCTACCACCTCACCTACCACAATAAGCCCATTATAACCCATATAATCAATCCAAGTGGACACTAAGGGTTCCCCATCAGTGGATTCTCAAGTTTACACTCCACTTTACCTTCCTCTAATTTCACTCCCTCCTTCATTTTAACTTCCCTTTTCTATTACATTAATAATTCATTCAATTTCATCATCATTTATTTCCAGTACCACTCAACAATAAAAAGCCTCAGACTCAGTCATCCTAACTTTAGTTCCACTAGCCATCCAAACTCCTGAGATAATTATTGCATATTCCTCATCCCATTTCATATTCCATACCCTACCAAACCTGATAATCCTAACACCTTTATTTGATTCATTCAATGTTTTGGCTTCTACCTTTCCACCTATTCCTAAATTCAAAGATCCTCTATCTATTTCCCTAATAGGCACAACTATTCCCATTATTCCCACCTCTTCCACTTCCATATTTTCCACAACACATTCAATTGATGTAGGAGAAACATAATTTCTTGGTACAAATGTAGATTTACAAATAATTGATGAAGATGGAATTTCAAAAGCATATTTTGAGTAACCAATAACAACATACACATAGGATTCTAAAATTTTCATAGTGCCTAATAGTGTAGTAACATCATCTACTAATTCTCAAGTGACAGTATCTTTGTAACAAGATGCTACTTCAAGTTAGATAGTAAATACAATGGGAAATAAGTAAAAACAAATGATATCCCAAAGTACATTGGACTTTAGCCTTTTAAAGGTGAAGAAGAAGTCCAAGTCTACTCCCTAGACCTTATCCAAGATCTTGAGTGATGATAAAGGGGAAAGATATGTTGAGTTTTTAGTCCCCCAACTGGATAAACCAAAATAAGATCTTGTGGTGGGGTACTTTCATATTTTAAAGATCCACCTTGGATGGCCAATAAGGGAAGGGTTAAAACACAATGTTTAATTTGACATCAACTCCTTTTTTGAAATAATATATCATGATAAGGCCACAAAATATAAATTGAAAAATAAGGTGGATCAACTCACATCTACCCTTAAAAAAATTATAGATCCCAATGGATCATCAAAACAACCAGAGTTAGCATAACTAGTTAGCCAAATTCTAGATTAGGCAATAATAGGCATGGTAACTAAAATTGATAAAATGGGAAGGGCTACCAAATAATGGTTGGAAGAACTCATTTTGAAGGTAAATAAGATTATTTATATAATAATGGACCATTATGAAGTTATTATAGAGATAAGAATGTCTTAAGAGGATATGTCAGTGAGTATGAGGGAGAAATACAAACCTTGAATTTGTATTATCGTAATTTGACAGTTATGGATTCAATCAATATGGACATCTTCATTGATGAAAAGATACTAAAAATGATGAAAATAAAGAGGAATTACATAGATCATCTCAATTCTAATAAGGATACTTATAGAGATTTCCCACAAGGCCAAAGTTGCACATAATAAGGTTATTTATATCTTGTATGACATTGAAGGAATGTTGAGTAAATTATAATGCCAAATAGAAAATGATAGAGATAACCTCTTTCTAGTAGAGGAAGTTTAGATTAAGTTCAAGGAATTGGTTGAAAAATAATCTACTAAAACTATAGTATTCACCCTAAGTTCTATCCATTTCTATATCAAGCATTAGAATACATTGGATTAGATAAGAATATAAATGTAGGGAATCAAGATTTTTAGGAGAAAACTATTTAAAATAGTATAAAATTGTCTGGCCTATAACTTCTACTCCTTTAGACTATATGAGGAAAGGATACATGAAATTTTCAAGGCCTTTGATGCATATGGTGAGAATCTACAAGCCAATACAGACAAAAAGGCTAAGTTTTAGAAATTGATTAATTCTTTTTTATTGTAAAATTTATATGTGTTGTATTTTAATCATTATAAAAACATTGTAAATTTTTATATTGTAAAATTTAAACTATATTTTATAGCTCTTTTTAAGAAAAAAACACAAGTATTTTACACTTTATATTTTTCATAGGGTGAAAGTTGTAAAAGGCACAATTACAAATTACACTTTTTATTTTGATAAGTTATAATTGTCAAAAGTGTAAAAGCATGTATTGAAAATTTCAAATTCCATTTTCAAAAAGTGACATGAATTTAAAGTTGTAAAATTTTTACTTGTAAATTACAAGTTAGGGTTTTACAAAAAGTAACTTTAGTTATTTAAAAGTTATCTTTTCAAGAAATGTTAAGTTCCATTTTGGGCACCGTCCATTTGGATGGAGAAGGAGAAGCATTGCATGAATATTTTACAAGTTTATCTATGCCATTATAATCTAAATATCATTCCAAGATCTTGAATACTACTTTACAAATCATTTTACCAAGTCAAGGACACCAGAAATAGAAGATCATGATTCTTTTTTCATGGAGATTCAGATTTGTATGTTTTCTTCTACTAGGCATTGAAGTTTTGATAACTACATCTCATATATGAGATATTATTGTATAAATATGGGTATATCCCATGGAAAAATCTATTTTTTTTTATGTTAGTGATATATTTATGCATTTTGAATGTATTTTATACAAGTTGTAACCTAGAGAATGAAATAAATTGAAGATTTTGCCTTTTTTGTCTAAAGAATCTTTGTATATGCAATTTATTTGAGTATTTTTCGATATTATACTTATTTTAGTCATATTAAATTAATTTGTGTTATTTTATATCCTTTTATATGATTTCTTGATAAAAATAAATGAATCTTTTCCCTTCTATGAAAAATATCAAATATTGCCTTTGATTTCCCATTTGCATGAGTCTGTGCTCAAACAAATTTCAATCAATTTTATATTCTCTTATGTTTATCAATAAATCACTAAGACCCAATGGTTAAATAACCATTTTTAATTTTAAAAATTCCATTCTTAGCTCTTTTCTCAATCAAAATCTAGTTTAGGAGAAAGAACACTAAAAATAAGCAAATTTTCTATAGAACTAATATTTTATCAATTGCATCAGATTTAGTGAAAGGAAGCCAACCTTATCTAGAGGTTAACTCAATTTTACAAAGTCCCATATCTTGGAGGTTTTACCATTATATCATTAGGTATTACAAATAAAGTACTTCACATCAAGGAACATGTGCAAAACCTATGTGATAATAGGGCTCCTTTGAGATATAGAATGACCTTCATATAGCTTTTGATTTTATAAATTAGCTATTATTTGGTGGGAAGACAAGAGAGGGGGAAAGGAAAATAGAGTGGTGTGATATAATACCCAAGATATCTCTTGTTTGATGAGTGATTTCATCATGATGAATGTTAGGTAGGGCCTAAAAAATATCTATAGTTGATAAAAATATTGATGATTACATTTAGGGGTAGTTTATCAACCTAAAAGTGTGTGCAAGGTGGTTGAAAGTGATAAAAAGGGCCCTAAGATAGGTCTAGAGATAAGTGTGTAAAAGAGTGGTCAAAAAATCACAATTTTATATTAAATATTAATTTTAGGTGTCTACATTTCCACATTTTATTCTAGTAATAAAATAAAGTGAAATTACTAGAGTAAAAGAAAAAAGAGTGCATACACAAACTTACCTATAGGAAGGAGTCTTGTATGTAGGTCATAATATTTAATAGGAAGGAGTATGGACAAGGAATGAATACACCTAATAAATTATGTGAACTATTGTGCCTTTTTTGGTACAAAAACTGGTGCAAATACTAGTGATTGTGGTATGTTGTAAAATTATATTAACATTGAATATCTTTGATTAGACTGTACATGCCCCAATCATCATATATAATTGAGTGTGCTAAAGAAATTAATTTTTATTAAATACATCATCATCATCCCAAAGTAGTGGAGTAATTTGGGATCCTTGTATGAATCTTGATAAATATATGGTGTAAAAACTAGTGTAGATACTAGTGTAAATAGTAAACCATCCATTATAGATGGAATAAAGTTCAATTTTGGTGTAACAAATAGTGAAAACATTGAGTATAATTTGGGTGTGGTGTATATAACATGGATAATGACATGAATTTACATTCCATCTACAAAACTAAGCAATGAGGAAGTAATGTGCTATGCACAAGCCCCCAAATGATATCTAGTGCATATAGATTCTAATATTGAGTAAAAAACTATGATTCTAAGTAAAAATATATTACCAACCTAAAATAACATTCTACACATGATTGATCCAAAATCAAAAAAATCTAAGACAAAACTATGTAATTTTAAATAATTATATAAGTGAGACTGTGAAACTACTTAATAGTAATATAAGTAAACTGAGGTCTTGAGAAATTTTAGAAATGTATTTTTTTAGGCATTTGGAAGACAATGCTAGGAAGGACACTAAAGTAGTGCTCTCCTATCCAATATGGTGCTTTTTTATAAATTAACTTTCTATGATTTTTTTGAGCCTAAAAATGTGTCAACTATGTAGCCACTATTAAAATGTGTCTATGTACTAATCTAAGAAGGTCAAGTCTCTAAGACAAACCCTATGAATTTACCCTCTTTTGAGGTGAGTTGTTGAGCTTGTGCAATAAATTAACTCAAAATTAAAGGTTATGTTGTAGGTTGTGATGATGTAAAAAAAATGTAAATCTAAGTAATATTGACATCATGGACAAGAATGACATCATTATGTATGTAAATTGAGCATGGTAATAATGTAAGATGAATGTGAAAATAATCATTCATAAGAAGTATGTCTATATAGATGTGACAATGAAGCACATAAATTTCTAAGCAACTAATTATATAACACTCAATGGAACTACTTAGGAAGGAATATATGATGTACATCATGGCATGGGAAGGGGTTGGGTGCATGATGTCCATCATGACATCCAAATCTAAGAAAAAAAATAAGCAAAGTGTCATGGATATGATGCACACAATCAAATAATACAAGCACAAATAAAACATATAATATAAGGGCCAAAAATAAGGGACATGTTCAAATGTCACTCACTCAAATAAAATATACATAAAAAGGCATGTTAAAATTCCATCACACACATACAAGGAAATAATGGAGGCTTAGAGCCACATATGAGAAATTATTCAAATGTATGCACATACAGATAGAAAACACACATAAAGACATGTTCAAGTTTTATTAAATGCATATAATCAGAGATGTAAAGGATTATATAAACTATACAATGACATATTTAGATGTTATTACATAAAATAGAGAAGTGCATACAAGATATGAATCTAGGAAAAATAATGTAAAAAGCATGCATGATTATGTATTCTGAACAACAAGAATTAAGTTATAATCTAATCAATATTTAGTAACTAAGATAGGCAATAATATATCACATTGTTAGTGAGTAATAAATAACATAGGATGTAATATAATTAAAATTATTGAGCATGTGAGTAAGTTAATATGGGAAAATAAGGATAAAATCTATGTTTACCATGCCCCCAATGAGATAGACGATGAATTACATGTTATAGGTATACTGTGGGAAGTTTGGAACTGAGTAGTGATAGTATAAGCTCTCTAGGACAAGATTAGGGTGATGGAAACTATATAATTTCACTCTTATCCTCCACAACACTCCTATCTAAATATAGTTTCTGAGTGTGTAACAAAAAAATCATGTGTAATTAGTTTTGTAAATGATGTCTTATGTAATCTACAGTCACTCCTATACATTGGTGAAGCATGTATGATATGAATATATATATATATATATATATAAAATATTTTGTACAACTAAACTCATGTATGAAAAAATAAATGTAAGCATGCATAAGTCCTAGTTTTTGTTATTTTATGAAATATTTTACTATTTTTGTATCTTTGCATATTTATTGTGTATTTAATAAACTAATAAATGATGTGTATTTATTGTGTATTTAATTAACTGATGAATCCCTTAAGAGTCTTACCATCAATAGATCCTGAATTTAATAAAGGAATGGTGATATCTTAAAAATTAAAGTATCATGCAACTTTTTAGGTTTTGTAACATTTACATATTCATATTTTACATAATTAATATCATTAGGATTATACTAATCTAGATTATTATAATTATCATCTAGATTTTGAAATTGTGAATTGCCACTCTTGTCTTTTTTTGTAGTTTGATATGAATAAATACCCTGTACTATGGTATTTACCTTTTTAATTTTTAATGTGTATTATGTCATGTGCCTTTATTGATATGCCATTACAAGTATATGTTTATATGCTAGCTAAAAGTATGCATTCTATTTGTTGCTCTTTCTTTGAAGAAACTCTATCTTATCTTGAAAATATTATCATTGCACTTTCATGTGAAAATATGATATGGTTAGAATATTTACCCATTGTTTTCCCCATTGATATCATCCATGATCTTCCTAACTCAGCATTATATTATGCCAAACTAGGACATACGTGAAATACCACAGAACATGTTTTTAGACCAACTATGAAAGGTAACTCAATCGATCCAATAAATTATTTATATAAATTAATATTACCCAAATGTTGCTTATCATATCCAATAAAATGTAAGAGTGTCAAGTTACAAAAATTCATTTCAATAGTGTTATTGATACCCACATTAGGACAATGCTTACCATCTATGAGGGGATTAAGTATCATAGGATCTATAAAAGATGAATGATTTTTAGTCAATTACTTTAGAACCACATTTGAGATTGTATATTTTGTAGGTATCTCATGCTTTGGAGATTATTTTGTTAGAAACCCTCCTTAAAGAATGGTTTTTTTCTTATCTTGACTTTGATTTTTCAACTTCTCTTGGAGTAACTTCACTTTTGTTTGTTGTAGCTTTTCAAACCTTTGATTTTCAAATTTTTCCTTTTGTAATTACTCTTTTTGATCTTATTACACTATGGTTTATTTTATTGATTTATCACTTATAGGATCACCAATATCAATTATCTTTTATATTTTATTTTTTAATGCTAAATAATGATCTGTATGATGTCAATACATTCTATGATATGCACAATATTATTTTGATCTTAGTAGAAGATGTTGAGGAGGTAGTGTTGGACATTTTGGCCCACATGCCAAGCTGCCACTTGAATGGATGAGTTGAAAAAGGTTATATAGGGAATGAGTGGTGCAAAGATCACATATAGCTTGAAAAGATTTTGAAACATTTTAAGTAAACTTAAAGTATAAATTGCCAAATTTTGATAAATCAAGTTCCCATGGTGATCAATTTAGCCAAGATCATGGAGAGTTCACATAGGTCTCAAGGACTCATTGGATCTTTGAAAGATCAAAAAATAGTTCAAGAACAAGTCTAGAATAACCAAAATATCATGGTAAGTCATGTAAAAATGAATGGGTCAGCTTGATTGTGTATTTAATAAATTTTCTCAAGAAGCCTATCAAGCCCAAAATATTGCATGGACATGAATTTATTCATGCCAAGATCACCTTGTATAAATTTTATGTAATGATGAGCTTGATATCTCAAGATATAAAGCTTCAAAGTTAGACTTTTAGGGTGAAACATGTGTATAAACATCAAATTTAGATCTCTTAAAATATCCATTTAAATTCAAATTTTCTTGTTGTCAATCAAACTCAAACCCTTGTGAAGTTAGTTTTAGGCCTTCATAGTCTGTTGAAACATGGAAACAATCCTAGGTTGTGGGTGCCTAATAAGTGGATTATATCTCTAGATTATAAGGGCTAGGTCCCTTTGGTGTATCAATTAGGATCCCCAATCTATGCTATAAAATTCTAGGGAAAAGGGAAGAGGGAAAAGGTGAGAAATAAAATTAAAGGAAACTCCCATCTAATGATGGTGATGCACCTATATTTTGGCTCATCCACTCAATTTCAGCTTCTAAATACATTGATTAGACAAGAAAAAGACTAAACTTTCAACTCCAATTGACTCCTATGCATCTATATTTCATGAAAATGTTTTATCTAGTGATCAAAGCTTGAGGGAAATGTTGGAATAGACTTTATTTAAGGCACTAAAAAACCACTTACATCTACTGTAACTTTAGCCAAAAGACATCAAACACAAAACATGACCTGCATAATTTGATTAACTAGTAACTAGGTAAGAATCAAGACTTGACAAGGAAGAAAATTCTATCACATATGCAAATCACTGACATAAATACACTATACCATCACCTTAGAACCTAAAAATAGTTCTTCTATTTATCTAAAAAAGGTTATAAAACTCAAATTTTGGTAGAGTTTGGTCTTGCTAAAAGAGGGATCCATTTCAAGGTTGAAAATCCAACTTATATGGAAAAAAATCATACAAAAGCCAAGAGATTGACACTAAAAATAGGAGAGGAGATCAAATCCCATGTCACACAAGTCTAACTTGAGCTACCAAAGATAACAAAAACTTCAAATAATATCCTTTTGTCTTATGTCTTACATGAAAAATTTATTTAGCATTGGAAAAGGATGGTGGGCCCATCTTGGACTAATCTAATCCATACATGAAAGCTATGCCAAATATTCAAATAGAAACTCTACTTGATATGTTTGGAAGTTGAGTTGAAACAAAATAAAGTCTTTATTTGCATGGAAATCAAGGAAGATGCATGATAAGCTGTGTCTAGTCAACTCCAAGTAACTCCATCCTACATGAGATGATTCTATGCCAATCCTTAGGTGAAGAACTTCAGTTTGAACAAGTTAGAAGTGTTGAAATACTTAAATTAAAAAGATAAATCAGAATAGATGTGACACTTTGACAAAATCCAACTCAAACTCAAGACCAATCAACTCCAAATGGCCTCCACTTACATGAAAAATAATGCCTAAAAACTGAAAAATGCATGAAATTCCATTTTAAGATCAAATATATAGCGTTGAAACTCCATGTTAGCTCTATGAAATTCCTCAAAATTTTTCTCTTGGGCTCTTCATTTTTTTACATGTATTCTTTTGTTCAGTCTATAATTCTTTTGGGATTTTTCCTTGGTCCTTTCCCATGGAATTGTCCCTTCTTTTAGACTTTTTGATTATCACTTTCCCAAGGATAATTTATCTAAAAGAAACATGTTTTCAGATTTTTTTCACTTTCCCATGGGAATTGGTCTTCAGGACTTTTCTTTTGGCCACTTCATTCAAACTTTTTGTGCACAATTTTTTTTTGCTTGGTCCCTTCTCTTTGGACTTTTCTCTTCGACCAATTTGTTCATGGTTATTTGTCTTCATTTATTTCCTTCAAGACTTTGTCTCTATCTATTCCTACAAATAATTTGTTTCAGAATTTTGTCTTCGTTCATTTCCTTCAGGCTTTCCTCTTTGGACATTTATCTTTGGACCTTTTCTTCAGACAATTCTCTTGAAGGAATTATTTTTACATCTTTCCCAAAGGAATTCCTTTGAAAATTGTTAAGTGCCCTTTCAAAAATGTTGAAATGGTCCTCAAGATTTTTGAAATGGACTTTTTTAATGGAAAAGAACCCTTCAAACTTTATGCAAAGGTCTTTCAAAAAAATGAAATGGTCATCGAAAATTTTGAAATGAAATTTTTTGAAGGAAAAGAGCCCTTCAAAATTGTGAAATGTCCCTTCAAAAAATTTGAATGGTCCTCAATATTTTTGAAAAGGTCCTAAAAACTTTTGAAATTGACTTTGGCATTTTTGAAATTATCTTTCCCAGAAGAAAAAAGCCCTTCAAACTTTGTGAAAAGAACCATTCAATTTTTTTGGAAAGAAAACCTTCAGATTTTGTAAAATGGTCTTCAAAAAATTTGTAATGGTCTTCAAAAAATTTGTAATGGTCTTTGGACTTATTGAAAATGACCTTTCTCAAAGAGAAAGTGACCCTTCAAAATTTATGAAAAGGATCTTTAGGATTTTTGAAATACCCTTTGGCACTTTTAAAATGAACTTTCCCAAAGGAAAAGAGCATTTTATATTTTTGAAAAGAAACCCTTCAAATTTTTTTTGGGCAAGAAATCCTTCTTGTAAATCTTGAAGTCTTCTTTTAAAAACTTACTCCTTTCAATTGCTTTGATCAACACCAACACTTTCCTATAAAGAATAAGATAAGTGAAAGAAAAGACCTTAAATCACCCAAACATCCCTATGAACTATTAATTATGGATTATTTAAGGAATTTTTAAGACCAATTAATGACTCACAAGACAAAATGACATGGTATGCAAAGTTTCAAATGATAAGGGTGGTAATTTGACCAGTGGGGTCAAAATTGTCAACATTTTGGTGACTCAACTAGGAAGCATGCCTACTATGCTTGAGAACCAGACCATTAACATGGATCCTATACTCAAAAATTAATTAAAAGTTTGATCCATGATTGAAAACTCTCTTTTGACCTAGCATGACACAACCTTCATCCTCCAAAATAAGAAGGGAAATACACAAAGTAGGGAAAACTAACTAAACAAAGCTAATGTGCAAACAAGAAATTAATGGTACAAAATAAAACTAAAATAATGTTCTTGAATAACACTTTGGGGAAAAAAAACTAACCAACCATGACAAAACATGATCCACCTGGATCAAAAAGGAAATCCATAAAATCACTCACTCCAAGAGATGGTACAAATTGTAAGGCATGATGTTTTTATTAATCATAACCTTTGATAAGGAATTTTTATTACCCACCAACTCTCTTAAAATCTCCTCAAATAAGTCATCAACATCAAACTAGTCACCAATAAATACAAACTCATCTAATACTTTCAGATCTTTTTCATACTGCTTGTCATCTATAACCTTGTCAAGTGATATCTCATCTATGTATTTTCTTTGAGTCATGCCATCCTTCTTATCAAATGATAAAAGTTCATCTATCTCTATAAGTATATTTTAATAGGCAACCCAATATATATTATGATCTTGAACAGGTGATTCTTTATGAAATTTCTCATAAACATGCTCTTTAATAGGTAACATATCCCTATAAAGCTCTTCAATATCTTGTAGAGATTCAAGGTATGACTACCAATCATATTTTTATTTATTTGTTTGATCAATTATAATAGGATTATCTTGAAAGTTATCTTGATCCTTATCAATAGGAGATATCTATAACTCATTTATGACTTCAATTTGTACCAACTCCTCTTGGAGTTCCTTCACATCAAGATCAGATTTCTCACTCTTAACAACAATTTCATTCTCAAATACAACCTAAAGTGAAGTATCAATGAGAAAATCTTCCTCATACACCCTTTAAGCATCCTCTTCATACTCTGCAAGAACTTGACTTGTAGCTATAACCCCTTTCTTAATACTCCAAAAAATAGGCTCCTCCTAAAGAAGGGAGATGGTGGGAGGGTGATAAAATTAATTTTTTTGTGAGGGAAAATGAAGCATGGGAAGTTGATCATGATCAAATTTTAGTATCTAGAGGGTAATGGAATCATTTAGAGAGTTTTGGAGAGGAGGGAAATAGAAACTCTTAAAGACCTATACATTATGTTCCTTCTACTTAGCCATTACCTCATCAAATTTTGAAACCTCCTTGTCTTCATGGACAACTTAAACTTGAGGGATGATTGGTGAAGAAAGGGGAATACAAGAAGGTTTAGTCTCTTGAATAGGATATTCAATAGGCATATGAGTTTTCTCTTGACTTTAACTAGGAAGTTCCATTGGCACACACTGAACATGGTTAAGAACTTCATGAGAGTAAGGAAGAAAATAACCCTCTTGAGAAAACTAGTTTAACTCAATTTTTTACCTCTCCCAAGACTCAATATTCTCTAATACACAAATACATAACTCATTTATCTTTTCTAGATTAGTAGGCACATTTTGAAAAATACCATTCACTTCCTCGTACTGAGAGCTTGAATAATTTTTTCTTACATATGCTAGTATTTTGAGCTTTATCTCATCCATTTTTTCTTAGAGATAAGTCTACTAATATTCAACATCATATCCATATGGGAAAGGTGAAAAATGGTCATTAGACTAATATGGTTCACAAGGAAGGTAAGATTCATGTTCTTGGTAATAAGGATCATGGGAAACTTGATAAGGTTCATCATAGCTTTGATAAAACTCTTGATAAGGCTGATTAGGCTCATATGGATTAAAATAGGGCTGGTATGATCCATCATAGGTTGATAAATAAGTTTCACATAG
Organism: Torreya grandis; assembly: GCA_037957365.1. Lineage (NCBI taxonomy): Eukaryota > Viridiplantae > Streptophyta > Pinopsida > Cupressales > Taxaceae > Torreya > Torreya grandis. The sequence continues at coordinate 1,041,084 of JARHVA010003320.1, read as the reverse complement.
GTTTCCTCATACACAACCATGAAAAAAACATCAATATAGTTTAATTAAAATAGAATTACTTGGAAATTATGCTTAGACTATTAAAATCAATTAATTGAGATTGGAATCACCAAATACTTCATGAAAAACCTATCTGAAACTATAATTTCACCAAGACCATCTCTAATGTGTCCCATCAAGCATGCCAAAATTATTATCAATCAGACTTGCACCCTTATGAAGGTAGTTTTAGGCCTTCACAGTCTACTAAAACATGAAAACAATCCTAGGCTATGGGTGCCTAATCAGTGGATTGAATCTCTAGATTATAAGGGCTAACTCCCTTTGGTGTATCAATTAGGATCCCCACTCTATGCTAAAAACTACCAAGGAAAATGGAAGAGGGAAAAGGTAAGAAATAAAATTAAAGGAAAATCCTATCTAATGATGGTGATACACCTATATTTTGGTTCATCCACTCAATTTAAGCTTCTAAAAACACTGATTAGACAAGAATAAGACTAAACTTTCAATTCTAATTGACTCCTATGCATCAATATTTAATGAAAAGGTTTTATCTAGTGATCAAATATTGAGGGAAATGATGGAATATGCTTGATTCAAGGCACTTACAAATCACTTACATCCGTAGTAACTTCAGCTAAAAGATGTCAAACATAGAACATGACTTGTATAATCTGATCAACTAGTAACCAGGTAAGAATCAGGACTTGGCAAAGGAGAAAATTCTATCACATATGCAAATCACTGACATAAATACACTATACCAACACTTTGGAACCTAAAAATAGTACTTTTATTTATCTAAAAAAGGTTACAAAACTCAAATTTTGGTAGAGTCTGGTCTTGCCAAAAGAGGGATCCATTTTAAGGTTGAAAAACCAACTTATGTAGAAAAAAGCATATAAAATCTAAGAGATTGATGATAAAAATAGGAGAGGAGATCAACTCCAACATCACATAAGTCCAGCTTGAGATACCAAAAGATAACACATCCTTCAAATAATATCCTTTTGTCTTATGTCTTACATTAAAAATTTCTTTGGCACTAGAAAAAGATGGTGGGCCCATCTTGGACTAATCTACTCCATGCATGAAAGATACACTAAATATTCAAAGAGAAACTCTATTTGATATGTTTGGAAGTTGTGTTGAAACAAAATAAAGTCTTCTTTGCATGGAAATCAAGGAAGATGCATGATAAGACTTGTCTAGTCAACTCCAAGTAACTCCATCCTAGATGAGATGATACTACACTAATCCTTAGGTGAATAAATTCAGTTTGAACAAGTTGGAAGTGTTGAAAGCATTTAATTAAAAATATAAATTAGAATAGCTATGACTCTTTAACAAAATCTAACTCAAACTCAAGACCAATCAACTCCAAATGGCCTCCACTTGCATGAAAAAGAACCCCTAAGAATTGAAGCATGCATGAAATTCCATGCTAATATCATATATGTAGCATTGAAAATCCATGTTAGCTCCTTGAAATTCCTTAGAATTTTTCTCTTGGGATCTTCATTTATGCATGTATTCTTTTGTCTAGTCTATAATTCTTTTGAGATTTTTCCTTGGTCCTTTCCCATGGAATTGACCCTTCACTTAGACTTTTTGATTATCAATTTCCCATAGACAATTTATCTGAAAGAAACATGTCTTTAGATTTTTTTTCACTTTCCCATAGGAATTGGTCTTTGGGATTTTTCTTTTTGGCCACTTCATTTGGACTTTTTGTCTACAACTTTTTTTTGCTTGGTCCCTTCTCTTCAGAATTTTATCTTTAGAAAAGTTATCTATGGTTATTTGTCTTTGTTCATTTCCTTCAAGCCTTTTGTCTTTGTATATTCTCATAGATAATTTGTTTCAGACTTTTGTCTTCATTCATTTCTTTTAGGCTTTCCTCTTCAAAATTTTGTCTTTGGACATTTTCTTTAGACAATTCTCTCAAAGGAATTATTTCAGCATTTTTCCCAAAGCAATTCCTTAAAAAATTGTTAAGTGCCCTTTCAAAAATGTTGAAATGGTCCTCAGGTTTTTGAAATGGTTCTCAAGATTTTTGAAATGAACTTTTTTGAAGGAAAAGAACCCTTCAAAATTTATGAAATGTCTTTCAGAAAAAATGAAAGGGTTTTCAGAACTTTTGAAATGAACTTTTCCAAAGGAAAAGAGCCCTTTGAAATTATGTAATGTCCCTTCAGAAAATTTGAATGGTCCTTGGGATTTTTGAAAAGGTCCTTGAAAATTTTGAAATTGACTTCATCTTTTTTGAAATGGTCTTTCCCAAAGGAAAAAATCCCTTCAAACTTTGTGAAAAGGATCATTCATAATTTTTTTAAAGAAACCCTTCAAATTTTGTGAAATGATCTTCAAAAAAGTTGTAATGGTCTTCAAACTTCTTGAAAATGACCTTTTTCAAAGAGAAAGTGACCCTTTAAAATTTATGAAAAGGAACTTTAGGATTTTTGAAATACCCTTCGACACTTTTGAAATGAACTTTCTCGAAGGAAATGAGCCCTTTGGAATTTTGGAAAGAAACCCTTCTTCTTGTAAAGCCTAAAGTCTTCTTTTAAAAACTTTCTCCTTTCAACTTCTTTGATCAACACCAATACTTTCCTACAAAGAATAAGACAAGTGAAAGAAAAGACCCTAAATGACCTAAAAATCCCTAAGACCTATTAACTATGGATTATTCAGGACCAATTACTAACTCATAAGACAAAATGGCATGTTATGAAAAGTTTTGAATGATAAGGGTGGTAATTTGACCTATGGGGTCAAAATTGTCAACAGTTCCTAGGTTAAACATGGAGATGACAAGTTCTCAAATTTTGAGAGCTAAGATAAAATCTAATGGTGAGTGGTGATATAAAAAATATCAGTGGGTACTAAGGATCCAATAGAATTCATTATGTCATAGAACAAAGATCAATGGTGAGCATCAAGTCAAAAAGTCAATAAGAATGTGTTAATGACAAGTGTCAAGATATCAGGTACCTGAGCAGAGATCTAATGATGAGTGGTGACTGACAAGGCTAGTGGGCCCCAAAATATTAATGGAGTATATGTAATCATATAAATAATATCAATGATGAGTAGTGAGTCAAAAGGTCAATGGATCCTAAGAGCAAATGAGAAGGTGACAAGAGTCTCAATTACATTAGGATGGTAGAAGATCAATAATACACATTCCTTCATACAAAAGTAGATCTATAGTATGTATGAGGTCAAAGAGTGAAAAGACTAATAAAAATATCCTACTAGATAAATGAAGAGATAATAATTAGCAAAATGTGGGGAGCCTAGATTAGGGTTAAAAATTGATGTTAAAAGTTGAAAGCTAAAGAACTTCAATGGGGAGAAAATTTAACCAAGGTCAAACCAGAGGATGTCATGAAGGTAGACACAATTGGATGAAGTATCTTTCCACCCTAAGTATGTAAAATATATAAATTAAATATCAAACATGATCTATATAATCAGGAACAAACTCTATAAAGCCATCTAACACCATTAAAGCCTTTTGAGAGCTTCTAGACGTAGGTTTTATGTCTTGTTCAAACTCAAGAATCCCTAGCCTATGAATATCCATTTTTAATCATGAATATATGAATACCAATAAAGGAGATTGGTTTTAATCCATAATAGATATATATTCAATATTTAGAAGCAATGGTAGAATGGTGACTACATAAGAAATGCAAGAAGGAACATCAATAAGTGAGCTCAAATAACTGCCTGATAATGTGAAGAATATCAAAAATAATTGAAGAAGATAGTGAATGGAATTAATGCTGAGTAGTTTAAGAAGGATTCATGTGGTGGTGGGGATTACTTCTTGTAATTGGTCTTGATCTTCACACTCTCCATCACATCAGAGAAAAATATAGTGACATTAATGTGTTAGAAGTCTTGAGTAGGATTACGGTGGTGGTTATTCTAAGTAGAATTGAGCTCATTAATGACCCCTTTAACAATAATTTATCACTTATTGACCTTATTTATTCTTATAAATACTATATTTGAGATCTTGATTTGTATCCTTTACTGGGTATAACAAACCTCTGCTAAAATCACTTTGTAAAAATCTTTTGAGTCAATATAAGACAATTTTAGATTTTAGTTTAATGCTAAGTGTATCTTATTGAATTTTGATTTACAAAATGTATGTTGTTTATTCATCATATATAGGTCCTTCATGTACCTTAATTTAAGACCATTAATTATTGTAGGTTGTGTGAAGTGTTAGCTAGTGAAGTTTCTCATGATGTGTCATGAGTCCATAGTGTCTTACATAGACCTATTTTTTTCTACCCTTCAAGTTACATGTCTCTTTTCAACCTTCACAAAAAATACTCATGTTTGGAAAATTTTCATATAATATAATCAATCTTTGTCCCATTACATTCATTAGTAGTCATGAAAGTGTCAAATTTGAGAGTGGATCATTGAACATTTGGTGCATAACAACACTTAAACTAGGTTTTCATTCATGTATTTTCTCCCCTTTCCATTGAAATATATTAAGTTTCAAGAAGAAATATTCAAATTTTCATATTTGAGGAGATATCCTCATTAAAAACCCTATAAGTTTGACCCAAAATTGGGTAACCCACATCCTAGGGCCATTCCCATGTTAGACTAGGTTTGGGTAGAGGACCTAGACAATCTTTTGCTTAGCTAGGGTGTAACCTAAAACCTCCAACAATTTTTGGCACACCTAGTGGGATACATTATCTTTGACATATCCTAATTTTGGAGTTGTGAATAATCATTTGTAGTAGAGGGAGACATCCACCATCATTTGGAGCTAAATATTCTCTAGATTATATTGTTAATAACACCTCTCATGCCAAAGGTTACTAGAAGGTCAGCTAATAGAGGTATTCCCTTTGAATTCATTAAGCTATCTTTTACTTCATATAAAAGAGAAATATTCAATAATATAGGTCCTTATTCCCAAAATAAATATTCATCTCTTGGTCATACTATTATTTTAAGTAGTGTAACCCCCACTATGAAAATGATAAGGCCCATAATGCAATATTTTATACCCTTCAATGGTGGAAAACCTCTTAACCTTTAACAACATGATGATATCCCTATTGCCTCTTTTAAGAGTCTACCATAATTCATAATATAAAACTACATCACCCCTATCGAGCACATTACTAACATTATAAACCTTTGTTTAGTACATAACATGACACAAGAGAATGTAGCCATGAGATTACTAACCACATCCTTGAAAGGTAAAGCCATGTAATGGTATATAAGTCTAGATCCTACCTAAATCAACACTTGGGATTAGTTTGGTGAGTGCCTATGTAAATATTTTGAGGATAGAAGTGACCATGTGTCACTTGTTGAATAACTTACCTCAATCAAGAGGGCATCACAATAATATATGGTTTATTTTAAATATAGATTCCAAAAGAATTAGGATAGGATCCCTATCATCATTAAACCCACACCCAATTATGCTTTTATTTACTATTTGAGATCATTAAATTTGGAAATTGCAGTCATGATCCAATTTATGGGTGGGATAACTCTGCCTGGGGATTATGAGATAACTATAAGGGAAAAAATTGTTTGATATAAGTATGGAAACTCATGCCAATACATTTCATGCCACTTTTTCCTAAGATTTAGCTAACCCCTCCTAATATTGCTCCATTTCCCATTCCAAACAATCAAACTCAACCTAATGATAGTTAAGTGGATAAATTTGCAAATATTGAGAGCCTATTGAAAGCACAAAATAATAAGCTAGTGGCTCCAAAGAGACAACAATAGACTTTATATAGGCCATACCAAGGTCCCTTCCAATCCCAATACCCTACTAAATCTTACATTATACCCCCTTATCCATAAAATCAATAAGGCAAAGTATAAATTACTCAAGTTATATCTTATAATAGCTACAACCCCATAGATAAAAGTAACTCTAGAGCTTTGGTCCCTACATAAAACAACCTTACACAAGAAGGTCAATGGAAATCAGGAGGGAAGTCTAATGAGATGGTAATGGATACAAGTGGAAATGTATCAGGATCCTAGTTGGTAGCATGCTCTACCATTCCAAGGCCATGACATTATACCTCCTATACCACAAGGCCCTCTAATGAATCAAGGTAATATGTCTACCTTGACACCATTAGAAGCTCATATTTATTAGCAAGTAAGCATGGGTAAGGCACCAACTGACACCATGTGCATAAAATTTCAAGAAGGGGAGCATATGTTTGAGCATATAATAGTAAACATGGGGTAGACTACTCAAAGGGTAGATGAACCAGTTATAACCAATTCAAGGGATAATAGGAGGATGTTGGATGATAATTTGGGGAAGCCTAAGTATTATTCAAAACCTTCATAAGTCATTCAATAACCTACCACTTAAAATTTAGCTGCTAAAGCTCCTACAACTTAACAAATACCTCAACATCATGGATAAAAGTAAAAGTCTCCTTTTTTTCCTCGTGTCACTTAAGTGCCAAGTGATACTTCTACTTCCAAGGTGCAGTTCAAAGGTACTAGTCTTCCTTTCAATATTGTGGATCATATGAAAATGGATAATGACACTATGTATATATATGATGTTATATCTATTTTGGGATAGAAAGAGATTCTTCAATAAGAACTCTCCAAGCCTTCTCATGTGAATGAAATAGATAATAAGGTGAAAACTATTTTTACAAATAGTAGTTAACCTCATTAAATACAATTTCCTAGTTAATCCTCCAGTCAATATAAAGTTCATAATTTTGTTCATCTACCTAAGGTTGTCAACCCCATCTTTTCTATTTGTTAGTCATCATAGGGGACTGTTTAGTGCATAATTGTATGATAGATTCAAGAGCTTCAACCTTAGTTATGCCTAAAGCCATAGCATATAATCTTGAGATTAAGTATGCACCTAATGAAAAGGGTGTTCTCCATTTGGATGGTTCCCCCACTAAAATATTAGGTATATTGAAAGACCTTAAGACAACATTGGCATCTTACCCAAATTGTATCATCACTCAGGACGTAATGGTTGTAGACCTATCCCCATATTTTTACCTATGCCTATCTAGGGATTTTACTACACAAATTAGGGGCTATTTATCCTCTAACTAGTCATACATGGTTTTTAGGACTAGATATGGGACTAGGGTCACTATTAGGGCAAAACCTATCTCTAGATTCCATTTGGAGCCCTATATACCTAACCTTGCAAATGTAAACCATATCATATTTGAAGAGGATGAAAATTTTAGTGAACAAGAGCCTCATGACCATCTTAAAGACATTTTAGACCTATACCTAAATGAATGGGAAACTGACAATCATGGATTTGATCACTATAGAAATATTAAAGAAGCAGTCTTAGGGGTGTATTATATGCATGAGGTAGGTGCTATTGTACCTTGCCTAACTAACACTACTCAAGAGGAATATGATCTATGTAATTTATTATTTAATGGCTCAAGGTAAAATAATGGTAGTGGATCTAGAGCCATGTTAGTTTCACCCTCAGGTTAGAATTAATATTTAGCTACAAGATTTCAATTTAATTGCACTTCAAACACAACTCAATATAAAGCTCTTTTACATGGTTTGCAAGAGGAAATAAAAATAGGTGTCAAAATTCTTCAAGTCAAGGGTGATAGTGAGATTGTTATGCAATAAGTGAGAGGCATAAGTGCAATAAATAACCATAATTTGAAAGATTACAAGCATCATGCATGGGATCTCATAGAGGATTTCTTGGCATTCAATATATAATCCATACTGAGAGAGGCAATTCAACATGAAGATTGGCTTGCAGCCATTAGATCCCAATATGAGGTTGTATAAGGATTTAAAGGAAACCATAGTCAAGACAAGATCAATGTCATATGTAGGCCAAATATACTTTAAAATGAGGTGAGTTGGTGGGTGTTTGATAATGATGACCAAATTATATATTTTTGGATGTAGGATGTAGAATTCTACCATAATGATCAAAACAAATTCCAAAATTAGTATGATGGTTAGATAGTGTAGCTGATATCTAACAATATTCCTAAGGATATTTTGAAATTGGAAATCATATTCAAGGAAGGTGACCAAGTGAGGAGAGGCAAGGCATGTATCTCAACCAAGGAGGAACATTATGAAAAGATAGAGACCTTCAAAGATAAATTATTAAAGTTAGGAAATATTAACACAACAAATGAGAGAGATGCATTTGTTGATTTATTCCAAGATTTATATATTGTATTTTCATGGGAGTAAAAGGATTTGAAGGGTTTTGATCCCAAAATTTCACAACATACCATTGATCTAGAGAGCAGTGTAAAACCAGTTAGGCAAAAACAAAGGCATGTCAACCCAAAAGTCGAGGAGTTTATAAGAAGGGAGTTGTTTAAGTTTATTGAATCAAAGATAATATTTCCCATTAAACATACCTCATGGGTGGAAATACTTATGCTAGTGAGGAAGATAAATGGAGAAATATGTCTATATATTGACTTTAGGGACCTCAATAAAGTGTCCCTAAAAAACCATTACCCATTACCCTTAATGGATTAGATTATTCAAAGGGTGGTAGGTTATTAGAGATTATCATTACTTGATGGCTAATATAGTTATAATTATATTATGGCCAAAGAATAAGATAGGCATAAGACCACCTTCACCACAAAGTGGGGCACTTATGCATACATAAAAATGCCCTTTGGACTATCCAATGCTAGAGCAACTTTATAGAGGGCAATGGATGTTGATTTTTAAGGTTTGATCAATGACATGGTGCTTATATACCTAGATGGAAGCACTATTTTCTCAATGGACCTAGTTGATCACATTACTCACTTGAGGTTAGTATTTGAAAGATGTAGAGAATTTGGTGGGTCATTGAATCTTAAAAAATGTATATTTGGTATTCATGAGGGTAGGTTATTAGGCCATATAGTGTCTAAGGTTGGTATTTTCATAGATATTTAAAGATTTGAATCCATATTATCCTTACCCTTACCATAGCACAAGAAGGGTCTACAGAGTTTATTAGGAAAGATTAATTTTATAAAAAGGTTTATCCCAAGCTTTGCAGAGCTAGTCAAGCCTCTTACTCACATGTTAAGAAAATGCAAGGAGTTTAAATGGATAAAATAAAGTAATAGGAGTTTTGAGGTAATAAAGGAAGACATATATCATGCTAAAATACTTATTAATCTTTATTTTAACAAATAATTCTACTTGTATGCCTTATCTACATTGGATGCAATCTCTACCATGTTAATGCAACAGAATGAGAAAGGTTTGGAATAACCTATTGATTTATTAATTCAAGAATTATAGGGGTATGAGGAGATATATATATATTTTAGATAAAAATGTGCTTTTAGTAATGAGAGGTTTGAAAAAATTTAGGCACATGTTCTCCAATATTAAGATCATACTCATAGTGGTACACCCAAGTATTAAAGAGTTTGTACTCAACAAAGACCTCAATTAGAAAAGAGTTAGATGGGTGACAAAATGTATGGAGTATAACCTTGAGGCTAGAGTTACAAAGATTTTAAGGGGTATAGGGTTATTTTAACACCTAATATCAGAGGTAAAATAAGATAATCAACTATTGGTAGTTCATGACATACAACAAGTAGTTGTAGGTAACACACCTTTCATTTGGACACATAATATACTTAGATTTATTGAGTCAAACCAATTTAGTATGGGACTAGATAGAAAAAAATAAGTCACTTAAAGTTGAAAAGTGTACCTTATTTCCTAACTGATGGATTACTTTTCAAGAGAGACATAGGAGGTATGCTTTTAAGGTGTGTGGAATCATGCCAAGTAGACAAGCTACTTGAGCAGTTTCATGATGGTAAAACTAGTGGGTACTTTGATTCCAATGCCATAGATTATAATATCATTATATATTGGTAATTATATCCTATAATTTTTATATATGCACACTCTTAGGTAAGGAAATTCCCAAAAAGTCTAATGTTTATTGGTAAGCAGAAACTAGCTACCCTTCCATTGTAACCTATACAAGTAGAACAACCTTTCATGAAATGGGACTTAGATTTCATAGGAATGATACACACCCATTTCATTAAAGGACATAAATGGATCATTAAAAATATAGAATAATTTATAATTTGGGTTGAAACAACTACCCTTAAGGCAGCTAGCGAATATTTTATATTAGAATTTTATGATAGCCTTGTGACCAAATTCAGTGTGCCTTCAATAATCATTTTTGATAATGCATTAGCATTTAACAATAATAAGGTATGTGAGTGGGATATTTTAAATGGAATTTATCTCAAGGCATCCTCTAACTATTACCCATAGGGTAAGGGCTACCATAGTCCATAAATAAGAACTTGTTGAGGATTACCAAGATAACTATGGAAGATAGTCAGAGGGAGTGGAATTTTAGACTAAGGACTTCCCTATGGGTAGACAAAGTAAAAACTAAGAAATATAATAGAAACTCCCAATACATTCTTGTCTATGGGAAAGAATCCAAACTTATTATGTCTCTCAAACTTCCTACATTAGATCTTGAACATCAACTTGAGTTCCTAGAGGATGATTCGATGCAAATAAGGTTAAATGAGCTAAGATAGCTAGAGGAGACAAGGGATACTAATATGCACATTATATGGTCCAATCAACACCAATTTAAGAGGTTATTTGACAATATATATTCCTTAATGACATTATAATAAGGTGATATATTCCTCAAATGGGATGAAGATCATGTAAAACTAGGAAATCATTCAAAGTTTGGAAGTCTTTAGAGTGGGCCTTATGTTATCATAAGTTGCAAGGAAAGTAATGAATTTGAGATTTATAGATTGAATGGAAAGATACTTCCCATCCCTATCAATGGGATGTATATTAAATTATTCTACTAGTATTATCTCATGATCTTTGTATATAGGTAGATAGGTATGTCTTTACATCTAAATGTTCTTTCAAATTACTCTATTGTTATTTTTTTCTATTATTTAGGTAGTTGTTTGGTGTGATTTTTTGATTTATTATCATTTGTGTGTGTCCATTTGATTCAAAGTGTTTCCAAGAGTTAGGCATAATTATTTTGTAGGTAATACTTCATTTGTCTAGTCATCATGAGCAAGCTTGATCAAATTCTAGGTTCTATGACCAACAGTCTAGTCAAGCTAGCTAAGTTATAAAAAATGTTGGCCATTTTGGCCCACATGCCAAGTTCATGCCTGAATGGATGAGCTAAACAAGGTTCTCTATGGAATGAGTGGTCCAAATATCACATGTAGCTTTTAAAGCTTTTGAAACACTAGGTAAACTTAAAGTGTAAGTTTTAAAATTTTGAGAAAGTAGGTTCTCATGGTGATAAATATAGCCAAGATCATGGAATGAGTTCACACAAGTATTAGGGACTCATTATATCTTTGAAATATCAAACAAAAGTTCAATAACTAGTCTTGAATAACTAAACCATCATGACATGTCATGTAAAAATAAATGGGTCAGATTGATTATGAATTTAATAAGTTTTCTCAAGAATCCTATCCAGCCTAAAAAATTACATGGAAATGAAGTTATTCATGCCAAGATCACCCTCTAAAAATTTGATGTCTTGATGATCTTTATATCTCAAGATATAAAGCTTCAAATTTAGACTTTCAAGGTGAAATGTGCATGCAGACATCAAATTTGGGCCTTGTGAAATAACCATTTAAATTCAAATGTTCATATCTTAAACATGGATTTGAAAAGTGTCCAAATATAGGGAGATAAAATCAAATATAACAATGAGTATTGATCTAATAGATGTCAGTGGGTCCTAAGGATCCAACAACATACATTCCCTTGCATATTGAAGATCAACAGTGAGCATCAAGTCAAAAAGTTAGCAAGAATGTGTCAATGAAAAGTGTCAAAATCTTGAGTACCTAAGTAGAGACCCAATGATAAAAAATGATTGAAAAGGCCAGTGGGCCCAAAAATATCAATGGAGTGCATGAAATCATACAAAGCAAATCGATGGTGAGTAGTGAGTTAAAAGGTCAATGGATCCTAAGAACAAATGAAAAGGTGACAAGTGTATCAATTGTGTTAGGTTGGTAGAAGATAAATGGTACATGTTAATTCATATAAAAGTAGATCTATGGTGCACATGAGATCAAAGAGTCAAAGGAATAACAATAAGATCCTACAAGACTAATGAAGAGTTGACAATTGGCAAAATGTGGGGAGCTTAAATCAGGATTGATGGTCAATGTTAAAATTTGAAAGCTAAATAACTTTAATGGAGAACAAATTTGATAAAGGTCAAACCAAAGGATGTTATGAAGGTAGACACATTGGAAAAAGGATATTACCACCCCAAAAAATTAAAATACATGAATAAAAGATCAAACGTGATCTGGATAACTAGGAGTAGAATTTACAAAGCCTTCTAACACCATTAAAGCCTTGTAAATCCTTTCAAGAGCTTCTATATGTAGGTTTTATGTTTCATTCAGACTCAAGAATCCCTCTCATATAGATATACATTTTCAATCATGACTATATGAAAACCAATAAAGGAAATTGGTTTTCATCCATAATAGATCTATATTCAAGATTTAAAAGCAATGGCAAAATGGTGACTGTGAAGGAAATGTCAAAAAGAATGTCAATAAGTGAGCTCAAGTAACTACCTAATAATGTGAGATCATTAAGAATAATTGAAGAATATAGTGAATGAAATTAATGATGAGGAGCTTGAGAAGGATTCATGTAGTGGTGGGGATTGCTTCTTATAATTGGTCTTGATCTTCACACTCTCCATCACACCAGAAAAAGATATAGTGACATCAATGTAGTAGAGGCTTGAGAAGGATTGTGGTGGTAGTTGTTCTAGATAGAATTAAGATCATTAATGACCCATTTATCACCACTTTCTCACTCACTAACCTTATTTCTTCCTATAAGTACTAGCTTTAAACTCTTGATTTGTATCCCTCGGTTGGTAATAGCAAACCTCTACTAAAATCACTTTGTAAAACTCTTTTAAAGCAATATAAGACAATTTCAGATTCTAGTTTAATGCTAAGCATATCTTATTGAAGTTTGATTTAAAAAATATATTTTGTCTATTCATCACCTTTAGGTCCTTCATGTACTTTTATTTAATATTGTTTATTATTTTAGGTTGTGTGAAGTGTTAGCTAGTGAAGTTTCTCTTGAAGTGTCATAAGTCCATAATGTCTTACATAGACCTATTTCTTTTTGTCCTTCAAGTTATAGGTCTCTTTTCAACCTTCATACAAAATTATCATGTTTGGAACTTTGTCATAGAATCTAATCAATCCTTGTCCCCATTGAATTTATTAGTATTCATGAAAGTGTCCAAGTTGAGAGTGGATCATTAAACATTTGGTGCATCACCACACTTAAAGTATTTTATCCCCTTTCCATCCCAATAGATTAAGTTTCAAGAAGAAAGATTCAAATTATCATATCTAAGGATCTATCCTCATTAAAAACCTTAGAGGTCTATCCTAAAATTAGGTAACCCACAACCTAGGGTCATTCCCATGTTGGAATAGGTTTGGGTTGAGGACCTGAACAATCCTTTACTCAGCTAGGGTACAACCTAGAACCTCCAACAGGTAGTTTGATCAACTTATTTTGAATAATTTCCCTTATAATCTCACCTAAAATATTATTATACCTTTGATACTTTTTGAATCATTTATTGTAGATTTATTTTGTTGTAATTTATCATTTGGATATGAAAATTTGTTAGTCACAAATTTGTTAAATCAAGATGTAGATGGAGATGCACATACAAGATTAATACTATCATATTATATATACATTACAAGCTACATCATAGGATAATTCTAGCTCTGAGGAGTATTCAAGTTTTGTTTATGGTTATATCTACTATATTTATTTTGTCTTCTTGGTAGTTTTAATTTAAATTAGCTAAAGGTATTTTTATTTTGCATCCCATGGGGCTTTACTTTTTAACTATGGTCTCACTCTAGTTAAGCTTATGGTTTTTAGATCTCTATAAAATTAACATATTTTATCCCATCTAATAAAACAAATTTCTCATTTAGATATGAATTTTTTTAGGCACAACTTTGATAAATGAATATGTAGATGGAGATACACATACATGATTAATACTGGTATATTTTAGATTCTTTACACATGTGATCTGATGTTCATATAATGTGATATTTATACTAAAAAACTTATTTTTATTTTTTAACTATGATATAAACTTACCCATACTAATTATTTTATCTTTTATAGCCTCACAATCACAAGCCCTAGGTGTTTTAGATTGAACACGCATGCATACACCCCAAAGAGGAGATGTGAGAGGTGGAGGGGTTTGATGAAGGATATGTTTGTTACCTTCATTTATAAATATAGGATGGGTTGACATATCTATTATAATAGTGATAAAATTAACCTAGTTAGAGGTAAAGTAGTTTTCATATCCTTGAGGGTTAGAAGGAGCTTCTTTGTTAACATTGTTAAATTTTATAAATAGAAAAATGATAACAAGAAAAGAGAGACATAATTTTTTTTATAAAACACTCCAAAATGATAATAAAAAAGAATTAAATTTAAAACCCCAGGAGGATAAAATTTTATAAAGAAACCCTAGGTAAAACTAGGGCTTACCATATTAAAAAAAATTGGGTTCACCAATATGTTTCATCAAATATGGGATTTGTGTGAAAACCCTAGAGGATAACACTACTACACAAAATTAGGAGAATAATATAACAATGATAACATACAACAAGTTGGAATTATTTTAATCTATAAACTTAACAAAAATAGTAAATTTATAAGGATAAAATAAAGACTTAGCTAGAAATTATGCCTCCAAGAGGAATTAAGATATGAAACATCCTATGTAGAGAGGTCTAGTGGCTGAAATCAAGATTTTAGAACTAGATCTGGGCCTAAAAAATAACATTGGGGAGAGGAAAATAGAGGGGTGGCTCTCATGTCTATGATTTTATCCACATTTAGTGAAGAAATTAGGGTTTCTAGGTTCTTTTCTCCTTCATCTATAGATCTTGTATATGGTGTGGGAACTTATGATCACTTGTAGAGACCATTACATAACTAATTTTCCTTAGAAAACCCTAACTATTTGAAATTTAAATACCAATGCACATTAATTGGGAAAAAAGGGTAAATGATTGAATTTGGATGAAACCTCAACACTTCATGTATTGAGCATTGCTTACATACCAATACTCTAAAGAGGGACCAAACTTCATGTAGTTCTACCATGCTACGACAATGTGTGAATAACTAGTGTAATGTGTTAGATGTTGGTGTAATATTGATGTGATTATATGCCTTAACTATGACTTGTGACCTATAATATTTAATCAGACTTGAGATCTAGGCTACTAGCATTGCATGTAGTCATAATTAGGAGAAATAGGTATTCTTCTCTCAATGTACAAGTGTGATTCTAGTGATTTTCAATGTGGAAGCTTCTTTGTGTGATTAATGGATTAAAAAGTGTTTATATAGTCATATTATTTAAAATCATTTTAATGGGGATTATTAGGGACATAGGTCGACCTTCCTATAACTTTTAATTTTACAAATTAGTTGTTATTTGGTGGGAAAACACAAGAGGGGGAAAAGACAATAGAGCGGTGTGATATAGTCCTTTTGGCCAAAATTGGACTACATATGAAACTTTTGCCTAGATGGATCAAACCATTCTCTTGGACCTTTTAGTATCCTTCTACCCCCATGACTAGTCCCTTGTGGTTCTAAATTGATGATGTAATGTAGTATTTTGGGAGGTCCTGGTGTGGTGTGAGAAGTTGAGTATAGCTATTAAGAAGTGGGTGATCCAATGGTGGAAATATAAAATAAACTTGATGTCCTAAAGACATGTCACTTTCAATCTTTTGAAACACTTTAAGCAAGTTTTAAGGTGATTTTGAGAAATAAGCCTAGAAACAGGTCTAAGAATACAAGTGAAGGATCTAACAGGTTTCGATGGTGTTCAATAATTCAAGGTCATGAAGGAGGTTTGAAAAAAGTCTTAGATATTATAACGAGCTAAGAATGAGTCCTAGAAGCTATTATGCCCAAAATACCCCCAAAAGTGCATTAGATGACTTAAAGGTCCACAAAATAGAAAATTTAAGTAAAAAAGTAACTTTTGAGGAATTCTAATTGGTTTTGACTTCCTCCCACCTCTATATGGAAATTTTTACCATTTTATACATGTTCAAGGTCATTTTAAGTCATTTGGAGTGGAGGAGAGGAGTTTAGGAGCAAAAAGATGCATTTTAGAGTATTTTAAAGATTTAACATAACAAGATTTTGAAGATTTTTCTTGATATAAGGGCTTTGATATCATATCAGACATTCATGGTGTCCTTTATATCCCCTCATTGGCCTTTGAAATCATATTCCATCATGACAACCAACATCGGTAAGAAAAACCTATTAGCTATAAACTAGGCATGAAATAGGTTTTCTACCATTAATGGATTTTGAAGAATTTTAGAAGGTTTACAAAAGGAATTAAAGGTTATTCATATAAAAAAAAATTCCCAAGTTTTATAATACATAGGATACTTTTAACGCTTCATACTAAGGAAAAACCATTTTGGGATAAGTCTAGGAGAGCCTCAAGTTTTCACTTGGTATGGTTAGGAGAGAGAGAGTTGGGCCAAAATATTTTAGGTAGTGATAGGGACCCTAATTTACTTCCACTTTGTGGCATTTTTGGTCTGGTTCATCTCCCCTTATTTATGAACAATTATTGACAGTTCAGGGGTGTCTAGATGGCCTACTCATCCAAATAAGACCCAAGTTTTTCCTTATTTCTTCGCTTAAAAATTCAAATATAAATAATGGTTTTACAAGAGTAATTTTAGGGTCAAATAATACCTATTAAAATTGGTTTCATTAGCTAACTCCTTTTAATAAAGTACTTATGGCATAAAACCTATTTTCCTTCTTATCCTTATGAATGGCCATTTGATTAATTTTAGATAATAAATTATGTCTAAGGGATAATGCACCTAATCATCATTATTACACATCAAAAATATTCAAGTTATCTTTCTCCTCAATCCTTAGTGGTTCATCGAAGCCTTGATAGGCCAAACAGTCATTTCCTGCACTTTCATGCATAGTCAGGTGAGTGAGGTATGTGAGGTCTTGAAGAGTTCATAACAATGTTATAAAGAGTTACAATTGGGGTTAAACATATTATTTGTGCATGATAAATCAATAAAATATCCATTTCAAATGATAAAATATAGACTGTGATAGTCATATGCAACATCTATACATAGTCAGTCCATTAATGTACATCTACAAGTGACCATACACAGAGGCATGAAGGAGTTTTATATGAGTTTTGACATGTTTGGAAATCTTCCTAAGGTTTTTGGATCTGAATAATAACATGATAAACTTTTTTGAAGCATTATGTAGCCAAGCAATTTGCAAGAAACCATCTTCAAAGTTCAATGATTGTGTTAGGGACAATTTCCCTAAAACACAAAAATAAAGGTCTGAGCACCTTTTGTTGATGCTAAATGATGATTTTTCATGGGGTTTTGATCAATAAAAATTAATTCATCTTGTATACCTATCCTATGGGAAGATCCATGTAAAAAATAAGGAGTGTGTGGTTAAAGTAGCATAGTGTTTGAAGACTCCCAAATCATGAAATTGTCCACTGCAGGTTTTTAGTGACTTCTACATGATTTGAGCCTCAAAAGAACTTCACACCCCAATATAGAAATTAAAGGTCTAAAATTTGGCATGGGAAATAATGGTATCTTACCTAAGGTGAATCAAACTTTTCCCAAGTGTTTTCATACATGTAAAGGACAAAAAATCCATTTTTAAGTTTTCTAGGCCTCGAGAACTAAGAGAGGCCTAGAATACTAGAAAAGAAGGGGGTAATATAAGTAATTTAATAGGGATTTAGGACCTTAAATTTGGAGGATATTTTTGGGAATGGGTGAGGTTAAAAAAACTCTCTCAGTTTCCCGATTTCACCCCTAGAACTCAAGATTCATCATCAAAGCAAAAATAGGGTAACAAGCTGACACTTTTTGTTATTTTATGTTTGAGATCTTGGTGATGTTTTTATAAAATTTTCCAATTCTCCCAGGTATTCCAAATTTATACCTATCTAATGAATCCAAAAATAGAGATAGGTGAGGCTTATAACTCATTTTAACCCCCCCTCCCCAATCTAAAATAGGGTCTCAAAAAGAGCATGAGAAAAGCCCTAGACTAGGGTTTTGTTGATTTCAAGAGTTTTAACCCTCAAAATTGATTCGGGAAAAAATTCAAGAAATAGTTCAAGTGATAGGTCTACCCCAAATGATGATGGAACTTCTAAGAGCCATAACATTTGCACCATAGCTCCAATTGACTCGCCATTTGAACTATTGGAAAGCTAAGAATGAGGAGAATGCAGTGAGATGGAAATGAGATTTTCTAATCGAAGTTTGACCCCTAAAAACCCAAATGAATTTCTCCAAATTTTAATTTTAATAGTGCAGTCTAAAAATAGTAAGTTTCTAAAAATAGTAATTCCTTAAATTCTGTATTATTGTAAATCATGGAAGTTGAACCAACTCATCTCCCCCAAGATTGGTGACCTTCCAAATCCTCCCCCCACCTTCAAAACATATATAAATGAATATTTAACCTGAAATGGAAATCATACATCTCTTCTCAGAGATAAGCATATGTTTGGGTCTACAAATTTGATCAATAAAACATCACTTCTTAGAGATAACATTATTTGAATTGTCTTGTTCTTGTTTCTTGAATTATCTTTCAACCAAAGCTTTCAAGTTTTGGATAAATTAAAAAAATATGATGTATTTCATGGTTATATAAGTGATTCAATATGTTTTTGATTGATTGGAGTTTGTACAATATGAATTTGGTGGCTAAGGGTTTGGAATAGGGCTAATTAAGCCTAAATGAAGTTTGGTTTCCAAAGGAAGTGTGATCTTAGAGTGGAATCATGAAATGAAAATTTTAAAACACATATAATTATATGGAGAGTATATATAAATGGTCTCATATTTTAAATATAATTCAAAGAATGGTCAAACTAAGGAGAAATTTCCAAAATAGGGGCTACAAGCCTTAGAAACCCAAGATGAGCCTTGTATGTGAAATGGGATGCTAGAGTGAGTTGGATAACTTGGAAGGGGTTATGGAAAGTGTAATAAGGTCACCTTAGACCATCCATGATAAAATTTTGAGATATTGACACCTGGATCAAGATTTGGCCTTTGAGACCTAAGTGAATTGCCTAGCAGAAAACTTGTGAAAGGGTTATATGGTAAATAGAGTGAGAGAAATGATTCTTGGAGTTTTATGACTGGGATATTCATGGAAAATAAACAAGAGTATTGGTTTTCCACCTAATGAAGACCTCTATAAATCTTGAATAAGGACCTAAAGCCACCAAGCATAATCATATACAAAATAATGATGAAGGATAAGAGGTAGAGTTCTTATAGAGGTTCTTACTTGAGAGGTTGTTTCATGAAGGTAGTCATGATGCTTGTGATTTAATTGATAATCCAAATGGAATACCAAGAATTTTTTCTCATAAAACACAAAATAAACCTACATACTTACTTTAGGGTAGTGACCTACAATAGTTTGATACAAGTTAAGTCTTTTCAAGGCTCAAGGAGGCTAAATCAAGCATCATATGCAACATAGCATTGAGTTTTCATTTTCATGAAGTGAACAAGAGGGAAAAAATATGAATTTAAGGAAGGAATTAATATGGGGTAAAGGAAGCTACAACAAAATCTCAAAAGTACACTTACAGTCATCAAGGGAATGCAAGCTTATTCTTTTTTTGTACAAGTTTGAAAACATAGTGATAGTTTAAACTAGTTAATACCTAAGGATGTGTTTAAAGAAGAAAAGGTTTATAGGTCATCAAGTATAATTTGAAATGAGTTATAAATAAAATAAATCTACATCCATTCCAAACCTCAACACACACATACAGTTATGGAAAAAAAGTCATATGTTCAAGTTGGCATTATTATGTAAACAAGGTGTCCTAAGGTGTTTTTCATGATCCAAAGTCACAAGGAAGAGGAGAAGTAAGATATTAATTAATTAAATTAATAGTGTGATGGTTTATATGGAACAATTATAGTCAAAATTATCCTCACAGAAGACCTACAATAGGATTTTAGAACCCTAGGAATGTTTGGTCAAGAAGATTAATGTTTCAAGGAACAATAGAGGCCAATGTCTAGTTTCAAGTAGGTAACAATGAAAAAGTTATCATAAGTTTTAATAAGGTGGAATATGTAAAGATTTTTAAACATTCATTACTAGTATATACACCTATATAAATACTCCAAGAAGGAGATACAATATAGAAGGGGAGTGATGCCTTAAGTATGCCAAGGGTTTTGAACATTTCCAAGGCTTTCATGTTCAAGAAGTGTCTTAAGAGAGGAAAAAAGTTGATAATCATCATGGATCATAGATTAAACTATTAATAAAAATTTAAAATCAACCCAAATCATCAATTTACATCACCTACATCACTGAACGCATAGGCATCCATGGATTTCCCTTGAGGAGCTTAAGTGACATAAGGTAACATGAGTTGAATGAAGGTAAATACAAGATAATAAAGAGTAAAATATTTAAAGGAGAGGTTAAATGAAATTTTAAATGAAAAATAATCATTATGAGACAAAAAACAAGGCAAAAGAGGAGGACTCATTTGTGAATTTGACTAGGTAGGCACATGTCACTAGCTTTTGCCAAAATAAGCCTATAGGTCAAAATATGCAAGATCCAATCATGAAATTTTGTGTAGAGGATCATTATGAAATAAAATACCAATTAAAAATGAATATTTTTTAAAATTTTAAATATTAACTATTTTATTATAGTCAACCCTATGTCAAATCATGATCAATATAGAAGTATGCCTTGGAGGAATTGGCCATTTTGGGGCATCTACAGGTTGAGTCAAAGCAAAAAATTTGGTAAATATGGTATCCATGAAATAAAAAAGCATAAAAAGAAATAATAAAGGTAATATAAGAGTTAAATTTCCCTCTATTCTTACACAGTCCACAAGCACTGAAGAAGGCAACCATTGGAGACCAGATGAAGTTTCATCAGTTTTGGGTGCCAAGAAGCAGTTTAGGCCTTGGAGAGGTATTATAAATGTATAATATGATGTTTTAAACCTATATTATCATATAAAAATGATAAAATTAATATTTTTCATGATTTTTTTAAGATGATAAGTTTTGGCACCAAGGAAGCATGTAGGTAACTCAAGGTAACTTTTGGTAAAAAGGATATACAGGACAAAGTACACATCTAAATGACTTGAAAATTGGTAATATTTATCCTCATGACACATTATATCAATACATAATATTTTGAGGGTGTTATTATAAGTTTAAGTTCTCATTATTTTATCACAGTCCCCTCTATGTCTCATAATGGTCATTATTCATGCAAGCACACTTTTTAGAGTTTCAAGGTGTGTTTGAGGTTTCTAAGATTAGGTAAGTATTTCAAAATAATGGTAATATGGTTTTAATAATCTTAAATAAATTTAAAGAGTGTTCACACTCCAAAATTCATGCAAAACTTGTAGGTAGGCTTAAAACCTCGTAGGTAGTCTCAAAGGTATAAAAGGCAAAGTTGAGTTTTGATCATTTGGAAAAATGTTATGAGGTGTTTCAAGTGTCATTAATATGTTTTCAAGAAAATATGATCAGTGGAAAGGTCAAATTTGTCCTTTAGAGGAATTCTATCTTTTTTAGGCTTAAGACACCCAGTTTTAGCCCATCTTTAGATGCTTGTATCTTTCATACCATGAAGAGTTGGGCCAAGTACTTATAATATGTTTTGAGTACCCCTACATACTTGAAAAAAATTATGAATTGAGGTTGGTTAAGGTCCTAAGTTTTATGAACAATCATTAAGAGTGTAAGTGTTGGAGGTTATAGGTTACACCCTAGCTAAAAGTGGAAGTGTTCAAGTTATACTCTCAAACCTAGTCCAACATGGGAATGACCCTAGGTTGTGGGTTACCTAGTTTTTGGGTCAGACCTATAGGATTTTTTTAATGAGGTTAGCTCCTTAGATATGACAATTTTAATCCTCTTCTTCAAACTTAATCTATTGGAGTGAAAAGGGGAGAGAATTACAAGAATGAAAACCTAATTAAAATGTGGTGATGAACCAATGTTCAATGATCCACTATCATCTTAGACACTTTTATGACCACTAATGAATATAAATGGGGATAAGGATTGATAAAATTCTATGATAGAGTTCTAAACATGAATATTTTATATGAAGGTTAAAAAGAGGCCCATAACTTGAAGGATAGAAAGAAATAGATGTATGCAAGACACTATAGAATTATGACACTTCAAGAGAGACTTCAATAGCTAACACTTCACACAACCTGAAAGGAACTAACAGTCTTAAATCAAGGTACATGAAGGGTTTATAGATGATGAATATATAACATACACTTTTTAAATCAAACTTCAATAAAACACACTTAGCATTAAATAGAATATGAACTTGTCTTATATTGATTAAAAAAGAGTTTATAAGTTGATTTAAAAAGAGGTTTGCTATACCCACTGAGGGATATAAATCAAGAGCTCAAATATAGCATTTATAGGAAGAAAGAAGATAAGAGAGAGAGAAATTGGCACTTAAGGGACCATTAATGAGCCTAATTTCACTCAAGATAATCACCACTATAATCCTTCTTGAACCTTTTTACTACATTAATGTCACCATATATTTGTATAGAATGATGGGGGATGGATGATCATGATTAGTTGTAGGAACCTATCTTCATTATTGTATGAATATATCTCAATATCTGAAGCATTACCCTTCACTATCTTTCTCAATCATGCTTGATATTTTTCATGTTACTAGGTAGCTAATTGAGCTTGCTCATGATGTTCTTTCTAACATTTATTGTGTAGTCACCATTCTACCATTTCTTCCATATCATGAATATAGATCTTTTATGGATGAAAACCAATCACCCCATTTTTTTTCATATAACTATGATTATAAATGAAGATCTTTATGCTAGGGTCTCTTAGATTTGAATGAGATGTAAAACCTATGTCTAGAAGCTGTCAAAAGCTTTTATAGGGGCTTTAATGGTGCTATAAAACTCTACAGAGTCTACTCTTGGTTATTCACATCATGTTTGATCTTGCATTTATGTCTTTTACCTTCTCAAGGTGGAAATATCCTTCATCTAATGTGTCTACTTTAATGGTGTCCTCTAGTTTGACCTTGGTCAAAATTTCTCTCCCTATAAGTCCTTAGCTTTTAAATTTTAATGTCGATCATTGATCCTAATCTAGGCTCTCCATATATTGCCATTTATCATCTCTTCATTTGTCCCATAGGATCCTAATATCAATAATTAGAATTTTTGTCTTCATGTTCATCATAGATCTACCTCTATATAAATGAATGTGTACCATTGATATTATAACATCATAACATAGTTTTGACACTTGGAAGCTTGTCATTAGCCTTTGAGGTCGATTGGCTTGTTGAATCATCACTCACCATTAGATCTTTGTGTATATTTGCATGCTCATAATTTATCTATCTAGACCCACTAACCTTGTCAATTATTTTGCACCATTAGATATATACTAGGACACTTAATATTTTACCATTTGTTAGCTTATTTCTTACATTAACCTTTTGACTTGATGGTCATCATTGATATCTTCAATATGATTGAATACACACCATTAGATCTTGGGACCCACTGAAATCTATCAAATCAATACTCACTATTGGATCTTGGCCTTATCTCTTAAGATTTGGAAACTTTTCACCCTCATGTTAAGCCTTGGGATATTTGAATCCCAACAACTACTTCGTGGGGATTAAACTTGACTCTACATGCCTGTTTCATTTTGCAAGTCTAAGTTTGAAGCTTTATATCTTGAGATAGAAAGCTCATCAAGACATGAAATTTATAGATCATGATCTTGTCAAGAATAAATTCATGTCCATGAAATCTTTTAGATTTGAGAGGATTTTTAAGCATACTTTATTAAATGCACAATCAAGCTAACTACTCCATTTCTACATGATGTTCTCATGATGGTCTGGTCTTCTTAGACTTGTAAAATAACTTTCAAGGCTAAAAATGAGTTTTTAAGAATTTTGGACCCTGATTCATGTCCATGAATGCTTTAAAATATATGATAACCTACTAAATATTTTCCCTTTGCAACTCTAGACCTATCTCAAGACTTGTTTCTCAAAGATCAACAAATTGTACTTTAAGCTTGCTTAAAGCATTTCAAAATATTTTTAAGCAATATGAGATATTTAGACCACTAAATCCATCCAAAATGTTGTTTAACTCATCCATTCAAGATAATCTTGGCATTTGGGCCAAAATGGCTTATAGTAAGCATGTCTAGAATGTTTCCAAACCCTACAAGTAATCATATTTACATGCGTATATTTTCATATCATCCACATAAGTAACCAATATTTTAATGGGTGTTAAATGGGTCTATGTACTATATATCCATGACAATAAGTGGTGGAATGGGTGTCTTCATTGTATGAATAATCATCTTGAAGGTGAGATTATCTAGGCTTGTAAAGGAGGTTTTTGACTAGTTTTGGGTTCTTAGACTCATAGGTTCATAAAATGGCCTCTAATTTATTGGAAAAAACTTGGAATATGTATAATACTCCATCAATATATTGGACAACCTATTTTTTAGAAGAATCTGACATGTTTGGGTGCCTAGGAGGCCCAAAATGGATCAAAATTACATAATTTAATAGGTATTCAAAGAAAAAAATGGTCTAAATCCATAGAAGAGATCTAATGAGACTGAAAACATCATTATATGGAACTTTTATCTCTTCACAAGAGTTTATATGGTGTTTTTCTAAGTTAAAGGGTTAAAACCCTGATTTTTTAACATTTTGTGAAATGTTACAGGTTTAATGGTGATTTCCACCATTGTTGTAGGTATTGAAGGTTTTATAAATCTTAATTTTTTTCCTCATATGTATGTTATGGATGTATATAAGTCTTTTATAGGTCCAAAAGTGGTCTTTAGGGTGCCAAATGGCCTTGGAAGTAATTTTTAGGTAATTGGTTGAGGGTGGCTCAAGCTTGTGACCTCTATCAATGGGGTTTATGAGAGTTGCAGGTATCATGGAGTTTATTTTATGTTGTAAGAGAAAATTCAAGTTAAAAATAGAAATTGGACTAAAAAATAAAACATGAAACTTAACCTCCATGGTTATTTAAGTACAACATGCTAAATCAACTAACGTTTACCCAAACATCTTCTAGAAGTCAAGTGGTGGGGGGCATAGAATTATAAGGGAGAGATATTTTGAGGTTGGAGAGTGAAAGTGGAGTATTAAATGCATTTTAAAAGTCTTGGATACTTTTCCTTCTTATTGGATCATGACATCATCATCCTCAATGAGTTTCTATCTTCTAGTGTGTTTCTAAGCTAATGAGAGGGCTTGAAGGTTATTGGAGATAATTAAGGTTAATTTATTGAGGAAGGATTAGTTATAATTAATTAAAATGTGGGTGAGAATCCATGGAGGGTGGTTATATATCATTTATTGAATTTTTTTGCTTACCTCTTTTCCTTCTCTTCCCCATTTATCCTATATCTTCCATTTCTCCCCCATTTGTGCAAGATATTCTCATTTGACAAGGAAAAACCTTATCAAAATTTGAAATAAAGATATTTTGAAATAATAAAGATCATTTGTTTACCTATCTCTTGCCTCTAAATTGTGTTTAGAAATATTGTGCATGATGGCCTTGTGAATAAGTGTTCTTCCATGTACATTATCCTTCTTTCTTGCCTATTTTTAGGTGGTTTCAAATTAGTTACAAGTATAAACTTGAGTTATTTCCACCATTAATGGATGATTTTTTTAAACTTTTAAATTCCTCTTTGCTTCATGTATTGTTTTGTGAGCTTAGCTTATGAAACACTTATGCAAATTAGATAGTTTGTGAGGTTGTGTGAGAAAAATTATCTTATGTTGAATTAGTGTTTGTTTCATTCTTATGTGAGTGTCAATCAATTTGGTGTATCACCCTTTTAGTGTTATTAGTCATCCTCTACCCTCTTTATCCCTTTTCCAAGTATAAGTATTAGTTTAGGTGATCTACTAAGAGGAAGACAACCTTCTCTAGAGGTTCAACCTCACTACAAGATACCCACAACCTGAGGTTACTCCAATATTATAGCTAAGAGTGAGAGAGCCTAAAAAAATGTTTGATAAGGGTGAAATTATATGCTAAAATAAGTCTCATAGGGAATTCTTGTCTAATGGGTGATTTAATCATATTGAGTATTATACAATGCCTAAAATATGTTTAAAATTGATAAGAATAGGGATGATTACATTCAAGGTTAATTTGTCAACTTAGAAGAGTATACAAAGTGGTCAAAAGTGACCAAAAAATGACTTAAGATAGGTTTATAACTAAGTGTGTAATATCATGATCATAAGTGCACAAATCTATATTAAATGTTAATTTTACGTGTCTACAATATGATAAAAATAGAAACTATAACTATTAATTGATATTGCAATAAAATTAGAAATAAGATTACTTAGTTGGTTTACTATACACATGTAGACCTAGGATAAAAAGGCTTAAAGTGGAATGGATCAAGGTCTTATAACATTAATCAGATTATGGAAATTTACATTTTGTGGTCCTAGACACTTGCATCAGATTAAAATAGTATTAGTGATGCAAGCATATGATCTAGATACAAGTTTATTGTACCTAATATTGAGTAGATGTAGATGTGACCAAATAGAGCCTTATAGGTATTCTAACACCTTTATTTTGATGTATATAGATTGTGTGAACATGCTATCATTTTTTTCAAATGATCAAAACCTATGTTCTTCACCCTTGGAGTGACTATGGTAAAAATGGGTTAGTGGGCACATGGCGTGGAATTTACCCAAGGAACCCTTTTTAAAACTCCAAATAGGGCCTTAGACTTATGTATTTATCCCCTACATGTTGGCTTATGTGTGCATAAAAATGAAATATGTGGTAAGTACATATGGTGACCTAGCTTGTAACTTAGAAAATATAATTCATGGGATGTTCCTTCAGTATTTTAGACTTGTAGATAGATTGTTTTTATAATTGATATGGAAATAGGAATGAATAAATAAAAATTTACAACTTTAATGTTTGATTGATAGTTCTTTTATTACTCTATATGTGAGAGGTATGAATTTTTAAGGTGAAGAATGAATGATGGTTGATATTATATATATACCAGTCCATTTTCAAAATATCTCACACTAAAGTACTTAGGTTGATCATAAAGATACATTTAAAAATTATATTTTTTTTGGGAAATGGACACTTAGTTAGGAAAGGGACACCTACATTGATGTAGGCATCTAGCTAGGACATAAGTGTCTGAAAAGCTAGAAAATAAGTACAGGTTCAAAATTGGTAGAGAAAGATAATGATAAAGTTTAAAACAATTTGGATAGTATCAAAGGCTTGGTATCTATAATAACATATGGTCAAACTAAGAGATAATAAATTTGGCACAAATAAATAGTGGATGTGAGCCTTTTGGTAGTGGGAAGGTCTTGGAGATGAAGGTTACAACCATGGTAAGTATTTTCTAAGTGTACAAGACTAAGGTGATATAGAATTCATAATTAGTGTCTACATTACCTTACAATACATTTTTAGTATGGTTGATATTGGAAATAACATAACTAATACTATGTCACATGGAAATGTATTATGGGTCTTTAAAACTATTTTAGACACTAGAAAACTACACATTATGGTTCCAAGTGTCGGAACACCCCTAGACCCCCTAGGGACTCTACCATAACCCTTTAACCACAAACTTGAGTTAGGTTAGTTGATTATCTAAATGGATCACTAACCCACCTTGACCAAAATTTAATTTTGACCCCCAACCTTTGATGGTCACCCTAACTATCGATGGTTAGGCCTAACTACTGATGGTTAGGTTTCCACTACCTGAACAATCAAACTCTAGTCAACTCCATCTTGATTTTTTATATTTAGCTTATCTAATTCATATAAAAAACCATGTATTCAAAAGATAAATTTGAATTTCTTATTGAACCTCTTATTAACATATTACATCACCTCTCCTTCCTTCCTATAAAAAGAGAGGAAGAGAGGGTGAATCTAGATCTAGAATCAATCAATATACTATATCCAAAAACTAGAGCCTCTTGCATCAACACTTATTTTTGTAGGTGTTACTACAACAAACTAGTGAACCAATAAATATGATTGAGATCTAAAGTGATACCACTCATCAGTCAATAACTAAGTATTGTTACTCTACCTAAATTATTCCAAGTTTCACCAATAGATCCTTTGACCCTCTTCAAATCAATAATCAACAAGCTAAGTATTTATTCTCACTAATTAGTTACTTTGTTTCTATTTTGAAATCAACCCAACACAAACCCATCTCTCAAAATTCCACTCTATGACCTCATCAAAATAGCCTTTTCTTGACCAGACCTAACCCATACTAACTTTTGATAGTCACGTTGACCACCAATGGTCTATCCCACCCACCGATGGTTACCCTAACCACCAACAATTACCCTAACCATTGCTAGTCACCCCAACTACTGATGGTCACTATGTGACAAAATAATAACAAGCTTTTTTCACCTAAAAAATCTTAAACAAATCCAAATTTATTTACCTCTACCTAATCATAGAGCCTTAACCTATTTTTTGAACCATACCCAACCTATTTAACATTAATATTGACCCACTTATTATTATAATTAGTCAATTTCATCTATTTTTTATTAATAACTTCTTGTATTTCATTTTAATATCTTTTACAATTTGATTTTTTAAAAGTGTGGATTGACAACCTATAGGAAGCTCATGCTTCTTGGATCTAGCTTGCTAGGAAATCCACCCTATTATCAACTAATCAAAAACATTTCTTTAAGTGATATCTTATCTATGGGTCATTCCTCCCAAGCTAAAGAGGAGTATCTATAACCATCTAGATCAATGTGTGCACAACTTATCATATTTTTATACCATACCCATCTCAAGTTTCCTTTTTCTTCCTTGTAAACAACATAAGTGAAATTTATATAAAACATTTTGGCATGCTTGGTGAGACTCTTAAGTCTTTTCTTGGGTTCATAGTTGCATCTAGGTGATTTTTTCTTCTTATATTTCTAATCATACAATGAAATCAAAGTTTCTTTTTGGACTTAAGTGTAGACACTGAAATCGTGTCGACTCCCCTGGTCATCCCCCGTGTTATTCTCCTTCGCCTATTTTACCTCTGTCAACCATTTTTCCCACTAACCTTAACCCTGGTAGCTTGTCAAAATGAGCAAAAGGATAAAGTTAGTCTCTGCCCCCATTCTGCATCTGCCAACCACGGTCACCACCCGACCGACGTTGCCGACATCGGTCACTTATCGGCCGATGTCGGCGGTCCTGCCGACATCAGTTCTCCTTAGCACTGCGTTCTCAATCCAAACACAGGAACCGTTATTCCGTTACCCGTTACCCATTTAGTTCCCAATCAGTTTCTTGATCAGTTATCGAACCATCCCTCACCTTCATCTGTAACCTCTTCATTTGATCAACCAATTCATCATTCAACCAACCAGTTCATTCATTCAACGAACTCTATCAATCAATCATCTCTAAAAATCATTCAACATCATCTCTGGCAATCATTCAAAAACTCTTGCGATCAATCAACTCTGGCATCCAACCAATCTGCATTCGCTCTCTCCAGCGCAGGTATCCTACTTCGGTCATTTGGCAGCACAGCGACAACGTCAATCACATCTCCGACTTCATCTTCAAGCGTATAACAGGTAAGTATCTTGCTCTGTGTTTTGTTTCTCTCTGGTTATTGTTTTTTAATTTACTACCATCACCCCTATTTAGACTTAGACTCTCAGACACGAGACCTTACTCCTTCCCTTTACACTTCTATCCACCATCCCTGAATACACAGTCTATAGCTCTACTCAGACTTCACTCCCAAACCCCAAACAAAACAACAGACTTTTTTGCAACCTGACCAGACCCTGTCTTAACTCGACCAAACTCGACCAAACCCACCCAAACTCTATCTAAAACTATTACCCTGACCGACACTGGTCATTACCCCGATCGATGCCGGCACTTTAACCGACGTCGGCACCTTCCCCTGACTGATGCCGGCATAGAGACCGACACTAGCGACTGTGAGAAGTAATTTGCTGCATATCAGGTACGCACTTTGTTTTCTATCTTTTATTTTCTGTCATTCTATCTTTTATTATATCTACTTCCATCAAATATTCTATTTTAAACTAGTGGGTTGATATCCTTCTAGGAAGTCTTCATACTTCTGGGATCAGGCGTTTGCTTGACAACCCACCATCTCCTCGTCTAACATTTTTTTTGTTTAGTCTCTTTTCTTCGCAGGTGTCATTCCTCCATAGCTAAAGAGGAGAACCTTCCAATGTCTGATTTCAGTGCGCACGACTACAATCAAGTATCTTCTAGCCTTGACCATTTCTTTTAGTTTCTTAATTTCTTCTTTGAATGTAGAAAGTGATTTAGCGTAGAAACATTCTGGCACGCCTGGTGGGACCCTAGGGCCTTCCTTAGGTTCTTTCTTTCGTTCATATAGGTGCATTAGGTTCCTTCCTTTTTTGCCTCTTTTGTCTCTTCTAAAATGACATCATAAGCAAGAATAAAAAGAACATTTATTTCCTTTCTTGCACTTCTAGACTAGCTAAACTCATATTCTTTGACTCTTTCTCCATTCATCTTCATACGAACAAACATTTTGACTTGGACTTAAAACACTTTGCATTCATTTCTGTTTGCTTGCATCTCTTAGACCACACTTAGTAATTAACAAACACATATTGAATTAATCTAGATCACTTGATGTTACACGACCAAACCACTTGCACAAAACAAACATCTTAACTTACCTGAGACAAGGCCCGACTGGGATTTCATCCCCCAGCACCCGTCTCGGTGATCTTACTTGGATTTCATCACCAAGGGGAAAGCCCACTCCATTCTCTGGTGGAGCCTAATCTCTAGGGGAAGTATATTTTGGCTAAGCGGGCCCAATTTATCACTGGACTCGTGAAGTGAGGGGAGCTTGCTCCTTAGCACCAGGCCTTGTACGAAACCTAACACAAAATTTTTGAGCACCATAAAAAAACCCGAAACCATCCATAGACTGCTTCTTCTAGGACCCAACTCAAAAGCCAATCTTCCTCTACACATATTCTAAGGCATAAGCCACTATAATCCTAATAATTTACTCCTAGGGTTTTAGGATCTGCTTGTGTTCTTCATCTTTTTAGTTCTTATCTGCTTGTTTGAGCTTGTGAGGATGTTTTTTCTTGCCTTGAATGGTTCTGACTTGTAGTCAAATCAAGGCTCTTCTTGACCATGCTAGCCATCAACCACTTCCGTCTACCTCGTCTATAACCAGTCCTATAATGGAGTTCCACTCAGAGACTGAAAGAACTCCTACAGGACCGACCCTGACTCAAATTCCCATCATCCCTGAAGGGTACCAAGATTTTGCATGATTCTTGGACCTCAATGTCACAGCCCTCCAAAACTATCTCGCGAGAAACCCAACGCGAGACCTTTCGGGTGAAGTGGCGATGACATCAACATCATCCGCAACTCAGCCTTTTGCCTCAACCATTAACCCGACCATGGCCAATACGCAAATTTTGGCCTCCTTGTCTATTTTTAAACTGACCTCCATCGGGGTTTCATTACCCCCTCAACCACATGCAATTCAAACAAGTTCTACATCATACCAAAACTTGATTGTCTCGACCCCACACACTCTTGCGCCCATATATGCAAGAGTTCCTACCTCCTCTTTTTCCCATGCCGCCACACAACCTCCTTTGGCAGTATCTAGTCAGCCTATGCCTTCTACCTTCATAATCCAACCACCTTTGGCCTCCACTTCTGTCCCTATGACTAGTCATCCGTATGTTGCACCCTTACTGGTACAACCGACTACGTCGTACGCCTCTTCTAGCCTCTTTTAAGCACCTTACAACCTAGGGGGTGCTCCATCCACCAATCCGTCAGCAGACATCATCAAAATGCTGATGGATAAAATGTCCAGTCTCAAAGCTTCTATCTCCAGTTCAAGTAATGTCTCTTCATATGACCAGATTTGCAATGAGCCCATCTATCCTTTTGTCCCTATCCGACCATACCCCAACCATTGGGAGCTTCCTAAATTCACTCACTTCTAGAGTAAGGAGGACCTGCAACAGCACTTACAGGCATTCAGACATGCCTGTTACCTTATCGCCCATGGTGATGCATTACTTCTACGCACGTTTCCTATGTCTCTTTCTGGCCCTGCCCTTGACTGGTATAGCTCTCTTACCAGACATTCTATCTTTTCATTCATTCAACTCGCCCAATTATTCATTGACCATTTCTCAATCAATATCACTAAACAAGTCTCGATCACAGACCTTTACTCCATTAGGCAATTTGACGACGAATCAATAGTCAATTTTGTCACCCATTGGAGAGGCTTGATTAACCAGCTCTCCTTCTCCTTGCCTCAACCCAAGCTCATTAAGATCTTTTCCTGAGCATGTGCCAGTCACATCTCATCCACCTTGCGGGTTCAAACATTCCACACTTTCGACGAGGCCTTCACCATGGCCTGAAAGCTTGAACTTCGTGCCATTGAAGAAGATAAGGTCAAATTGCGTAACACTAACACAAGAACCAATGACTATTCTTCTTCTACCCACTCTCAATCCAAGGGGTCGGCAAACACTGTCATCTTTAGACCATCATCTTCAACAATAACTAACCAACCATCATCTTCAACATTAGACTACATCAATAAATATTTTCAACGTCAATCCATACAGCGTCAATTCACTCCAATTTGGGAGTCATATGCCTCTGTCTTGGATAAACTTGTCAAGCAGGGGGTCCTCAATCTCCCTTCAATCTGACCACATCAATTTGACCCCTCAATACCTATCCTTGCATGGTACAGGGAGAACCACTTTTGCAACTATCACCGTGTCAAAGGCCATGACACGGATCACTGTCAAACTTTCAAAAACATCGTCCAGGACATGCTAGACAAGGGGGATCTTATCTTGGACAACCCGAATGCACTGCCCAACCAAAACCTTGACATCTTCAAACAACCTTTTCTTAATCACCCACCTACTCAAGAAAATGTCCAAACCATGACCAATGACCCTCAAGACCATGATATACACACGATCGACACTATCTTTTCTCTTATCCCTGACCAACCTCTTTCACAGGTGGAAGACCCTTCTTCCCCTATACCTCCTCCACATGGTGAATAACTTTCTTCTCCTACTTGTCCTCCATCAACTTCTCTCATATTGGAGGATGCTTTGATGGCACCCACACTGGCTGCCTCATCCTCGTCCTTTTTGTCATCAATGGGGGATCATACATTCCCCATGCCTAGACCACACATCGAGACCATGATCATTCCTATGCTCCATTCGATTATAGAGCCATACTCTCCTATTTCTTCTCCACCAAGAGAAGAACCAGTCTCTTCACCCATTTTGATCAAAGAAGACTCAGTTGCAGTTTCCTCTTGCCCTTCACCTGAGATTGCTACATCTCACTCGCCTCTATCCACATCCGAATCCAAACCCATATCTAACTTTGCCTTGCATAATAGTGGCCCTCACCCCAAACCAATGAAAGCCATTAAACCACACCGGAGGACTCCTCCCCTGTCTTCGTCATTACCTTCAATCTTAGGCCCACATCTGTTCACTTTAATAGGAGTTCTTCCTACTCCCATACCTCATAGAGGCAAGTCACCTCCATTACTCTATCAACCCGTCAAACTTATATCTCTTCCAAACCATCGACCTATGCCTCTTATGCCTCTCAAACCAAAGTCACCAACCCTCACTGCAACAAAACATCCAGACCCGTTAGCAGGTTCTTACACCTTGCTATTACGACAATTGTTGCAGTCCTCTCACATCAATCTCCCACCTCTTAAACAATATCAATCTCTCAGACCTAAACCCCTTGGTTCGATGACACTCACATTTGTGCATATCATCGCATGTGTGGGCACGACACAGAGCATTATTGTGCCCTCAAGGTTTCCATTCGCTAATGTCTGGGGAATGACACCCTTCTTCTCGACCACATCATAAACAAACGTTCAACACCACCCCACTCATCAACTCTCGGATCAAAGCCATCTTGGTTCGACAAATCTAAATTCTGTCATTATCACCACACTCTAGGACATGACACTGAGCGTTGTTGTGCTCTTAAAGCTGTCATTCGTCAACACCAAAAAAAGGATTCCCTTCTCATCAAGGATCCTCTTAACCACCCCTCTGACAAATCATCAACATCAACCCATGCTTCTCCAACCTCATCACCTAAATTGGGATCTCCACGCCAGACTATGGTCCCTTTGCCACCTTTGACCCCCTTATTCGACATCAACACAATCTATCTGACCACTAAACCTCAACTGACCTTAACCAATCAGTCAAACATTCTCCCTAGTCGCTGGGGGAATTCAACCTTCATCCAAGCCTCGACCAACCTTTCAACCCAGTCTCGACCACATGTCAATCACTCTTTTAATCCTAAACCTTGACCAAATATCAATCAACCAAACATTCAACCCAAACATTCAACCAACCTTTTTATCAAAACATTCAACCAGTCTCAACCAGTCAACGACCATATCAGCCAACTTCACATCTATCAATCAACACGTGACCAATATGGAGCGAAGTAAATGAGGCAAGTTTGCTCCTAATTGGCTCAGACCTTTCATTATCATGCACAAGTATGGATCAGGAACTTATCGTCTATCCTCTCTTGATGGATGACCAGAACCTGAGCCTCTTAATGCGTTGCATCTGTGACCGTTCTACTGCTAGTCGAGTACTCGTCCACTTGACACTTAACTTGAGCTCATCCCTTGAGCAATCCCCATCCTCTTAGTCCTAATTCCTTTCATCCCTATTCCTCTTAACAATTCCTATAACCCTTTTATGATGTATGGATGCTTTGTCCTAATGAAAGGGAGCCCTTGACCTTCTGTAATCTTGTCCATGACTCACATTTCTGTAAAAACAAATCAAGATGTCAAAATATCCATGGTCACTATATCAATATCAAATCAAAAGGCAGACTGCTCCCTCGAAGGACAACTATACTATCATTGCTGTAATTAATAGACTGCTCCCTCGAAGGATAGCTATTCAAAAGCCATTATATTAAACAAAAATCTAGACCACTCCCTCGAAGGATGGCTATGACTAATCTGGCAATAAAAAACACCATTTTAGAAGCTTCTTACATTGATCAGCTTCACAACTGACCACCAAGCAAATGACATCTCTATGCAGACTTCCCGCATTGATCAGTTTGCACCCAAAAAAAAAAAAAAAATGAGTCATGGACTTGACTTATAGTTGTCTCAGGGTCTCCTATAAAAAGGGGCAAAGTTATCTCTGCTCTTAAAATGGGTTACCCTTTTTCCTCCTCCTATCACCTGCTTAAGGGACTTCGAGCTCACTTTAATGTCAAAGTGATTCGATTACCGCTCTAACATAACTATGGTCAACGATGTAACGCATGAATGGGGCTCTTGATTCTAATAACCCCTATCTATGCTATCTTTTTGGTCCTTGTCAATGAACGAGCACTATGCTTTTCACTTCTTCTGCACTTTGGTCACATTCACATTCATCACTTGTCAAACCTAATCAACTCAACTCAACTCTCTTTTCAAGCCACTCCCATTGCTTATTCACACTAGTTTCTATGGACACCAATACACATGGAAACTATCGATCGGACACAATTTATGTTAAGCATAAACCAATACTTGCTGAAGCATAAATAGACCTCAATTCATTTTTAGCATAAATCCATCATGAATATGGAAAATTGCTAGGGATGAAAGACTTCTTCACCAATGTTGCAGAATACACCATCACATAATTTGGAAAAGGCTGTAACATCATCTCTTCTCCTCATCATTTCATCATAACCAAGACCAATCTATCAACCATTTTGACCACCTGTCTAACACTCGGACCCTTTGTCTGAACTACATTGGTCTAAGGCCCTATGACCGGGGCTATGTAGGTAGCACTCAGATGACACGACTGTCTTCTGGGGTTAGCTCAACCACCCTCATTTGTTCATCTCTCTGATGGACAAACCTTCTTTCCTCTTTTTGACCATGACTTTGCCCTCGACCAAGACCATTTCCATCTCTTTGACCCTTGCTCCCTTCTAGGGAGAACTACATTGGCCTGAGGCCCTTTCCACCAGGGCTATGTAGGTAGCACTCAGTTGACATGGGGTCATCTGAGGTTAGCTCAGCCACATCCTTTTGTCCATTATTCCACCTTGACCAATGACCATTGGAGATCATGCCTATCTCCTCTGACCTCGACCACTTCCAAGACAATGTTGCCTTGGTTGTTTTTGCATGTATGCTACCTCATGACTAGTTAGCAGACTTGTGCGCAGACCTTTTGGACCCTCACAAGTATAGGATCGCAAGCCAGTTGATCCGCACTACTTGTGACTTTTTCATGTTTCTAGGAGCACTTCCTGAGCCTGGGATGCCTAGAACGCGATGACCCATTAGAGCTTCAGCTTAGATTGAATAACCCGATCAGTAGATGACTAAATGCTGGGGCCCAATTACTTTAATTTTAGCACTCCTCGACCCTTGACCTGTGACACTTTGACCTAACCATCTCGTGAAGTGGTATGCGTGCAATCATGACTTTTGCAACATTCACCCTCACCCCTTTTTCATCCACTCTTTGTCAAATCAGCACCTGATTCCCGGTTCCCTTCCCTTGACTCCTGCTTTGAAGGGGAATACCTCATCCATAATCAGGGCAATCTGCCTCCTATTTTTGTCTTGTAATTCATTCGAACAACCAACAAGATAGAATCGACCTTATCCTCACCTGGGGAAATCACTCCTATTTTTGTCTTACAGTTCATCTAGAACAACCAACAAGACAAAAAGGGGCAAATGTAGACACCAAAATTGTGTCGACTCCCCTGGTCATCCCCCGTGTTATTCTCCTTCACCTATTTTACCTCTGTCAACCAATTTTCCCACTAACCTTAACCCTGGCAGCTTGTCAAAATGAGCAAAAGGCTAAAGTTAGTCTCTGCTCCCATTCTGCATCTACCGACCACGGTCACCACCCAAACGACGTCGCCGACGTCGGTCACTTATCGGCCGACATCGGCGGTCCTATCGATGTCGGTTCTCCTTAGCACTACGTTCTCGATCTGAACACAGGAACTGTTATTCTATTACCCATTACCCATTCAGTTTCCAATCGGTTTCCTAATCAGTTATCGAACCATCCCTTGCCTTCATCCACAACCTCTTCATTTGATCAACCAATTCATCATTCAACCAACCAGTTCATTCATTCAACAAACTCTATCAATCAATCATCTTTGATAATCATTCAACATCATCTCTGGCAATCATTCAAAAACTCTTGCGATCAATCAACTCTTGCGATCAATCAACTCTGGCATCCAACCAATCTGCATTCACTCTCTCTAGCACAAGTATCCTACTTCGGTCATTTGGTAGCACAGTGACAATGTCAATCACGTCTCCGACTTCATCTTCAAGCGTATAACAGGTAAGTATCTTGCTCTGTGTTTTGTTTCTCTCTAGTTATTGTTTTTTTTATTTACTACCATCACCCCTATTTAGACTTAGACTCTCAGACACGAGACCTTACTCCTTCCCTTTACACTTCTGTCCACCATCCCTGAATACACAGTCTATAGCTCTACTCAGACTTCACTCCCAAACCCCAAACAAAACAACAAACTTTTTTACAACCTGACCAGACCCTGTCCCAACTTGACCAGACTCGACTAGACCTGCCCAGACTCTATCCAGAACTATTACCCCAACCGACACTGGTCATTACCCTGACCGATGCTGGCACTTTAACCGACATCGGCACCTTCCCCTGACCGATGTTGGCACAGAGACCGACATCGGTGACTATGCAGAAGCAATTTGCTACATATCAGGTATGCACTTTGTTTTATGTCTTTTATTTTTTGTCATTTTGTCTTTTATTATATCTACTTCTGTCAAATATTTTATTTTAAACTAGTGGGTTGATATCCTTCTAGGAAGTCTTCATACTTTTGGGATCATGCATTTACTTGACAACCCACCATCTCCTCGTCTAACATTTTTTTTGTTTAGTCTCTTTTCTTCGCAGGTGTCATTCCTCCACAGCCAAAGAGGAGAACCTTCCAATGTCTGATTTCAGTGTGCACGACTACAATCAGGTATCTTCTAGCCTTGACCATTTCTTTTAGTTTCTTAATTTCTTTTAGTCTATAGCTCTACTCAGACTTCACTCCCAAACCCCAAACAAAACAACAGACTTTTCTGCAACCTAACCAGACCCTATCCTGACTCGACCAGACTCGACCAGACCCACCCAAACTCTATCCAGAACTATTACCCCGACCGACGCTGGTCATTACCCTGACTGATGCCAGCACTTTAACCGACGTCGGCACCTTCCCTTAATCGATGCCGGCACAAAGATCGACACCGGCGACTGTGCAGAAGCAATTTGCTGCATATCAGGTATGCACTTTGTTTTCTATCTTTTATTTTATGTCATTCTATCTTTTATTATATCTACTTCCATCAAATATTCTATTTTAAACTAGTGGGTTGATATCCTTCTAGGAAGTCTTCGTACTTCTAGGATCAGGCATTTGCTTGACAACCCACCATCTCCTCGTCTAACATTTTTTGTGTTTAGTCTCTTTTCTTCACAGGTGTCATTCCTCCATAGCCAAAGAGGAGAACCTTCCAATGTCTGATT
This sequence comes from Torreya grandis, assembly GCA_037957365.1. NCBI lineage: Eukaryota > Viridiplantae > Streptophyta > Pinopsida > Cupressales > Taxaceae > Torreya > Torreya grandis. The sequence continues at coordinate 1,002,012 of JARHVA010003320.1, read as the reverse complement.
TCGGTGTGCATGACTACAATTAGGTATCTTCTAGCCTTGACCATTTCTTATAGTTTCTTAATTTCTTCTTTGAATGTAGAAAGTGATTTAGCATAGAAACATTAAGATTGACTGCATACATTATTTTGCTTACTTATTTTGTCTCACATAGCTTAATTAATCAAGTGAATCAATATTATTTTCACTTTTATCACACACATAGGACCAAACCAATCACACTTAATCCAACATCAAACATTGACATAAGGCCTGACTAGGATTTCATTACCAAGCAATCACCTTTCTTGGCCATCCTACTTGGATTTCATCATTAAAGGAGAACCAACTCAACTCTTTGTTTGAGTATAATATCTATAAATTGGTATATTTTGGATAAGCACCTGACACCCTTATCATTATAGTGTGTGAAGTGAGGGGGTAGGCCACGATAGCAAGCCACTTATAGGTTTCGAATACATGTCCTTTTGATAGCCTAAACACAACTTGAAACCAACCATAAACTTCTTTTCTAGTACCCACTCTACAAGCCAATTTGAGTAATACAATTTTTAATGCTTAAGGCATAAGGCACAATAGATACTAAAAATAACCTTAGGATTAACATTATTTAATATGTGTTTTGATTCCTTGACTTTTTTTTTCTTCTCTATGTTTGAGTTTTGAGATTGCTTGTATTCTCCTCCTTTCTTCATCTGCATGGTTTTAACTAGGCAACAAATAAGAAGCCAAAAAAATCAAAACTCACCTCCTAGTCACCCATCTTCCTCTTCTCCCTCATCCATGGATTACATATTAGATGCAAAAAGTTCTCCTCATCATTCTAGGAGCCATAACATCCCTTGGATAGTTGCCCAAGGTGATGCATATTTTTACATCTTTTTTGAAAACAACCCCATAACTCTTCAACATTACCTTAACACCATATCCCACCATACCACTATTTTGTTTTCACCTATTGATCTACTTTATAGAATGCCATCCCACCTTATGGGTGACACTTATGTTGCCACCATCTCCACTCAACCTCTAGTCACCTATGCATCATCTTTTACCCACAATCCTACTAATACCACTATCCAAAATTAACCCACTCAACTAAGCAACACCTAAGCACCTTCTTCCCTAACTGATAACCACATAATATAGGAACAACCCAACCTTTGGGCTCCAACACTTCAATTGAATTAGGATTACCATCTACTAGTATCACTACCATTCCTCTTGTTTCCAACCTACCTACCTCCACTCTATTTAAGAGCTTGGTGGTTTCCATACCTTCCACCCTTCTACCCATCAGTATAAAAATGACCACCTACCCTCTATCTACTAACCCAACCATACCTCCTACCCAATCTACATCAACGTCTCAACAAGAACCCATTGCATAAAACCTGAGCTACATCCCTAACCCATAAGGGTATATACCTCTACCTTCCACCCAACTACCTATCTCCATGTATTCATATGTGGTATCATCCCAACCACCCATGTCCACATACCAACATATAGCATCCTCTCAACCCCCCACCAACTATACATATGTTTAACCTACCTAGACCTAACACAACCTATATTACAACTATGGGGGTGCATAACCCCAAACTGACCTTATCAAAATGTTAATGGACAAAATGACTACTTTAGAGTCATCTATTTTTGGAGCTCATAATATTCTATCATATGACCAAATATATAATGAACCAATTGACCCATCCATCCCCATTCAACCATAAACTCCTCAATGGGAACTTATAAAGTTTTTGAAGTTCTATAGTAAAGAGGACCCCCAACAACACCTAAGAGAATTTAGGCATTCATGTTATATGATTGCCTACGATGATGCTCTCCTTCTTCATACCTTTCCCATGTATCTATTAGGTCTGGCACTAGATTGTTAAAATGCTATTGCAAAGCACTCCCTCTTTTATTTTTCCCAACTAGCTTAGATTTTCTTAGATCATTTTTCCATAAACATCTCTAAGAAAGTATCCATAATTGATCTCTACTCTATTTGGCAATTTGCTAACAAATCCATTATTGACTTTGTGGCCCATTGGAGAATTCTAACAAACCAACTCTCATTCTCTCTACCCCAACCCAAAATGATTAAAATATTTTTTGAGCCTATGACAAACACATATCCTCTACTTTACAGGTCTAAAGCTTCAAGACTTTTGATGAATCTTTCACCATAGCATGAAAACTAGAGAATAGGGCAATTAATGAGGGGAAGTTAAAACTAATAAATAAGAATTCTACCATAAAATAAAATGAGGCCTCCTCCTCTAAACCAAATGACCAAACCAATACTAATTCCAAGAATAAAGGAACCATAAATGCAATTATCCTTAAGACTACCCATTTTCCTGTTATCAACCAATCCAACTCTTCCAATTCCTCTAATCAAAATACCAAGAATCCAAATTGTAACACCTAGTAGTAATTTACCCTACTTGGGGAGTCATATACTTTAGTCTTGGAGAAATTTTTAAATTTCAATATCATATAAATTCCCCTGATCAAACCTCCATAATAATTTGATTCTTCTTATCCTGTACCTAGTTCATACAAGGAGAAAAAATTGTGCACCTTCTACGAAGTCATTGGGCATGATGTTAGTAGGTGTAATACCTTTAATAACATTATCCAAAATCTCATGAACAAGGAGGATCTTGTGTTTGATAACCCAAATACACCCCAAAACTAATCACTTAACATATTTAGATAACCATTTCCTAACCATGCTCCTTCATCTAATAGTAAAATCAAAGCTAAATCTTCTCATGCTCATGAGACCCATACTATCAATATAGTTATTGGTGAACTTAATAATAATAAGACCATTAAACAAATAACCTCTTTCCCCACTCTAATTATTGAGGTAGTGGATTCACCAACCTCTCCTTTGATATGCACATCAGAAGAGGAAACCCTTTCCACTTTATCATTTTCCTAAATCATATAATAATCCACTCTTCCTCTAGCAATCACACAAATGGAAGAAACCAATTTGCCTACACCTCCCACCAAGGAGTCACCCTACCAAATATTAGAACCTTTTAATCAAGAAAAGGATGAGTTAATTTTCCCTTACCATAAAACCCTAATTATATCCTTTGAGTCCACTACTAGGGGATTTTGACCCATTTATAAATCTTTCTATAAACTGGCTAAAAACATGGAATTCATATCTGATCCTATCTTAGATTAGGCCACATTTTGGTAATAGTTTGGGGTCCAATATAAAACCAAGTAGGATTCCTATTTGTCAAAATAACCTACCCTTTCCACTATCAAATCCACTATCACCATGACCCAACCATCAAATGCCTCTACCCATCAAACCATAATATCACCACCTAAACCAAACTTTCCCAAAGTCACCAAATTTACTTCTACCATTCTAACCAAACCCACCAAGAACCTTGACACATTTCCTACCCACAAAATTACTCACCCATCAATAAAGTTAAAACTAAACCCACTAAACCTACCAAACAAGCCCCAAGCTAAGCCAAAAAATAAGATAAAACCGCTTAAGATCCCAAATATCAAAACTTTGCCTCCCCTTTCCACTTTTCCCTCTATTTTTAAACCTCATCCCTATACCTTAATTGGGAAACCAACCATCCTAATAAACACCCAACCACCACTCTTGGTTACACCATCACTCTTACTTTCATCCACACCTATTTTCACCAAGCCACCAATAGGCATACCTCTTATCTCCCAATCGGCTATAAACAAATTTATTATCTCTCAAACATATACCCTAAAATTTTATAACCCAAAACCCTCAAAATATCTAAAAAAACCCATACCATCCACCAAGGGCACCTCTTCACCCAAGTCATTAACCATCAAAACCACTCTTAAAAGCGATTCCACCCCTATTGCAAAACCTAAGCCCTCCATGCCTCTGCCATCATTGTATGAGTATTACTCCACCATCCTAAAAAGGTTATTAAAAGTATATTGCTTAACCTTAACACATATTAGACCATTTGACCAACACAATCCTAAACCATCTTGGTATAATGACAAATTTATATTTTCATACCATAAGACATCTGGGCATGACATAGAGAATTGTAAAGCTCTCCAAGTGATATCCTATCTATTGTATTATGAGGATGAATTATTATTATATGTGTCCCCTATGAGGCCAACATCAACCCAAGAACCAACAACCATCAACCAACACCTACCTACCCCTCCACTCTCACTTTAGAGTGAAGAAGAATTGAAGCAATCACCTAGTCTGACTCCCCCAATCCATACCATCAATGTGGTCACATGATCATAGGCCCAACCAAAGGATAAATGGAAGACAAAGGTGTCCATTCCATGGATGTATCCTTCTTCCTTCACCTAACCACTTGATCAACACCAAGCACCTTTACCTTCAACCAAACCCAAAGTGTCTATCTTGGGACCCTCTCACTTCAATCTATCTAAATCAATCCAAAAAGTTATTCTAAAATAGTCTCACCAGAGTCCAGTAAAGATGAGTTTGTATAAACTAATCAATACCTCACCCCACCACCAAAAAATAATGATAGAATCATTATAATCTATAGAGGTGAGGTTAGAAGACCATCAAAATTTAATAGACTTTGTTAGATCTCTTGACATTTATAACCTTGTTACCTTTAAGGATTCATAAATACCCTATATTCATCTAGATGATCTAGATTATCCCCTCTTCATTACCACATATATCAGCCAAACCTACATCAAGAGGGTTATTATTGATGGGAGATATAGTATCAATGCTATCTCCTCCCATGTATAAAACCAACTCAAATTACTTGAGAACATCATGTTGAAAACCTTAGTGGTGCTTTGATTATTCAATGATACCATAACCACAACTATGGGAACTATTGTCCTTCACATTTACCCAGAACCACATACACTCCCTTAGATATTCTATGTAATGGAAGGAGATTTCTAGTAAAATGTCTTGTTGGGATGCCCTTAGATTAGTTTCATGGGTTGTGTGCCATCCACTCTACATCAATGCATTAAATTTGAGCACAAAGGTTAATTTTTTACCATACAAGATGATTTAAGCCCTTTCACATCATGTAACATGACATACAAACCCAATGATGTTCTCCTTCCTCCATCCAGCAAGCCTTCGCCAGTAAAATATGAGGTTACATCTTCTACCATTGAAATGTCTACCAATTTATCCATTAATTATACCCAAATCCCCATAATGGACCCTTTGGAATCAAAATTCCAATGCCTTTTATTGGGGTAGTATCAACTTTTGACCGTTGACTATTTCCCTACTCCCCAAGAGTATGGGAAACTTAACCACCAACCTAGTTATAACCCCAATATTAGAACCATTATTATTTTTAGACCCTAAACTTTTCAAACCAATTTTATCAATGGGGGACTTGATAAACCCATTAATTCTTCTACCACATCTTTTTTACCTCAACCATTCACCTCTAGCTTATCCTACCTAGATAAACTAGAGTTTGACAAGACATACCTCTATAGGTGTGCTTGGAAGTGCTTTAGCCTAGGTTGGTATGAACATAGGCCACATGAGTTGTTTCTAATGAAAAATTGAAAACCTCATAAAAGTCATGGCCTTGGTTTCACACCACCTAAACAATAAACCAACCCACCTCTCATTACCATTATTGATGAGGAAATCCCATCCTCACCATCCACTTTACCATCAATAGCTGAGGATTATAACATCACCCCCCTAAATTTTTTTAATCAACATGACTAGCCTTAGACCCTTGACTTATCAAAAGGATAGGGAAATCGTAACCATCCCTTTGACCCATCCTAAGATGATAGGAGATGACTCTCCTACCATTAATACCATTTAGTATCTAGGATGATGACTCCATTCTCACCTATCTTGGTACACAAGATTATTCTATCCATATATCTCTTCCTCCTAAGACTTCAACCATATTGAATGAATCCACTATGGATATTGATTTGGGCACTTTGAATAACCCATATATTTTAAAAATTATCCACTCATTCAATTATAAAGAGCTTCAAGACTTCCCCTCCTTCATGCAGAACCACAACATAACATTTGCTTGGTATTATAGTGACATGCTAGGATTTGACCCCTCCACCACTACCCACAACATAGTCACCAACCATGATGCTAAGACCATTAGGTAAAAAATTCAGTGAATGCACCTTCACATATCCCTTCTCATCAAAGAAGAGATTCAACATCTCTTATCCACAAATTTCATTCAACCCATTGATTATCCCTAATGTGTCTTGAATTCCATACCTATCACCAAAGCCATAGGGGGACTATGCATTGGTGTGGAATTTCATGACCTCAACCTTGCTTTCCCAAAATATGACTTTCCTCTACTAAGAATTGACCATCTAATTGATCTTATAGCCAACCATGAGATGTTATCTCTTATGAATAGATTCTTGGGTTATAATTAGATCCTAATTACCCCCAAAGATCAACACAAAACTACCCTTTTCAACCCATTAGGGAATTTATATTATAGGGTCATGCCTTTTGTACTAATGAACATTAGTGTGACCTACCAATGTGATATGATGTACATCTTCCATGACCTTATTCAAAAAATCATATAAGACTATGTTGATGACCTTCTTGGGAAACCCAAATGTCATAAAGACCATTTAACCATCCTTAAGATTATCTTTGAATGACTCATCAATTACCATGTCTACCTTAACCCTAAGAAGTGTATTTTTGGGGTCTTGTTGGGAAACTTCCATGGCTTCATCATATCCCTTTAGGGAATTGAAGTTGATATAACCAAAATAAAATCAATCCTTGACATGCCTCTTCTTACCACCTCAAGCAACTCTAAAACTTATAAGGGAAGATCCAATCCATTCATTGCTTTATCTCCTAGCTCTTAGACCAATTCCAACCCTTTCATCACCTTATGAATAAGGATATATACTTTAAGTGGAATAATGACTATCAAAAGGCATTTGATTTACCTAAATTGTACTTTTTATCTCTACTTATCCTCACTCCTCCCAATGAAGATCAACCTTTTTACCTTTATATCTCTGCCACCAACCACTCTTTAGGGGTAATACTTGTTCATCAAGATTAACAACATAAAGAATAATCCATTTATTACATTAGCTATATACTTATAGATTATGAGACTTACTACATCCATACCAATAAAATTTACCTAGAATTGGTTTTCATGGCCACCAAACTCTACCACTACCTTCTAAACCATAAGACCTATGTCATAACCAATATTGATCCACTCAAGTACATGCACTATAAGAAATACTAAAACCAACATATGGCCAAGTGATTCATAATTTTATCTAATTTTTACTTGAGTTCCTTTATCAAAATTCAATTAAAGGGAAAGTCATTGTCAACCAACTGGTAAAATCACCCTTAGTTGACAATCAACCTCCTCCTCTTGAGTTTCCTAATCAATCCATCATGACCCTCTCTTAGGTAGACTTCACCTATCAAGTGACCATGTTATTTGATGGATCAAAGTGTCAACATGGTGGTGGAATTGGCATCATCCTTATTCCCCTTCATGGTGAACCTATTCCTTTATCCTTTAAGCTAGATTTTGAAAGCACCAACAACATGGCTGAGTATGAAGCCCTAGTAATAGGCCTTAAAATTTCATTAGCCTTGGGATTTAAAGTGATCAACATCTTTGGTGACTCTCAACTAGTGGTCAATCAAGTAAATTTCTCTTATCAGTATAAGAATGATGTTTTACAACATTACAAATAATTCACATATGCCCTCTTAGCCTCATTTGAACATTATCATATCCAAACCACCCCATAATCTACAAATAAGTTTTTTAATATGATGTCTTCCCTCACCTCTCAAATCTTATATGTACCCTCTAAATCTAAGTTATATATCATTATCCACATATTTACCAAGACCTCTTATGTCAAATCAGACTCTCCCACCATCTTTAATGTGGAGGAGACCCAACCTGACCTTTGGTAGCAACAAAAATTTAACTATCTCAACCTTGCCATCATTCATTTTGATCTTTCTAGGGATGCTCAAAGAATGTTTATCTAGAGTACCTCAAATTATACCATACTAGGGCGATTATTTATAAATGTATCTTTGATGGTCTCCTCTTTCATTACCTACATCATCATGAGGTCACTCATGTTATCAGAGAAATACATGATGGGATATATGGGGGATAATTTAGTGGCCTCACTATTGATAAATTCATCCTTAATCTTGTATGTTACTAGCCTACCCTTAACCAAAATGGCTTTGATTATGTGAAAAAGTGTGTTAAGTGTCAACAATATGCTGATTTACATCATGCACCTAGCCACAATATTTGCGTATCCATAGATTTTTGGCCTTCTCATAATGGGGTCTAGACCTTCTTGGTGAAATTAACTCCCATTATTCATAGTTGCATCATTATATAATCACTATGACTAAATATTTTACCAAATGAGTAGAGGCTATTCCTTTTATCTCGACTAAATCTAAAAATATTGTTTACTTTATCAATCATCACATCTTCTATCATTTTGGTGTTCCCCAAAAAATTATCACTGATAATGATAAATATTTTAAAAAGAAATAAGTCCAAGGTCTTTCTTATGTATTTAGTGTTAATTTAAGTTTATCTTCACCCTATCATCTAGAAGCAAATAGATAGGCATAATCCTCCAACAAAACCCTCAACAATATGCTCACTAAAATGGTTAATGCATATGGTTGAGATTTAAATTTACACATTCCCTTCACCTTATGGGAATATCATACTAACTTCTAATCCCTATGGGTACTACCCATTTTTTTTTCTAGTTTTTGGAGTAGAGGCTGTCTTGCCTCTTGAAGTCTAAATTCCCTCTCTCCACATATCTTTGAAATAACTCATATTTGAGAGTGATTATCATTAAGAGCATTTATCTCAGCTTGAGTTACTTTATGAACATCATTTAACATCCCTTACTCACCTTCATGTCTATCAGGAGTAATTTAAGCACACTTATAAAAAACACCTTAAGGTCCATGAATTCAATATCAGATACCTTGTCCTAAAGTAAAAATAACATTTCACCAATATGGACAAAAGTAAGTGAGGTAAATTTTATTTCAATTGGCTTGTTTCTTATATCATAATGCGTAAGTATAGATCAAGAGCTTACCAACTATCATCTCTTGATTAAATCCTAGAGCCTAAGCCCCTCAATGCTTTGAATTTACATCCTTCCTTTTATTAAAAAGGATCAAACTCAACTTTTGTCTAACTTAAGCTCATACCTTGATTTCAAACCACATTCATCTCCCTATTTTAGGGGTAAACAATTAAAACTAAATCATGTGATTATTCATCATAATCATAGCCTAATCTTGAATAATGGGTACCAAAAATCTACCCATGGCATAATTATCATGGTACTTTCTACCGATTTCCTAAGATGGATTCCAATGGTCATTATCACCTAAGCCTCTTTCACACCTACTCAATCTTCTTTTGATTTTAGTTTTGCCTTCAAAAATGGAGAACCTTTAAACCTATATAAGCAAGTCTATTTCAAGCAAAATCAAAAGCAAAGTCATAACCAAAAAACAATCATGGGTCATTCCTAGCATTCGTAGACTACTCCCTTAAAGGATAGCTACCAAAAACATATCAAAATTTCTCAAACTAAGGTAGACTTCTCCCTTGGAGGATATCTACCAAAAGCATTAAACAAATCACACAAACTTAGACTACTCCCTTGAGGAATGGCTAAGTAAAGTATTTGTAAAATCATAGTAATTTCTTGGAAGCTTCCCATATTGATCAACTTTCCCAACCCTCCCCAACAATAAAAAAATATCAAAAGACCCATTATCAAACATCAAAAAAAGAAAAATAATTTTGAAAGCTATAATCAACTCTCATGAGTAAAATTCCCACATCGATCAATGTACATAATATATGACATAGACTTGTTTATACTATATATTTGGTAACATCTATAAGAGGCATGATAGTATCAAAATAAGGTTCCATCTTCACCCATATACCCTTTATAAACTATAAGCACATGATTTATGAGCTTACTTGACATTATGTGATCAAAACACCTTTTTAACCAACTAATGAATGTTAATGCAAAGCATTCAAAAGGCTTATGTTCCTTAATCTAATCCAAATTTGATTGTTTTAGTACTTACCAAAGAAGAAACATCATTCCCTCTTCTTATCCTCTTATACTGGTTGATGTATTCACTTAGATATTTCTCTTGATTATCTTCTCTCTCTCACATCTAGTTTTGTTATTTAACTTACTTTATGTGCTTCACGTTAATTTAAAAAAATCACCATAATCATAACCACATCCCATAATATAATAATTTTCATAAACCATATCCATGAACATAATCATTACCATGAACATAATATTAACATCATAACATCCATGAACAAATATAAAATAAACCATTTTTCACCACATGTCTAAATCTAAAGGAGGAAGCATATACTCATTAAATATTATCATGAACACCATCATCATATCAATGTCATAAACATGATAATTTCAAAAATAAAATTAAAACATCATCCTATTCATCAAAAAACATCACATTAGCATCATAATCATATAAGATAGCATCAATCCATAACAACCTTATCATATCAACATAATATCATTAGTGATTTAATTTTTTTGAGAATATTAGGGTTTTATTCCTAATTAAGTTAAAGGGTATATATTTATAAATTATTAAATAATATGAAATAAATAAAATACTAATTTTTTAAATTTATTTTTAATTAGAGCTTTTCTAGAAATAGTAATAAGAGGGAGAAAATAAGACATAGCTAAACTATGTTGATCTGACTAAGATAGGGTCTGATATTCATTGTGTAGGCCTAGGACACTATCACAAATAATATTATAGATTTCATTTTTTGATTATATAGGAGCACTAAAAGTGGATAGGAGTGGCACTAGTGTTTTAGTCCTTGTATAAAATTGTTATCCTAAGGATTAAGATTTTTGGGTTTTGTTCAATAGGTCTGTGTGACCTTGTCTATGAAATTTTGGTAGCTATAAGTATGTAGAGCTCCCTATAGAGTATATTATTTATAAAAACCCTATATTATATTTTACTTTGACCAATTTAAAATAAAAATTGGGGTTAGTGTGTGTAAGATGCACTAGATGTGCTTCACACCCTATGTGTGGGTACACTGCCTACATACCAATACTTTAAATAGGGATCAAGCCATATATAGTTCTCCTTTTGAAAGTTCTTGGTGAAATTTGGATATGAGAATGTAATAAGTGATAGAATAGATGTTTTTGAGGATGGGTAGGGACTGATGTGGAGATTTAGATGTGCTTAAGACTATACTAGATGGCTATATGTCGAGACTAGGGAAGATTGACTGAGTGGTTTCACTTATATTCTTGCTTGCTTGATAATATTTTCCAACCCTTTCCAAATGATATTTTAATGGGATTTTATAAGGATATATTGGTCATGTATTGAATTTTCTTATGTTAGGATAATAAGGATAAGGATGGGGAATTGGAAAAAATTGATCATTTGGGACATAAATGATCTTGGACAATAGTGCCAAAAGTAGACAAGAGTGGCATTAGTGCTATTCTCCTAGTGTGGCATTATTATCCTAGGTAAATGGGACTTGGGAGGATGGTCTGGTAATGAAAAGAGGGTCCTAGCTCAATTAGGATTAGGTCCAAAAGGCTACATATGATTGGGAATCAATGAAAACAAGCCTATGAGGGTTATAAGGGCAAGAAAGAGGGACTTATGGGTTGGGTATCATTAGCCATGCTCAAGTTACCAATTTTTGTATTTTATTTGACTAAATTTGCCTACCCTTTATTCTAGTAATGCAACAAAGCAAAATACTAAGATAAAGGAAAAATAAAAAGTGTACCTGAACTTACCTATAAGGGTAAATCCCATGAAGCTATGTGATGTTGGGTTTGCATAGAGAGAGCACACTATGAAGTGTCAATCTACAAGTGAAAATAAAGAGTAGATCAATTCTTACTAGATATACTATATCTAAAATAAAAATGTACAAAGATGGGTAAGAGAGAGAGAGAGAGGAAGAGAAAGGAATGAATACATATCATTGGGTACATAAACTAATAAAAAACCTATTGTGATATTGAGTGATGTTAGATGTGTATTGAACCAAGAGTAATATCATGAATGGAGTTGTGTGCTCAATTTCCTATAAGTGGCTCAAGAATATAAAGGCTAGCCCTTTGGCTCCATTATTTCATAATAAGTGAAGATAGGTGGTCATATATGTGTTGATCAATGTTTGAATTGTGTGTCCAATATTTTTGTATAGGTGGCTCAAAAATACAAAGGCTAGCTAGTCCTTTGGCTCCATCATTGCCCCATGAAGTGAAGCTATAAATCGATACTAGTATGGAATGTGTATCATAGGAGATGGCTCCTAAAGACCATGAATTTACTATGATCTAAAAATGTTTACATGGATAGTTGAATGTATGCTAGAAACTAGGCCACTCTTGGCCACTCCAAAAGATGGAGATTAGGCTTATATGAAAGCCACTCCAAAACTAAGAATCTAGCTAATGTGGAAACCACTCAAGAATTCAAAAAATATAAAGTTAGGATTATATAAAAGCCAAAACAAAATGATGCTAAGCACCTATAGATGGAGTAAGGCATGCAACTATTGAGAATGCTTGGGTAATGTTAAACTTAGAAAGAAAGAAAATAAATGTGCCATACACATTGGCCCCAATCACTAGTGTCTAAAACATGGATTTTGATTTAGAAGATATACAAAATACCCTATCTAAAACTATAATTGAGAGCCATCATGTTATGCATGATGCCCCTATATCTAGATTCTTAAGAAAACTATGCTAAAACTACTAATTTTGGTCTAAACTGTAGCTGATAAAACTATAACTAAACTTACCTTTCTATCTATTTCTAGAAAATATTGTTTTTTTTATATTTAGATAGGAGTGAGAGAAATGGAAAGTAAAACCAATGACACTATAGTCTAGTATTAACACTATTGTCTTGGGCTAAATCTAATGAATGTTCTAGATTCTTGACTATCTACCTAGTCTAGTCTAACTAGTTTGTTTTCTGGTTATTGTTATGAGTGTTTTAAATGCTACTATTTTGACTATTAAGAACTTTGATCTCTATGACAAAACCCTTGTTTATTTCCACCTCTTCTAAGTGTAAGAATGAAGACAATGCAATGACTACCTTCAAAAGAAATATACCTACAAGTGTGTTATGCTACAAATCTACATGATATATCAATGATAATTAGCAAGATATCTCAAGATATAACATGATTTGTATTGAGAGATTGCTAGATCAACAAGGGTATGCCTAGATAGATGTAATAATGTAATAGCATGTGCAATGTACTGAACTAGAATTTAAAGTCTATTTAGTTTTTGTTGCTAGTTGGAGGAATGGAGCATGATGTCCATCATGGCATCCAAGAAAACATGAATAATACATAATATGAATCATGGCATTACAAATAATTAAAAGTAATCAATAAACAAGAACACAAGGTAAGAATTAAGAATCATACAAAATTGGACAAGGGACCAAGTGAACAAGGGACATGGGTACATGTCACTCAAACTAAAAATTAAGTATACAAGGCATGTTCAAATTCCACATACACATACAATTGGAAACAAGCAAAGGTTGTACTGAAATCCACAATCACATAGAGGAGTACAAGCAAAGGACATTATAAAATGTCCTAAGGCACACACATAAATAGAAGTAAAAGATGTTGGAAAATGTCCTAAGACACACTCATAAGACAAGATGGAAATAAAAATACAATCACATCAAGCTACACTAAGCAAGAAGATAAAGTATGTAAAGATTAGAAAAATATAATCACATCTAACTAATCAAAGCAAGAGTGAAAGTATGCAAGACATGTTAGTACAAGACTAGGTATATGATAATAAATACATAAGTGTTAAATACTAGTGAGTGTTGATGAGATAATCTATGTAAGATAGTAAATAATGTACATCAATATGATAACTAGAGTGTGTAGTGTAAGAATGACATAAATTGGATGGTGTAGTCATGTAGAAGATGCCTCCAGTGGGGATGTATATGAATTTATGTCTCGATGTAGAATTAGGATTCCCCCTCAATGCATAGAGTAAATCAATCAAAGAGATGGATGCCACTACACACACTCAAAGAAGATCAAGTGAAGCATGGTAATGTAGATAAATTGACAAACATTATCATAGAATAGAAAATATAAGTATAACATAGTAGTAGTGTTTTAAAACATGGAGGATACATACAACCAAGATATTTTTGGATTTTTGACATATTTATATGTTTTTATATTTTGATAAAAGCTATGTATAATCAATCATTAGGAGACTATGTATAATAAATTGAAAAGAAGCTATGTACAATAAAGACTGAGAAGAAATGATACTAATTGATGAGTCTCATGTGAGACTCCCTATCATGGTGTATTGTATCAAGCAAAAGAATCATGCATGGTTGTGAAGTATGAGGGAATGGTTATGAATATTATTCTAAATATTCTATTTCATTGTTGATATCTTAGAAATCATAATAACTTGTAATATTCCACTTATCATTATCATCTTAATTTTGAACCAATGGAATGCTAGTGTTGACTTTTGTTGTATCTAGATCTTTTTCTTTGATAAATTGTATCTTTGAATGATTTGCCTTAGGATGTTCAATAAATTCCAAACCTTGGTGATAAATATTATCAACTACTAGAATAAGAGTAGTGATACCTTGAGCCTACTTGCCCATGCCTTGACCTTGATAATCAAATTATTGTAGATATTTTTTACCAAACCCATACTAATTTGAAAGTTGAGCCTCATTTTGGAGAGGTATATTTGCATATTTTTCATGCTTTACCTGTGCTTGTGGTACTATTCCTTATTCTAATTTCTATTTTTGATCCTTTTGTTGTTTTAAGTTATGCTTAGGTAACCACTTTTGTACTATTTCTAAATTTGACCCTTTGTGTATGTGTTCCTATGTCATTGTGGAGTACTTGAATGATTTACCTTGTATAGGGTCCTCATTATCAATTATCTATTGTATATGTTGTTTCAATGACAAACATGAATCTATGTGATGCCCATGCATTCTATGATATGCACAATAATATCTAGATCTTCTCATTAGAAGTAGGGGAGGTAGTTTGATCAATTTAGATTTAATCATTTCCATTATTACCTCACTTTAAATCTTATTTTATATTTGATTGATTTTTGAATCACTGGTTGTAGAGTTTCTTTGTTGTGATTTCTTGTTTTGATATGTAACATTGTTTGTAACTAATTGACTAGGTGAAGGTGCATATACATGATTGGCACTAAGATGCCTTTGAGGATTTTGTATTATAATATGGTTTTCCAATATTGTGATCTTGTCATGTAATAGTTGATTCTATGTTTGTAAATCTAAAATTAACTTGCTCATTCTGGTGATTTGATCCCTTAGATCTCACAAGTGCAAAACCTAGTTGTTTTTTATTGAACATGTAAGCACATTTGTTGAAGAGGTTTTGAAGAAGATATAGGATGAATGTATGCATTAGGAAAAATAGTATGAGTTACCTCACCTTTTGGAAGGATGATAGCATGAACTTGATTAGAGGGAAAGTAGCTATCACCCTCTTGGGGGAGAGGAGGAGAAGGAAACTATTTCTTAGTGCATAAGATGTGACATTAAAACTTGACAAGTGGTTTCTAGCATATGCAATGGATCCTCTAAGTATTTAAGAATTTTATTCTTGATTGAATGACACATAATATAGAGATAAAATTTTAATGAAGTAATTAGAGTTATAAGTTATATAACAATATGATTGTAAAGACTATACCATATGAGAGATATCAAATTTGTGATAGAAATCATGAATTTGTGCATGAATGCATATAAAAATTTGGCATGTGATATGACATTTCTAATGTGTTTATCATGATAAACTTGAAATTTTTTCCACATGAGTGAGAGAGAGTATGCAAAAGGAATATTGAAATTTTGTGCATGTTTAGCAATGAATTTTGTAATATCATCCCTTATTATAAAAAGTAAGCATGAAATGCAAAGAATGAAGCTTTGCACTAACATGTGGTAAATTTCCTTATTTTTTCAATAAATGTAAGATTTTTTTAAAAAAAAGTGAGATCTATTTTTGAAATCTGATTTTAGAATGTAAGGTGATATCTCAAAAAGCAATAGGACCTAGTATATGCAACTAGGGTTTGACAGATAATTATTTTGGAAATTTACTATGAAAATTTGAAATTTGAATTGAATTTTTGAGTTAGATATGCAAGTAAAAAATCAAAAATTTATTAAAAAATTTGTGATTTAATAGGACCTAGTGTATGCAACTAGGGTTTTGAAAATTACTATTGAATTTTAAAATTTGAAGTGAATTTATGATTTTAATGTTAGTAAAAAATCAAAAAATTATTTAGGAAATACTTGGACCTAGTATGGGAAACTAGAGTTTGAAAGAAAATTATTTTAAAATTACTATGAAATTTTAAAATTTAATGCTAATTTCTAATTTTATTATACAAATAAAAAATTAGAAAAAAGGATAAATTAATAGAAAATTTACCATAGGGTTTGTAGGTTTTTAATATGCAAAGTAAGTCAGGTTCACCAAATGACTTAACACTTTTTTGGGAATATTGGGGTTTTATTCTTAATTTAGTTAAAGGGTCTAGAATGATAAATCAATAAATAATATAAAATAAATAAGCTACTGATTTATGAAATTTATTTTTAGTTAGAGATTTTCAAAAAATACTAATAAGAGGGAGAAAATAAGACTTAGCTTAAACTATGCTCATCTAACTAAGATAGGGTCTGATATTCACCATGCAAGCCTAAGACACTGTCATAAATAAGATTCTAGATTTTGTTTTTTGATCAGATAGGAGCACTAAAAGTGGATATGAATGGCACCAATGGTATAGTCCCTATCTAATGTTGTCCTAAGGAGCTAGATTTTTAGGTTTTATTTGACAGGTTTGTGTGACCCTATCTATGAAGTTTTAGTAGTTTAAAGTTTATAGAGCTTCTTGTAGAGTATATTACTTCTTCAAACCCTATCTTCCATTATAATTTAACCAATTTCAAATATGAGGGGGGGGGGTTAGTGTGTGTAAGATGCACTGGATGTGATTCACACCCCATGGGTGGGCATGTTGCCTACATACCAATACTTTAAAGAGGGATCAAGCCATATGTAGTTTTCCTTTTAAAATTTCTTGATGCAATTTTTATATGAGAATTAAAGAAATGCTAGACTAGATGTGCTTGAGGATGGCTAGGGATTGATGCAGAGATTTGGATGTGCTTAGGACTGTACTAGATGGTTGTATACATAGAATAGGGAAGATTGCCTAAGTGGTTTCACTTATATTCTTGCTTGCTTGATAATATTTACCAACCCTTTCCAAATGATATTTGAGTGGGATTTTATAGGGATCTATTGGTCATGGATTGAATTTACTCACCTTAGGTTGATAAGGAGAAGGATTAGGTACTAGAATAAATTAATCATTAGGGCTAGAAATGAGCTTGGAGAACAATACTAAAAGTAGATAGGAGTGGCATTGGTTCTATTTTCCTAGTGTGGCACTATTTCCTAGGTAGATGGGACCTAAAGGGATATATTGGTCATGAAAAGAGGGTCTTTCATTAGCTAAGATCAGGTTTAAAAGGCTATGAATGATTAGGAATCAGTGAAAACAAGCCTATGAGTTTAACTTATTATTGGTCATCAAAGACAAGAAGTACAAAAAATGACCTAATGAAAATTTTCTTCAAGTCTGGTGATGAAATATAGACCAAGAAGAAAGTCTTTCTTAGAATGGATTTACCAATGCCTTTGCAAATTATCTACTTACAAATTATGTACTTGACCCTTAATTTAAATCATAATATTCTATATTCACACCATTTCCTTTTGATGAATCACTTCAAATGGGAAATGGGAAAGTATGCCTACCTTACTTCCTCCTTAGGTCCATGAAGAGTTTTGTCATTTCCTATCAGTCAAACAAGGTTGATGATATAATTCATTAGGGTCTTATTTTTAATATAGTCAAGAAGGGAGAACCCTTTTGGGGTAAATAAGTTTATCAACCCAATGAGATGGAAATTAAGGAGGATCTAGAGGGAAGTTATGAGTTATCCTTAGAGACCCAAGAAGAGGATCCCATTGACAAGATCATCTCCATTCAACATTATTTAGATAATAAGAAGAAAAGAAAAGGTAAGGATATATTCCTTGAAACACCTATGAATAAATATAAACATGGTAAAAAAGATTGAAGAAAGCAATAGAACACCCACATTTAGGGGGAAATTTGAAATGGAAAGGCAAAAAGAAGGTGAATGATGATGAAATAACCAAGGAAAACATATATTTTACCATGATAAAAAGCATCAAAGTCCTAGAGATAGAGGTAAAGATTAAAAATTTAGAACTCAAAATATCTAAACAATTACAAATTTGGAATGAAATAAAGGAGTAAAAAAGGTTTGAGGGATGAGTTGGATAGTATCCAGACAAATGGTGTTGGAAGATGAGGTGGCAATGTTTAGAAAAAACCCAAAATCCTCCTCAACATGACTTTGGATAAAGTTATTAAATTGAAATATATATGATCATTGAGAAAAATATGAGAAATTAGGCCAAATTTTACCTTAAGGCTGAAAATAATGTTAAGAAAGGTAATTAAATCCTTGTAAATAAGAAGGATCCAAAAGCTACCACTGAAGGGCTCAACAAGTACACCATTATCAAGAAGAGAGAGCTAGAAGCTAGTACCAAAAGACTAATCAAATGCACAAGGGGAGACCTTAATAATGTGAAAAATAAGGACAAGGAGAATACCAAGACACTTAAGAAGACTAAAGAGAATACCAAGGCATTGTTTGATTACTCGAACTCTAAGCAATCTTCCCTCTAGATTATTACTATTATTTCTTGTTCCTAAAGTGTACTAGGAATTTTTGTTGGGGCTTAGTGAATAATATCATATATTTGAGGGTTGTTGATAATTTAGCCTTCTAGGATAAATGTCAATGGCTATAGTTTAAAAATTTCTCATAGGGCCCTCCAAGCTTATATGTGGTGATCTAGATCTTGTCATGGTCTTCTAAATTGTCTTCTTGAAACCTTTTAGCATTGTTTAAGGTTTTATTGTATGTCCTAGGAGTTATTTGAGGGATCACCCTATGACAGCATATTTGAGTCATTGGGTGATGTATTGGATCTTCATGAGTGGTCTTTGAGTGATTGGAAGAGTGTCAAGTGCCTTTTAAATCCTAAAACATTACCTATACCTTTTACAACAAAGTTAAGGTATTTTAGAAAAAACTTAAGGTATTCTAAAAGCTAAGGTTTATTGTTCTTATTATATTTCTACTTGTTTTAGACACTTCTTAAGGAGGTAACTTGTTATCAATATATGGAAGGTGTAACATTCATGTTTGAGTCTTGAAATGAGGTTTAATGATGTATCCAAGGTTGTCTAATATGGTATATTTGTCAAGCATGTTTCAAGCTCCAATTATCCCTCCAAGTCATCAAATGCCCTTTCAAACATGACATATGGGTTAACCTTCATATTATAAGCCTTTGAATATGGTGTCACATTAAAATTAGGATTTTTGAAAGGTATCATAACCATTTCAAGTCATAAAAAGTGTTATTATATGCAAAAAAAGGTCTTTTAAGGGGTCAAATATCATTTATTCATCATAAAAGGTCCCCACATGCTTGAAAAATGACCCTTCAGCTTCTTTACACCCATAATATTTGCTTTGAAAGAATATTTGACTTAAAATTTCCCTCATATCATCCTCTAATGGATTCCAAAGATCTCAATTATGAAAAAATATAGAAAATAAGGTTTTGTAGGTGCTTTCAAGGCTTGTACGAACTTGTATGGTTAGGGTAGAGTCAAAGGAGGTCAAAAATCTAATGTGGGATCCCTTTTAGGAATCATGGGAAATAATACATGTCTAAAATGTGTAGAGAAAGGCATAAATGATAGCAAGATCTCAATCAAGCCCTTAACAAGATTATAAGGTCTAGTTTGAGTTGGATGGTATGGTCCGTATAGAGGGAGTGAGAGCCCAAAATATTTTCTAGAGGTGGATTCTATAGTGGGATTTAAATTAGTGGCATTGGCTTGTAGTTTAAGTCTCTAGTATTTATGAATAATCACTAAGAACCCTAGGTGGTCTTAAACCCTTATAAAACCCCAATGACTCAATTTTGGGCAATCCTTTTTGAAAAAATGAACTTGTTGAAGCATGAGTGTGTTTGATAAGTATACTAAGAGGTATGCACATACATTTTTTACTTTAATCCACCAATAAGGGCACATGTGACATTGAGGAATATGTAAAGAACCCCACATGGTAGTTGGTAGTTGAGATTCATGTATTGTTACCTCTATATTTTGAAGCTTCTTCAAGATTAATGCATCAAAATGGATTGGATTATAATATTATTCTCCATCTATGAATCCAAACCACCTAATTACTCCACACATAATCTTCTAAGTAATATCCATACTCCCAACCCTTTTAAACTAAGCATATACTACTTGTTTGAAGGTGAGTGAAGGTGGTCTTGTAGTGCATTGTCAAAAGGAGAGTGAGAGTCTTATTGAATTTAAAAGATATTAAAAATTATTACTTTAGTTTTAATTATCTTTTTTGCACCAAAGGATACCTAAGAGCATGGGAATGCATACCTAGAGCTCTAAAGACTTGTAGGTTTACTTTTGGTATGCAATTGTTGAAAATGAATTAAGGTGAGTTATTATGAAGTTTTAAGGATAATTATAAGTTCAAGGTGAAATAATATGAGATGGTCAAGTATTATTATAAAATAATGACTTTAGGTCCAATGTCTAAGACACTAAAAGACACATATATGCCTACTCAGGGATTCAAGATTGGTCTTCAAACTTGAGAAGAAATAGTAGTATTCAATAATGATTTTAAGGCTTGAGTTAATGGAAAATATGAATGAATTAAAAATATACCTCAATAAATATTAGGATAAATTAATCAAGGCCAACTCACTTCAAATATTTGTAGACATAGTCAGTTTGCCATGCATAGGCATGTTTATAATGAAATGTGTCTTCTAGGTTTGAGAGACATTAAAGTGTGAAAGAAGTTATATTATGGACACGTTAAAAAGGAACCATAAAGTATATGGGATTTGTGAAACCTAATCAAGGCCTTCATATTATCCACCTTTAGACTTCAACACTTAAGATAAAGAATTCTACCATGTACTTGAATGTCTACTTAAGAGAATTGGAAGAAGAAGGTGATTGGTGGAGTATTGAAGAGTTTAAATGATGAGTATGTTTTATTATAAGTGAATAATATGGTATTTTTATTTACATAATTTTTAGGGTGACTAAAGAATCTGTAAGGATCTAGAAGCCTAGTTAAGTCTAAAAGGCCTATATCCACACATATAGGTTTCTCTTCAAATATTGAGGAGAACACAAAGTTTTTTTTATTGTTTTACAGGTTGAGATGATGAATTGAAGTAATATTAAGTATATAAACACTCCAGAACATTCAAAAATATTACTAGGTCCAAGAGGCAAAATGAAAAGTGAGACCCACCTCTTATCCATAGTCAAGAACTCAACTGCCACCTATAAGACAACATGACAAGCAAGGTACTGAGTGGTGGATGAGATAGATAAAGGATTAAAAAGGTATATATAAAAGTAAAATAAAATTATAAATCATGTTTAAATTACTCACTAAGACCTCAAGGTGATAATAAGAAGAGAAGATACACAATTATATCCCAGGTAAACCCTAAGCTAGAACTTACAGTTGTATCATGTAAGAATGGTTAAAAAAGGTATATGATAAGTGATTAGGGTCTAAAATATATTAAAATAATTTTACTACCCAAAATATAATGTTTAATTCATTTATAAAAGATCAATTTCCAACAAAATGGATGATGTTTGCACTTCTTATAGATAGGCCCATTAAACTCCTACATGCAGGGCTTTGGAGAAGAGTGGGGAGAGTGATTTGAAACATGCATGGATGAAAGGTAAAGGATTTATAAATAGGTAAATGTAATTGTTTATCAAGGTTTCATATTATCCATTTATATGGTTTTGTTATTTTAAACATAATGAGGAACCTTGATAGGCTAATTGGGCCTAGCAAGCTTAAATAGTTAGTCACAGGCCAAAGCATGAAATTAGAAGACAAATTGAATAATTAGGATTATTTTGAGTATTTGAGGATATAGGGAAGTTATTTATGATTTTAAAATTCTTTTTTATGAATTTAAACTCAAGGAATGAATAATAATCCTAATATCTTAACATTTATGGTCAAACTAGCCTATTGTCTTATAAACCCTAAGCTTATATTTGAGAGGTTTACAAAAAATTTTGGAAATTTTCAAGAAGGTAAACCATAATAATTTTTTTGGATAGGTTAATAGGTATCATAAATGTTTTTAAATCCAAATACATCCATTATCACACCTTGCACACTCAAAGTTCTTCTCTTGATCCCACAATTGCCTATTTTCTAGCCTAGGAGGTGTCATCCTCACGTGTGAACGTCAAAGATAATATGCATGTATTAATTATATTCTATGGGATTTTTAGGGAGTTTATATACTTTATTTTTGTGTATTATTTATACAATAAGTCCCTTATAGATATGAACAATTTTTAAGAGACTATGCATGTTTAAACCCTTCCTAAACCTTGGTAAGAACCTGATGGAGGAGAAATTGAGGAAAATAAATACAAATGCATTATACTAGCTTGGAAAACACTTTAAATACATTTTACACTCTGATTAGGATCTATTCATTCCACTATATTTTATGGACACCTGTATAGATGTACCAAGTACCCTATTTTTATAAGCTTTCATGGTGAATTCAAGGTGCAAATCTAAATGAATAATTGAAGACCATTTACGAATATGATGTGAAGTGAATTCTAACTTCTAAAGCAATAATATTCACCCAATTCCTTCTATAAGTATTTATATATGCTTGTACTAGAGAGGTAGTCTATAGGTGCTAATGAGAGATGACCTAGTCACCTACATGAGAAAAATAATAAGGTGTACACTATCTAAAAGGCATAAATCATGGTATGAGATGCTTGTTTGGTAATAAATAAAGCTCAATAACAAATTATAAATATCTTATAAAATTTTCATGGCCATCTAGATGACTAATAATAAGTGAATATACCTATTTGGCTAGCTAATAAATAGGTATCTTGGCTTGGAGGGCTACTAAGAGGGTGAATGGAGAACCATCAATGTTATTGTAACTAATTAAAGGAGGTGAGCATGCACATTTAATGACCATTATGGATAAAATGACAAATTTTAAGCCTTGTTACCATGTATAATGGAAATTCAGGCTATTTAAGTCTTCATTAAGGCTAATATAGACCATCTTATACTATTGTAACTACTAAGAGCATAAGTGGTTAACTAAGTTGCAATGTTCATACCTTGACTGAGGTCAACCAAAATTGAAATAACCTATATGAATCCATCTCTATTCCAAAGCTCTATGAATACCTATTGACCAATTTATTCCCTTAGGCATAGAAATGGGTCAACCTAATCCCCATAAACCATAGTCCACCATAAGACATCATAATTGTCACATTTCTTGGTGAATTAGGATAGTCCAAAGCATGGCCATTGATTATCATTTTAAATGTAATAGGTCTTATGTCTCATCATGTTATGAAACACATATTTGTTATCTATATTTCATGTTTCATTTTTTTTCAAGTTCCCTAATATTGTTTAAGCATGTATGGAGTTCCACAATAGGCTTGAAGTAGTCTCAATAATTCAAGATGCTAATGTTGGTGATGATTGGCTGATGTAACTGATGAGACATCATGAACCCTTATGGTGTATGAAAGATACGTAAGGTATGGTTTAATTAAAATATATATTTAATAATTTTATTAAGGTGTATGGGGGTGTAATTTAAGCCTTTAAAAAGTCCTAAGGTATTTCCATATGTATTGAAATGGTATTCATTTAGAGTCCCCTCTTAAAGTCATGTGTATGGTCTAAAAAAGAGATATTTAACCTTAATGTGGCACCACTTGACCTTGAAAGGTAAATATAACCACCATTAACACCTTAAAAATCCTTCATGAACCCAATTAGGCCACAACCAAGTGTTTCATACACTAATGAGCCCCCTTTCACAAAATTCAACACCTAATTACCA
The DNA here is from genome assembly GCA_037957365.1 of Torreya grandis. Classification (NCBI taxonomy): domain Eukaryota; kingdom Viridiplantae; phylum Streptophyta; class Pinopsida; order Cupressales; family Taxaceae; genus Torreya; species Torreya grandis. The sequence continues at coordinate 977,641 of JARHVA010003320.1, read as the reverse complement.
CTAAATGGGCCCCACATGAGCCAAAATGTGCATCTTCAACTCCCCCCAATTATTACCATGAGATTTAGTACATCACCTAATACCTATTTTCCCTCCTCATACCTAATAATAATGTATTATGGATTATGGTTTGAAATATGAAAAATAACATAAAATTTGCAGGTTTCAAGAGTTTTTTGAGTGGTACATATCCATATAGTGAAAACTTGCTTAGGTGAAGTCAAGGGTCTAAAAGTGGAGTTTAATAATAGAATGTATGGAATAAATTAGAGTTTTAAAGTGATTAAGGATCCAAAAATTTATTCATATTTTGTATTGATCTCATTGGTAGGCTTGGAGAGTACTTCAGGTTTGTGTTCAGTTTGTATAGAGGAGAGATAGAGAAGGTCCAAGATCTTGGCCAAAGAAAGTAAACTTGGTAATATTATAATCATGTTAATTGGTTTTAGGTTTATCCCCATGATATATAATAAAATTCACTAAGAATTTTAGTTATCTGGTCACCACCCTCATCTACATAGGGTAAAAAAAGGAGGATAGTTTCATTGAGTTTCTAGTCTATTTGATAAAATTAATGATTATTCCTAGTTATTAAAGTATTATAAAGATTTTTAATGGCATAATAAACATTTATTTCACATGTGTGATCATATATAGGTGAGAAACATCCAATATGCCAATATTTGTAGTTTACAAGCAGGTTTCATTGATGAAGAAGAGTATATAGTTTACCCTCCAAAAGGTAAATAGTGTTTGGAAATATAATCATGGTTTCTTAATGATAATCATGTCATTTTACTCTAAATTTAATGGTAATATGGTCTCCAACATTCTAAAATGGTGTTACTTAATGATATAACCTAAAAATGTGTGTTTCATTACATAAAAAGATAGTATACCATCTAATGGTGGCTTCAAGGTTATCAAAATGCATCAAAACACATGATAGATTGTTGAATTCACACCTATTTATCCTTATAAAAAGGTTCTCAAGATTAATCATAGTTCCCAAAAATTTATAAACTATTATTTTCCCCTCAAACACCTTCACAATTTGTTTAGCAGTAGTTAGGTTTATTTAGGAAGGTTTAAGGTTCTTTGGAGAGTCCAAGGATTCATTTTCTTACTATGTGCACCTCATTGGTGGCCTCTAAGTGTTATATTATGTTAAGTATGACATATGTGTGTATAAAGATATATTAGGTCATCTTGGGCATTAAATCACAATCCATTTCAATCCCTCAAAGAGCCTCTTACTTTTGATAACCTCATCACTCTCTTTTCAAGTCAATTGTCAGCCATGCATTCCATTTTCAAAATCCATATGACTTCATAGTCATCACCCATAGATCATCATCCCTTAAATAAGTCTAAGTCATGAATCAAGGCCTAAATACTCCTAGGTTTTCAATAAATATCAAGTCATGAAGAGTGATCAACATAGCCATAAACCATGTTGAAGGAGAAAATAACCACCTATAGGAAAAATCTAAATACACCTTGGTAAAGTTTTTCAAACTCACTATGTGTAGATAAGCCCTAAGAATAAGTAAGGGATGTGGCTAGGTAGATGTATGCCTTAATAATATGGAACCAAACATGAAAAATGGTATGATAACCTCAAGTATGTAAATGGAGACTCTTATCTAACTCAAGGGTCTATATAACAAACCTATACATAGTCAACATTGTACAAACCACTGTTTACAATATTGTCAACAAGTTTTTAAGTCTTCATCCTAGCCTGAGTATAAGATAGTATATTCACATTAAATTAAAATATAAAAACTAATATATATTTTAAATCATAGATATCATCTCACCAAAGATAGAGAAACCTATATGAGTGCATTTGGACTATGTAAAGCTCACACAATCAGTCGAGGTTACTTATAATGTGAAAGTATTAGACTAATAAAAGTATAAATGCCAAAAATAAATGAAAGAAGAGTCTCCAAGGGGTAAAGAGACATAAAAAATCATTAATTTATTACTTTGGGGTACCTCTAATCCATGAGACTATTTGGTTTGAGTTATAGGCCTAGAAGCATACAAGCACTGGTATGACTATGCATGCAAGTGTGTTGGAAGGTTTAGAGGAAATGAGACATAAGGATATGATAAAGTATGAAAGATTAATATTGGGATCTACTTACAACCATATAGTATCTAAAATAATATTTCTTAGGTTTCTAGTATAAACTACTTCAGTCTCACACACAAAACAACATAGGTTAAGATAGGCCACAAGAGAGAGTAGGGATGGTGAGTGGATTTATAAGATTGAAACATATGTATAATGTGTAAAATTGATTTATTAGGATGTAAAAATAGTATGGGAACCATAGATACACCCACAGATGAGTGGAGATCCCAAATACTAGTTTGAGTCTATGAGGCCTAAGCCCTTCTCTTAGGTCTAGGACCTTACCTTCATCTCAACAATAAGTGAAAACCTTCAAGAAATTCCAATATAATTTGGTGTGTGTGAAAGGAATTTTAAAACCTTGGATAAATCACTTGGGGGTATGGGAGTGTAAGGAGATAGTCATTTTTTATTTTTATCCTCCTCAAGCTCCATCTTTCTAAGTAGGCATGCCAAATTGCATCTTCAACCACTCATACCTTTCACCATAGAGATACCTAGGCATAGGGATCTTAGGGAAACTTAAGTACACCTTTGGACTCAAAATACATAATATAATGAAAGGTTTTGATGGTCTTAATTTAATTAATGAACATTAAAAAGTTAACCTAATCAAATTGTTCAACAAAAAGATCGAGGCACACCTTCTAGCACTCTTATCCCTAGACATAATTTTCATGGGATAATAAGATATTTAAGAGAGATTAAGGGGTAAATGGTCTAAATTTTCATGATAAAAAGTTTATTTTTGAGGTCCATACTATATTAACCATCATTAATATGGTTGACCTTTAAAACCCTTATTAAATCTTGGTTGGTACCTGATGATAGAATATGCCTCCAAATGAATTAAAATCAAGTAGTTTAGATATGAAATGGTCATAAAAGTCTCCTAAAGTATTTTTAGTACTCAAATGATCTATTTATTGGCACATGTATGGGTTATGTTATTTAGATCAGGCCTGAGAAAGCTAGTTTGAGCATGTAAGCAAGGAATTGGATAGGGTTTTCATAGACCATGGGTTTATGAAGTAAGATAAGGTCTTAAAGTTACAAAATTATATAACAATGGCCACCTATAGGAACATTTATAACTATTTAACCTTGTAGATAGACATGGGTGTCTAAGTGAAAGATACTAATACATATAATAGATGTTAAATGGATCTATGATGCCAACATAGGTACACCAAAGATAATTAAGGGTAATTTTAATGATTATAATAATGGTTAGGTTCATTAAACCTCTAGGTTAAGGCCAAAACTCAAAAACCATCTAATTGGACATGTTGGTATAGCACCTCCATTGAGATAATTCCACTTAAAGGTCATAACATAAGACCAAAATAAAATTATAAGTAACCTCAAACCTTCATGGGAATGATGAATAGGTTATTTTATATGTGTATGACACTTTAGGTTGTAGGAGAGATGCCATAGTTGGTCATTCTGGCCTAAATACACCTCAAGACTACCTATAATGTAGGATTTTCACTCGAGAGGAAATTTCACATGATAAAAATTATACATAATTTATACATGGGAGTCTAATTAATTCAATAGATGTGAGGGGATTTTTCTACAAGAGTTTAGCTAAATTGGTTTAGATGTTAAGGCCCTAACCTCTATGAACCATTGTTAAGATTCCTAGGCACTCTTAAACCTCCCTAAAACCCTAATAAGGACTTTACTAGAGATATTCAAGAGAAAATATATCCATAAGAATTATAATCATTTGTAAATCACTTGGATAATATTTAACTCTTGGAGGAGGCTCTTGGTAGGGTACTGGTCTATACAGATAGTGTATGGACACTTCCAAAAACTAAAGTTTTTAGGGTTTTGAGTAGGATATGAAGTTTAGAGATTGGTCATAGATTCTCAATTATTTGAGATGTTGGTTTGAGGCCTATTTCACCTCTTAATATCTTAAAATTTTCACATACTTACCTAAAAGTGCTTTTACTAGCCTTTTCTAATCAGCTAGTCTACAAATCTAGTCAAGATGGCCTAATCATACAAGAACAATAAGATTTCAAGTATGGGATGATTTAAAAGGTCTAGATACTAGTGTGGGAGGTTGATAAAAAGTTAAATTAGATATATTTAAGGCCTAATTCAACACACATGGTTCTCTAAATAATGAATGAGTAAAACTAAGATACTAGTCCATGAGGCCTACTTAACAAACATAATAGAGAAGGTTATGATCATTAAAGGCAATGGTGGAGTTAATTATCGATCTTAGGAAATATATAAATACAACTTGAGGTGATTAGACCCCATATTAATGATCATCATGAAGTATTTTGGGTGGTTTCTTCATTAAGACCAATATGCAAGCATGGGTAACCACTTAATGCCTCACGAAAAATGTCCAATTAAGCCTCTTTCAATGTTTGATAACTGATGAAGGGAGAGGAAATTAACTATATGTGGTGTATATTAACTATTAATAACTCAAAACTTACTAAAATTATACCTTAATTCTCCAAGGAGCTCATTCAAGGCATGTGTCAACCAAGCAATGCATAAGGGAGTAAATGAGACTATTGTAACTACTCCATAACCACTATGGCCTCTTCATGATCACTTATACAACAAAATTCCTCTCTCTTATGCATAAATATATATATTTATGCATTAATCCCTTTTTTTCATCCCTTATTTGGGTGTAATAAAGCTCTACCAAAATTGTATCTTGCACCTTAAGAATCAATAAAAAAAAGACTATTGTAGACTTCTTCATTAACATTAGTGTGTATAATTATTATTGATTTGAAAAAAAGTATGAATTTCATAATCTTTTATAGGTCCTCTATTTCACCTAGTGTTATATTATCATCCTATATAGGTCATGTAATGTGATGATAGGTGGTAGTTATGTTGAAGAGTGAGTTGATTGGTAGTGTCTTATGTATACCTTCATTATTTTGCCTTCAAGTTATAGACCTTCCACCTAACTTCCATATGAAATATTCATGTTTAGTACTTTTTCAAGAATCTTGGTTATTTAATTGTATTTATTATATTCACAAGTGTGTTTGAAGATTAGTTGAGAGAGGATAAGTGAATATTGGTGCATCACCACCCCTAAAATAGGTTTTCCTTTCAAGTTTTCATCCTATCTCTTTTAATCCCAACATTAATAAGTCTTAGGATAATATTTTAAGTTGAATATCATGGGATATATTCCCATAAGATATAGGTGTTATCTAAATATAGGTCACCCATAACCTCTAGGCCAATCCCATGTTAACCCAAGTTTAAATAAAAATTGAACTATCTACTTCAAAGGGTGCAACTTGGAGTGCTAATAGTTATAACACACCCAGTGGGACCATATTTCAAGTGACTTGGAACATGATTTGGTAGCCTCAAATAAAATTTGAAAGCTTCAATTACATTAGTGGTAGATTTTCATTCAAGTTACATGTAAAAGGTGGCCACAAGATCTTCCTCAAAATGTTATGATATTGAGTTTGTTGAATTATCATTAGACATTACTAGGAGGAAGAGGTATCCTAGGTTCAATCTAAATCCTACACCCCCAACTCTCCTAATTATTCTTAAGAAAAGACTACTATATATCTTATACCTCTAATTTCTAGGCATAGGATACAAGCCTTTGTTACTTTCAATGGTAGCATCCCATTAATCCTCAATTAGATTGATGACATACATGTTTCTCCCCTTAAATTCATTCCATATTTCATAGGAGAGAACTCAACTAATCTTATATAACATATTGAAAACATATCAAATTTGTGTTTAGTCCATAATATAACCCCAAAAAATTTGGATATGAGACTATTGACAACCTCCTTGAAAGGTAAGGCACTCTAGTGTTACCGAGGCTTAACACCTAAATCCATAAACACTAGGGATGCATTTGAAGAACATTTGTGTAAGAACTTTGAAGATAGAAGTGACCATTTATCCTTGGTAGAATAACTCACCACAATTTATAGAGTCCCCCAAGAATTCATGGTATATTTTAACTATAGGTTTTTAAAAAAATGGGATAGGATCCCCACAATCACCAATCCTACCCCTAATTATTCATTTTTGTATTACCTAAGGGCTCTAAATTATGATGTGGTATTTATTATCAAGTCAATAGGGGGAAGAACCTTGGTATAAGCCTATAAAATAGCTATAAGGGTAGAAAATTGTCTAATTAAAGTAGGCAATCTCACCCCTAGGCCTTGTATGCCTTTGTTCTCATAAATTTAACCCCTTATACCTACCATTATTCCAATAGTATCCCCAACCAATCATGCCTAGATAGATGGTAGTCAAGTGGATAGATTAGGTAAGATAGAAGGGATACTCAAGGCCCAAAATAACAAGTCATTATCCCTAGAGATGCATAAAAATCCACCTCATATACCTTATCAAGCACCCCACCAACATCCTTATCAACCCAATCAATAAGGACAAGGTCAAATTACACAAGCAAGGCCTTATAATATTTATAATCCTAATGCTACTAGTAGTTATAGAAACTTAGTTCCAACTCAGAATAATTATGCTCAAGAGGGTCAATGGCCAAGTCAATGGGGGTAGTCAAATGATATGGAAATGATAACCAAACATCTTTCATATTAGAGGGTCCTATTCTTCCATCACATGATAATCAACCTCCTACACAACATAATGAAGGACCTCCAATTCCACATGTGGAGACTCCCTTCATGATCTAAGCTAAGATTCCATGACAACAAGGGGAAAGTAGAAGAAAAGAACCTTTTGAGACTACCTTTAATAAATTCTAAGAAGGTGAACACTAATTTGAATAAGTGGCTAAAAATTAGGCTCAAAATGTAGCCAATGTAGACAATTTAGTTTTAGCCCATATAAAGGCTAAGAGAAAGGTAGTTGATGAAAATCTCAGAATTACCAAGGCAACTTCTATACCTTCTCAAATACCTCAAGTGATTTCCACTCAAGATATAACTCACAAGACATCACCAAATCAATAAATGCAAGATGAGAAAGGGTAAAATTAGAAGAGTCCTTTTATTCTTCAGTTTACACAAGATCCAAGTAATGTTTCTACCCCTAAGTTTTATTCCAATGCATCTATCCCTCATCTTAGAATTTTGGACTACATGAATAAGGCTCATATTACTCTCTTTACTAGGTAAAAAAGACCTCCTTCAAGAATAACTCTCCAAACTTCATGTCTTGGACAAAAAAGTAGAAAAGGTAAGTGTAGTCCTTACTAATTCTAGTCAACTTCATGAGTCCCAAGCACCTAAGGTAGTCAAACCCCCCTTTATACCTTTTAGTCATCATAAGAGATTCCCTTGTGCATAATTTCATGATATATAGTGGAGATATCACTTATATAATGCCTAATTCTATAGTTTATAAATTGGGGATTAAATATGAACCTAATGTAAATGGAGTTTTATAGTTGGATGGGTCTCCTACCAATACTTTGGGTATCCTTAAATACCTTAATATCATATCTTCTACTTGTCCCAACTTTACCATATCCCAAGATGTGATGGTAGTTTACCTTCCTCCCTACTTTACCTTATGCTTGTTTAAGATTTCACTACTAAAATTGGGGGGTTTCTCTCTTATAATTGGTCATACATGGTATTTAGGACTAGGTATGGGATAAATGTTACCATAAGGTCTAAACCTATTTCTAGGTTCCATTTATAACCCTACATGCCCAACTTATCAAATATTGATTGCACCATCTTGGATGAGGATAAGAACCCCAGTGACCAAGAGCCTATGGAACCACAACAAGGCATTATTGAGAAGTGTTGTAATTTATTTCATGTTTTATTTTATTTTATTTTATGTGAAGGTTGATTTAACTAATGTCAAGGTGCATCTAGTGAAGATGCATGATGAATGGTCTATGAGACATGAGCTTGTGTGCTTGATGTGATAAAGAAGCCATATGAAAAGAGAGAATTTGAAGGAAACATAATGTCTTTATATTTAGAGATAATTTTAAGGAAACATAATCATTATTTTTTTTTTAATTTAAATGTTTATATTAAGTTATCATTAAAGCATTTTTGAGTACTAGTTCTTGAGTATAAGGTGTCTTGAGAAGCCTAGTCATAGTAAGCCTAGTCTTATTATGAGCATGTGCATGGTGAGCATGAAGAGATATGTGCAAAGGCATGAAATTATTTTAGGAGTATATAAGTCATGTGATAAATTTATATAATCATTAAATAGTGTTCCAAGATCAATTATCAAGCTTTAAGTTATTGATAAGCCTAGTCATGGCTTGTAAAGTCTTAGTGAGGAGGCTTGAGAATGGTGGCTTGGTGAGATGGATGAATATAGGAATAAAATGATATATAAGGTTTATTTAGCATGAATATTAAGAATTTTATTACTAAATATAGTTTCAATATGAGCCTACAGGGGTAAGACTTTCAATCCAAGTCTACAACTAGGTGAGTTCTAGACCCTGCCTAACCTAATGAGTTGTCATGAGGGGTTTTCAAGGCCTATGAAGGATTTAAAGTATTTTTTTTTCATGATATAGGTTTATTTAGTTTATAAATGAGGTGGAGAGTTCATGTAAATAATAATTAAGGACATTTTTAAGACCTAATGTGGTTTGGAGGTCAAGGTCTAAACAAGTAAAGAGAGAGAGATTATGGCCTAATGGGGTATGAGGTTTAGTTTCTTAGGAAAGGGTGAGTATGTGAGCATGTAAATAGGTATTAAATTATGTTTTAAGTATTAACACAAGTTTTTAGTCATGTTTTGCAAGATATGGCATGAAAAGTGGTTTTGAGGTCTCTCGTGTGCACATAATGAAGGGTTTTCAACCTGAGAAGGAATTTCAAGGGTTCATTGGAATGTGTAACCTATGAATGAGAAAATAATATATTCATGGTATATTTTTAATGGTACTAGATCAAACTTATATTCATTATTTTTTAGATTAAGTGGATATACTTTATGAATGGTCATTAAGACTAAAAAATAGTATAAAACCTCAAAGAAGCCTAATTATGACCCAATATGAAATAACTTGTTATAAAGTTATTATAATGGATTTTTGTGGATATTTAAGTGATTATATGTTATATTCAACTCTCCCAGGAACCTCTAGGTGTGATTGGTTTGTCAAGTGTATGAGGAGACCCTATAAGAAAGTGATAGTTTTTTAGAGATATGTTGTAGCACTTAGATTTAACCAAGTAAAAGTTTCTAAATAGATGAAGGAAAAAATTTAAGGATTTTATTTTATGTCCATAGTGGTTTATATTCAGGTTATATCCCTTAGGTGTGATAAACTCGTCATCCAAGATAACCTATTACTAATAGGCCTAATGGTGTAAATAGTGAGAAACCCAAGTAAAAGTGAGAAGATGATTAGGGATGTGTTATCATGGAATAGGGATGAATATAGGTGAATTTATAAATTTATAAGTAATTTTAATACATTTTAATTTTGGATATAATATTTTTATATCATTATATATAGAAAAAATTTGCTCACAAATTGATTTATCTATCTTAGTGAGGTCTGTGTACAGTGAAGTTATGATATTGGCCTACAAGACAAGTATTACCATTTTACCATATTATATATCTATATAATAATGGTAAAATTATCTCATATGATCATCTACATGCATCATTATTCTTTTTAAATGGTCATACAAGTGTTAAAGGTCATTATCACCATGCCTATGCTTCAAGATAAATTGATAATTCTAGGTAAGAAGCAAGTTAAAACAATTATTTTGAGGCTCTATGTATTGAGTTAAAGTTTATAATTCACATGATTTTGTTTATTGGGACATGTATGTTATATAATTATTTGTATAGGGTTTTAGAGTCATTAAAAATGATTGAAAATTTGAATCCAAAAGGGGTTGCCTAGTTTAGATTTGACTATGTGTACTGAAGACAAAAAATTAGTCTGCAAGACAAATAATTACCAATAGAGACTAAGATATATTTTTAAAGCTTTTTATAATTATTTTTTATTATAATTTTCATTCAATTTAATTCATTAAGTGTGTTCTTTTAAGTTTCATAATTTCAAGTTTCCATGACTGTGTTTTAAGGCTAGTTGATAGATTAGAGTGAGCATCTTGAAGAGAAGAGTTTGAGACTATATACCCTAAGTTGTGAATTATAAATAATAAAATGATAAAAATAATGTCATGTATATTATTTAAATGTTTTTTTTCCATGTTTATTTTTAAATTTTTTTATGCTTCAGATGTTCAACATAGACTTTTTATGTATAAGAGAGCATAATTGTGAACAATACAAATGGTGTGCTTCAAGGAGTGGTTAGAGATAAAATGTCTTATGGAGCCTATATGAGATTATAACATGTATATTTTAGTGTAATATTATATTTTATTTCCATATTATTTATTTAATCAAGTTCCTAAGTTGGTGCTGAGTCATTCAGGGGGTTGGTGCCTCCCTACAAGTTGGTGCTTGATAAAGCTTAATTGAGTTGGTGCTTAGATATTTGGGGATGGTGATCCATATGAAGTGGGTGATTCACTAAATTTGGTTTTTTTATTATACAAATGTATTAAATTTGCATATATCAGTGTTTTTTCTTCCCTTTGAAGGTTTCCCACATATTTTACATGTTCTTGTGTCTCATGCTTTTATGGATAGGTGTTTATGAATGCTACATATAAATTCTTGTTTGAATGTTCTATGATTACTTAAATGAAATTGATAAGAAAGTTTTGAAGACTGATTCACCCCTTATTATTCATTTTACTTATAATATGACTATTAGATCTTCTCCTTGATGAGTGGGAAGCATAAAATAATTACTATGATCCTTACAAGACCATTAATGATGTAGGATTAGGTGTGTATTGCAAGTATGAAGAAGGATATGCCATGCCAAGTCTCATTAGCACAAGTCAAGAACTTGAAGGGGTATGGAACTTGGTTTTTGATGGGTCAAGATCAAATAATGGGAATGGGGTAGGTTTTATGGTTGTCTCCCCTTCCAAGCAAAGGTATTATTATACCCTAAGGTTTCAATTTATTTTCACTTCTAATAATTTAAAATATGAGGCCCTCATTCATGGGCTACAATGGGAAAGGAAGAGAGGAATCAATATTTTGAAAACTATAGGAGACAGTGATTTGGTGGTGTATTAGGTAAGAGGCCTAATTTCAGTCAAGAATCTATTCTTGAAGGCCTAAAAACATAGGGTTTATGACCTCTTGGAGGATTATCAAGCCTTTGGCATTCTCTCTATTCCTAGAGAATCTAATCATCATGCAAACTAGTTAGCTACCATTGAGGCACAATATGATATAATTGATGGGGTCAAGGAAATCAAAGAATAGTCTCAAATAAAAGTGGTGTGTAGGCCCTCAGTCCTTGATAACAAGGATAATTCAAAAGTTTTTGAAAGTGATAGGCATATTGTTTACTTCTTACAACATGAGGCAAAATTCTTCTCAAATAATCAAGGTAGGCTACAACATCAATATGGATATTATATTTTCAAATTAAGGACAAATATTTTTCCTAAGGTCTTGGTAACATTGGAGAGTATATTCAATTATAATTACTAGATTTTAAAGGACAAGTTAAGCATATCCATTAAGGAGGAACATTATGAGAAGGTTTTCATATTCAAAGACAATTTACTCAAGTTAGGAAAGGTGAATATAAAAGAGGGGAGGGAAAAATTCATAGAATTATGCCAAGAATTTTTAGATGTATTTGCATGGGAGTATCATGACTTGAATGGGTTTGACCCTATGTTGGCCCAACATACTATAGAATTGGAGGAGAATGCTAAACCTATGAGGTAAAAGTAAAGGTTGGTCAACCCAAAAAATGAGATCCTTATGAGGAAAGAGTTTACTAAACTTATTGAATACAATATTATCTTCCTCATAAAACATTCTTCATGGGTGGAAAATTTTGTGCCTATGAGGAATAAGAATGGGGAGATACATTTGTGTGTGGATTTTAGAGATATCAACAAGGTGTCACTAAGAGATCACTACCTTCTACCATTTATGGGTCAGATTTTTCATAGGATTTTAGGTTAATAAAGGTTATTTTTCTTGATGGATACTTTAGATACAATCATATATTAGTGAGGGAGGAGGATAGACATAAAAATGCCTTCACAACCAAGTGGGACACGTATGCATACATGAAGATGACTTTTGGACTATCTAATGTAGGGGATACCTTATAAAGGGAAATGGATGTGGCCTTACAAGGGATAATAAATGAAATGGTACTAATATACCTTGATGAAATAACTATGTTTTCAAAGGATCCCAAAGATCACTTGACACATTTGAGGTTGGTGTTTGATAGGTTGAGGTAGTTTAGGGTCTTTTTGAACCCCAAAAATGTATATTTTTCATCCATAAGGGAATAATTATAGGACATGTTGTGTCAAAAAATGGTCTTTACATTAAACCTAAGATTATAGAGTCAATTCATTCTTTTTCATTACCAAAACACAGTAAGGACTTTCAAAGTTTCTTGGGCAAGATCAACTTTATCAGAAGATTCATTCCTAGATTTGCAAAATTGTTAAGGCCAATAAATCAAATTATTAAGAAACATAAGGAGTTTTCATGGAGAAAATAAGTTAAAATAAATTTTTATGCCATAAAGTAGGCCATTTCTCAAGTTCCCACCCTTCTCAACTCTGGCTTTAAAAAATATATCTTCATGTATGCCTTCTCCACAAGTGATACTATTTATACTATGCTCATACAACAAAAAAATGAAGGACTAGAGAAACATATTGATTTTTTATGAGGATATGTATATATTTTTTGAAAATAATTTCCTTTATGTCATGATAGGCCTAAAAAAATTTAGATACATGGGGACTAACAATAAGATTTTTTTAATGGGTAGTTCACCATAGTATAAATGATTTCATACTCAATAGGTAGTTGAGTAATAAGAGGGTTGGTTGGGTGACCAAGTGCATGGAGTATGAAATATATTTGAAGGTTAATAATATCATAAAAGGTAGGAAAAATTTTCAACATCTTATATCAGATGTTAAGGAAGAGAAGGATATGGTTTTATCAGTTCAAGGTTGTCAACAAAAAACTGCAACTATCCCTCCTTCCAGTTGGACCAAAGACATAGTGAAGTTACTCTAAATAGGATAATTTACTATGGGATTATATAGGAAAAGGAGGAGTAAATTAATAATTAAATCCATACCTTATATCTTTTTGGATGGAGTACTCTTTAGGAAGGGCATTGGTGGTATGGTTTTAAGATGTGTGGAGGCTAGTGAAGTGTCAAAATTTTAGAGCAGTTTTATGATGGACCTACAGGTGGGCACATTGTATCCAAGATAAAAACATCCAAGATCATAAGAGGAAGATATTTTTGGCCAAATTTATTTAGGGACTCACATTCTTGGGTTATAAGGTATCCTAAAATTTCCATGTTTATCGACAATCAAATGTTAGAGGTACAATCATTGAGGGGGGTGAATCAATGATGCAAGATATTTAAAAAATTCAATTATAATCCTTTGAAACTATTAATCAATGACCACAATAATTCATAAAGCATAAAATTTATTCATAACAATGAAAAATAAATATGAGTCAAGATCAAACACATAACACAAGACCTATGTGGGAAACCCTCTTAGGGAATAAAACCCACTCTCAATCCTACAAATACATGGACTACTTGTCCTATAACATGGTCATAAACATGAGACATTTTAGTGAATCACCCACTTCATAAGGATCATCCACCCCTAATTGTGAATAATCACCCACTTGTTATATATTTTGAGCACCCACACAACACCTATGAAATCAACAACTCTGAAACTCTAATTGCATTTCAATATGATCAAATAAATAATGTATAACATCTCTCTCAACTCTTCACTCACACTCAAACTTGAACATATAATAAATTCATCTACACATCCATTTTTGATCACTCTAGGTTTATTTTTTCATCCTAAATATTATCTATACTTTATTCTATCCATTGAACACACTCCCTCTGATATCTTTCCTTCATCTCTATCTTCTGCTCTCTCAACTCATTCACATGCAAGTCTATAAACCATTACCTTGGTCTCTACTCTTTATAGATTCATCATCAATAAAAAATTCTAGGTCATCCATAATACTTGCCTTAACACTTAAGACTTATATCAGGATAACATATAGCTCAATACCATCCTCATAGGTCAACCATAGCATCTATGAGTCACACTTAAGTAGCTACACCTTTAAAATAGGCCTTAGTATCCCTTATAGGTCTCATGGAGACCTATTCACCCATTTAACACTTAATCAAGAAAATTAAGAACATAATATCAATTCAAAATATGTGGGTCCACTCCATATGACCCTTATGACATATTTAGGTGAATACATTTGCCAAAACATTCTTCTGCTAAAGCACAAATTGCTTAAACAAAATTTTGTATAAATTAACACCATGAATGAACAATTAGTCAAATTTGAATCTCCATATCTATGATTTTAAAAATATTCATAACTTATAATAAAATTTTATGGATGCACCTTGAAGTAACATTCAACTTTGATTTTTACACCAACATGTAATTTATCCTGGATCAAAAGATATAGTTGAAAAACTATAGAATGGTTTTCCTTCATTAATTTGAAAATTAATATTCCAAAAATCACTATCAAAATACTAAACATTAGACACTTTGGTATCATATTGTGCTCCTAAGAAAAATTGAACAAATACACACCATCAATATCCTTTGGATTAGCCTAGTATTTATCTTTAAATACTCATTATTGATCTTCGATTCAAGATTTCATGATTGTGCCACTTAGCATCACTACTTGCCTTCTATGCACCCTACAACTAGTCACCAATGAACTTTTACCACTTGGAATCTCCATGTGCCTTCTAAGCACATTAGATATTTGAATCCAATGAAGTTATAAAAATTGGAAGCCCCATATATAATATTGAATATTTGACTCAATACACTCCATTGGATCATAATCTACATGATCACGTGCTCATCATTGATATCTATTTGATAGGTTTCATGCTCATTGTTAGATCTACTGCTCAAGCTCCATGATTGTGACACATGTCACTAGCACATGCAATATTGACTATTTGACTTTGAATTACACCATTGAATCATTATGTAGTCATATTAATTACTCATTATTAGATCTATGATCTGATTAAATTCTCACCATAGATATTTGATATCATAAATTTGACTAATAATGGGAACTTGGTAAACTCTGTTTGAGAAGACAACTTTGCACCTTAATAACTTTTTCTACACTCCATGTGTAGACCTAAAATTTGAACCATATGATCTCTACACATAGATAGATCTATTTGTATATCAATCTACTCTTGAAAGCTTCACACATTTCAAATAGTATGTCATCAAACTACTTACTCATCTTTATCTATCAAGATGACTATTTGAACCTTGAGTAGATTGAATAAGATGTGAATGATGTAAGGGGAAACATATGCAAAGATGCTTCAGTCATGATAGAAGTACGAAGATTTCTAATATAGTTGTGAATTCAAGAATATTGACATCACAAATTCATCAAACCAAGTTATATATTATGATAAGGTATTGAATATTCATGCATGAGAAAAGAGATCTTGTGATTTTTATAGTTAGACAGGTCCAATGATTAGAAAACCCAAGTTTATATTGGTGTAAAAAATAGATGATATAAGATGAAGCATGATGTTAGGGGGGTCTTTCTAAGCTCTGTGAGCAGTTTGTCAGTTCCAAGGATCAAAAAAGTCCAAGTTCATATTAATGAATATCAAAATGGGAGTAATTTATTCATATTATTGAAAGTATGTTAGTATCCTAAGCATCTTAAATAGTATTTAAATGCATACATAATGTTAAAGAATGATTGTTAGCATATTGAGGAAGACACCCTTTGTCATTAATGCTAAAGGGGGAGAAATATTAGAATGAAGAAGGTCAAATGAGTAAGAAGTAATTATGAGGGTGTTTTTCCATCAATGAAAAAAGGGTAGAATGTTGAGCACAGTCATTTATGTTTGATTGTCATTGGTGTTAAAGAGACTATGTGGTATTAGTGCATTAATGACAAAGTGATCAAATTGATGGTTTGGAGATTATTTGACTTAGTGAGGTAATTAATGGATGATATTTATGGTATGTAAATGTTTCATAGACCTTTTGGGGTATTATGAGTGCTTGTATTTATTATGGAAGTGAATGGAATTCATTAGAATAATCATTTGAGTTAACTCCCCCTTATCTAAACACATCTTTCATATTAGCAAATTGAAAAGAACATACATTTTTACTGATTGGAAATTTGATCATTACCTAGATCACACACACTTTCACACATGAAATATGTCTCCTAGGAAGCATATGTAGAGACACCCACTTATCATATAGAGACTAAAGATCCCAAAACCCAAGAGACTCCCATATCTCTATGTTGTTACATGATTTATATTCCTTCCTCATCTTTAGATTGAATTTTAATGAGTTTTCAACCTTATTCTTTTCTTTTATCTTAGGATCCTACTTGATTTCCTTGTCCATTTGGGTAGATAAGGCTTGTTACTTGATACTTGAACTTGTTACCTATTCTATCATGGAAAATAATCCACTTTGTTTCTCATTTACCTATTTAAGCATCCATTCACTATGACTCCTTCTCTTCATGATAGGATTGATAATATTTGAACTAGAATACTAATAATTCTTGAAAAACCTTGTTATGTGACCTCTCTCATGACATTTGAAACAAATGAGGTTTATCAAATTGTACATATCTAGTGATTGAGACATATGATGATTCCTTGAAGTTTCATGAATTCATTCATGTATCTAATAATTTGGTTTTCTAATGAATATATTATAAAACTTTTTAATATGACGAAACCCTTGACACATGAATCAAAACATGTCATTATTTCCTTGTGAACCTATTGACTATCATGAGTGATGATGTTCTTCATGCTTGCCATTTTCTTGCTCATAATTCCATGATAATTCATTTCTTGAGGATCTTTTACAATTTTTTGACCTATGACTAAACTAATTCCATGAGTAGAAATGAACAT
This sequence comes from Torreya grandis, assembly GCA_037957365.1. Lineage (NCBI taxonomy): Eukaryota > Viridiplantae > Streptophyta > Pinopsida > Cupressales > Taxaceae > Torreya > Torreya grandis. The sequence goes on along the minus strand of JARHVA010003320.1, from coordinate 960,395 downwards.
TAAAACTTATATACCTCATAGTATTTGGTTATCTAATCTAATTTGTCTTCATTATATTAACACCTTCATTCCTTTATTTATGATTGATCTTCTAATTCTGATTGTCTTGAGTTACATGCTTTTGTTTTTCTTTGTGTCCAAGACTAGTTCTATCACTTCCATGATTTTGACTACTTAGAATATTTTCAATATCATTTGAGCTCTATTCAAACTTCACAAATGAATTAATATTAAAAGATGTCTTGTCTAACTCAGCTTTTAATGACTCAATTTTAATCACATACTTTAAGCACTCATATTACTTGGATTTTAGGCTTGTAGACATAGTTTCTAATTAACTTTTGAGATTCTTGATAGTATCTTTATATTCCCTAGTGTCATCATTCATTCTTACTTAAAACACACTTAATTTATCTTCATAGTCCTTGATTTGTGACATTATATTTTTGTTCTTTTTCTTCTCAATCTTCAAATCTTCAAGATAATTTATCAATTCATACTTATTATATAAATCATAAGATATATATTTGTTTGTCATGATGTCATATATTTTGGAGATGATTATTTATAAATTTTAAAATGTTACAATCTTGCTCATATCTTGATTTAGTTTCATCTACAAAGACTCCATCTTTGATTGATGCATGATACATTCCTCATCCTTACTCTTTACTTCTTGATTAAGATTAAAAACCTAAGTTTAAAGCTGTTGTGTGATCTCATCATGCTCATTGACTTCATTACTAAACCTTCCTTCAAAAAATCTAATTTTCTCCTCATAGGATTTTATAAAGGAATCTTTTTTTCTATTCTTTCTTTGTAGTATCTTCATTTCTTCCACAACATATAGATATTTATCTTCAAGAGTGAATTTATCATCTTCTTCCTCTGAGCTATCTCCACCAAAGAAATATCTACTTAAATAACATTCACCTTCATCATCACTAAAAGCCATGAACAATGTCTCTATGTCCTTATTATCAAAAGAATCATCACTGTCAGATGTGTTTACTTCTTATTGTATATATGAGTTAATATCTTCTTCATGGTAAAGGCTCTTACTACCTTTTTATGATTCCTTCTTTCCATTTTTATTACTGAAGAACTTTATATACTTTCTAGGACTCTCAAATTTCTTAAGTTCATCCTCATGAGATTCCTTATAAGATTCTTTGAGTTCAAAATTATATTGACATTTAGTTGAAAAATGACCTACTTTACCACATGAAAAACATTTGAAAGGAAATTTTCCTTCATACTTACTTGATCCCACATTTAATTTTATTGAAATCATGGCTTTAAGTTGATCTTCCTTAAGATCAAAATCTTCAAGACATAAATTGTTATTCCTAGCTTTTATTTCCTTGATCAACTTGAAGGTTTCTTCCTTCTTAGGAGGTTTATCCTCATCAAATCTCATCTCATAGGTATTAAGGATGACATTTAGTTCATCTATCTTCATCTGAGTGAGATCATGACTTTCTTCTATAGTAGAAACCTTTGAATCAAACTTGAGTATAAGAGTCCTTAATACCTATATTATATTAGCTTCATAAATCACCTCTCCAAAACATCTAATCATTTTTACTACCTCATTAACCCTTAAAAGATAGGATGCCATAATATCTTCTTCCTTCATTTTCATACCTTTAAATTACCTTCAGTAGGTCTATAACTTATCCATTTTTAACATAGATTTTCCTTCATAGATAGTCTATAATTTAACCCAAATTTCCTTTAAAAATATGTAATGGATCACTTTCATGAACTTAGCCTTAGATAGACCAAAAATAATAGCATTCATAGCTTTAGAATTATTTTCACTCAACTTTTTCTCAGCAACACTACTTAGAGGCATAGTTTGTATAATGTAACCATCTATGATAAATTGCCAAATATCAAACCCTAGAGACATGATGTATGTCCTCATCCTTATACTACAAAAATAATAATTTGACCCATTTAATAATGGTGATTTATTTATATATAAACCCTACATCTATTGACTTGGCATCTTGTTCCTTACATCACCTTCAAGTGGTTAAACTTGTAATGAAGGATATATTTTGATACCAATTATTGGAGGTATAATAACTAAGAGAGGGGGTGAATTAGTGATGTAAGATATTTCAAAAATTCAATTTTAATCCTTTCAAACTCTTAATCAATGACCATAATCATTAATAAATCATACAATTTATTCATAAAAATGAGTAAGAAAGATGAATCAAGATCAAACATATAACACAAAATCTACATGGGAAACCATCTTGGGGAAAAATACCCACTCTCAAGCATGAAAACACATGGAATAATTGTCCTATAATATGATCACAAACATGAGACCTTTTAGTGAATCACACACTTAACAAGGAGCACTCACCCCTAAGTATGAAAAATAACCCACTTGTTTTAGATGTTGATCACCCACACAACACCTATGAAATCAATAAATATGGAAGTTTGATTGCATTTTAGTATTATTAGATAAATAATGTATAACACCTATCTTTCAAAACTTTACTCACAATTAAACTTGTACATATAATCAATGCTTCCAAATATCCATTTTGGATCACTCTAGGCTTATTTGTTCATCCTCAATGTACTCTATACTTCAATCCATAAATTGAACACACTTCCTTTTATCTCTTTCCTTCATCTCTATCTTTTTATCTCTCAACTCATTCACATGAAATTATAGAAACCATTTCTTTGGTTTCCACTCTTTATAGAGTCATCATTAATAGCAACTTCTAGGTTAGCCATAATACTTTCCTTAAAACTCAAAAAATTTATCAAGATAACACATAACTCAATGCCATCCTCACAAGTCATCCAGAAAATCCATGGGCCAAAATTAAGTAGCTACACTTTTCAATTAAGCCTTAGTATCCATTATAGGTCTCATGCAGACATATTCACGTATTTAGCACTTCATCAAGTAAATTAAGAACATAATATCACATTAATATACTTGGGTCCACTCCATATTACCATTATGAGATATTCAAGTGAATACATCCAATAAAACACTCTTTTTCTAAAGCAAAAATTTCTTAAACAAAATTATGTACACAATAACACCATGAATGAACAAATAATTTACTTTGAATCTCTGTATATACACTTTTTCAAACATTCTAATAAATGTTTATGGATGCATCTTGAAGTCCTATTCAACTTTGATTTTTACACCACCATGAGATTCATCTTGGATCAAAATATATATCTATCAAAAACTACAAATTGGTTTTCCTTCATTAATTTGAAAATTCAAATTTCAATGGTCACTATGAAAATGCTAAACATCAAACACTTTGACCTCATCTCATGCTCCCTAGCAAGTTTGAGTAAATAGATATAATAAATCTCCTTAGGGGTAACCTATTATTTACCTTGAAACATTTACTATTGATCTTTGGTCTGATCTTCCATGATTTTGCCACTTGGTAGCTCTATGTGCCTTTTATGCACCCTATAACAAATCACCAATGAACTTTTTCCACTTGGTAGTTCTGTGTGCCTTCTGAGTACATTGACTATTTAACTCTAATGAACTTATGAAACTTGGAATACCCACATTCAATATTTCCTATTTGAATCAATATTATCTTTTGGATTGTAATATATATGATCATGTACTCACCATTGATCTCTATCTAATAGGTTTCATGCTCATCATTAGATCTATTATTCAAAGTCTATGATTGTGACACATGTCACTAACATGTGAAATCTTGACTATTTGAATTTAAATAATGCCATTAGATCCTTATCCATTTATATTAAATTCTCATATTTAGATCTATGATTTAATTAAATGCTCATCATAGATATTCAATATCACAAATTTGTCTAAGTATGGGAACTTGGTAAACTTTGTCTAAGAAACCAACTTTACACCTTGATAAATTTTAATACGCTCCATATTTAGACCTAAAATTTAAACCATATGATCTCATCACATATATAAATCTATCTATATATCAATATACTCTTGAAACATTCACATGTGTGAAATATGACATCCTCAAACTACTTACTCAACTTTATCTATCAAGATGACTACTTGAATGTAGACACTCAATTGACTATTCTGATGAATTTTGTTCACTTACATAAGCATTATAAGCACTCATAACACCCCATAGTATCTCTAAAAGACACACACACACACACACACACACACACACACACACACACACACACACACACACACACACACACACACACACACACACACACACACACACACACACACACACACACACACACACACACACACACACACACACACACACACACACACACACACACACACACACACACACCATAAATATTATCCATAAATTTCCTCGCTAATTCAAACACTCTCTAAACCATTAATCTAATCACCATGTCATTAATGCACTAGTATTACATGCTCTCTTTGATATCAATAACAATTAAACATCAATGACTATGCTTAATAATAAATACTAGATGCCTTGACTCTAAAACCATTTCAAGTATATCATACCTTCATGAAATGGGGCTAACAATTAATAGGTATGATTTACCTCTCATCTAGTGTTGGGCATAAGTGGGTTTTTACAATTACTAACTACTTTACTAGGTTGGTGGAGGTAGTTGCACTCAAAGAGGCAAATAAGAACTCACTTTGGAGTTATATAATAGCCTTATGACTAGTTTTGGTGTCTCATCCACAATTATATCATATAATTATTTGGATTTAAATAGTGTAAAAGTGTGTGAGTGGGACCTTAATCATGACATCTATCTCAAGTATTCATCCAAATACTATCCATAAGGTAATAAATTAGAAGAGTCCACTAATAATAAATTGATTAAGATCATTAATAAGATAATGGAAGATAATAAAATAGAGTGGCACACCAATTTAAAGACTAGCTTATAGGAAGATAAAATTAATCTTAATAAGTATACTATTCATTCTCCTTATTTATTTATATATGGAAAGGAATCAAAACTGACCATCTCACTTGCCAGCCTTGGAGCTTGCACACTAGCTTGAGCTCATAAAGAGTGATGCAATGGAAGTGAGGATGAATGAGTTTATGGAGTTACAAGAGATAAGAGATAGTTCCATACATGATATGTGTTCTAATCAAGACCAAGTCAAAAGATCATTTGATAAGAGAGCCTCATCTAAAACCTTTCAACAAGGTGACATTGTACTTAAGTGGGATGAGGACCATGCTAAGATAGGTAAACATTCAAAATTTGATAGTATTTAGAGTGGAACATACATAATTAATATTTGAAAGGATATAAATTCTTTCTAATTATCCATATTAAGTGGTGAGGAAATACATATCCCTATCAATGGGATGTTCCTCAAGCACTGTTATTAGAAACACCAAGTTCTCTTGTACATAATAGCTAGTTTATTTCCTCTAAGTATTATTGCACATGATTGATAGTTGTTATTTTATTATAGATATTTGTTTTTATATTTATTTATTCTTTTCCTATCTCTTTTTTGGTGTATTTTTGTGTTTTTTGGTTCTTGAGGTCTGCAAAGTATTAGGTAAAGTCATAATGTAATTAAGGGGTTCTATCTATCTATCTATGAATGATTAGAAAAGTGAGATTACGAGTTTTTTTACCAAAAAAAAGGTCAATCTAGTTTAGTCACCAAAAAAATTCACCATTTTCTACCCTCTGGCCTATAAATTGGTCAACCTAAGCCCCATAAACTCTTTTTTACCATAAGATCTCATAATTGCCACATCTCTTGCTGAATTAGGATAGTCTAAAGCATGGTCATTCATTATCATTTCAAATGTAGTAGGTTCTATATCTAACCATGTTATGAAAAACATAGTGCTTATATATATTCCATTTTTCATTTTGTTTCAAGTGTCCTCATATTTTTTGAGCATGTATGGAGGTCCACAATAGGATTGAAGAAGTCTCAACAATTCAAGATGTCAATGGTGGCGATCATTAAATGATGTAACTGATAAGACAACATGAAAACTTGTAGTATATGAAATATATGTAAGGTATGGTTTAATTAAAATATATTTAATAATTTTATGAAGGTGTATTGGGACCTAATTTAATCCATTAATAATTCCTAAGCTCTTTTCATATGTATTGAAATGGTATTATTTTGGAGTCTCTTATTAAAGTCATGTGTATGGTCTAAAATAGATATATTTAACCTTAATATGGTACCAATTTACCTTGAAAGGCCACTATAATGACTATTAATTCCATCAAGATCCTTCATAAACCCCATTAGGCCACACCTAAGAGTTTTATACACTAATGAGCCCCTTTTCACAAAAAGTTAACACCTAATTATCACTAAAAGGACCCCACACATGCTAAAATGTGCCTCTTCAACTCCCCCCAATTCATTCCATGAGGTTTCATACAATAATTGACCCCTATTTTCCCTCCACCTACATAATAATAAAGTATTATGGTCTGAAACATGAGAAAACATATGGAATTTGTAGGTTTTAGGAGTTTTTTGAGTGGTAAAGATTTATACAGTATGGACTGGCTTAGGTGGAATTAGGGGTCTAGAAGTGGATTTAACTATTGGAATGTGTGGAATAAATTATAGTGTTTTAGTGATTAAAGATACAAAAACCAATTCATCTTCACTATTAAGCTCATTAGCAATCTTAGAGAGCACTTCAGGTTTGTGTTCAGTCCATAAAAAGGAGAAAGAGAGAAGGTCCAAGCTCTTGGCCAAAGAAAGTAAACTTGATCACCTTCCAATCATGTTCATTTCTTATAGGTTTAATCCCTTGAGTTATATTATCATTCATGAATAAGTTAAGTGATTTGGTCACCACCCTCATCTACACAGGGCAAAATAAGGAGGACGATTTCATTGAGTTTCTAGTCTATTTGATAAAATTGATGATTTGACCTAGTTCCTCAAGTATTTAAAATAATTTCATGGCCTCCTTATCATTTGGTTCACATATGTGATCATATAAAGGTGAGAAACATCCAAGCTACCAATATATGTAATTTATAAGCATGTTTCATTGATGAAGAGAAGTATCTAGTGTACTCCTCTAAAGATAAATAGGGTTTAGAGGTCTAATCATGGTGTCTTAAGGATAGTCATGCCCTTTTACTCCAAATTTAATGATAAAATGGTCTCAAACCTTCTAAAATGGTGCTTGTAAATTATATAATACATAGATGTGGACTTTATTACATAGAAAGATAATATATCATCTAATGGTGGCTTCAAGGTTGTTAAAATGCAATAAAACACATCATAGAGTGTTGCATTCACACTTATAAATCCTTATCACAAGGTTATAAAGCTTCATCATATCCCCCATAGGTCTAAAAACTATCATTATACCCTCAAACACCTTCACAGTTCTTTTAGTAGAAGTTAAGGTTATTTAACAAGGTTTAAAATTCATTGAAGAGTCCTAGGTTTCATTTTCTTAATGTGTGTGCTTGATTGGTGGCTTATAAGTGTTATATTATATTAATTATGACATAGAGGTGTCTAATGTTATTTTAGTTCATATTGGGAATGAAAGGACATTCCATTTCAAGCCCTCAAAGAGCCTCTTCCTTTGGATAACCTCATCACTATCTTTTCAACTCAATTGTCAGCGTTGCATTCCATTTTCAAACTTGATATGACTTCACAATCATCACCCATAGGTCACCAAACCCTACACAAGTACAAATCATGAATAAATTCCTAAATACTCATAGGGTTTTCAAGAACCATAATGTCATGTATAATGACCCACATAACCATATTGAAGTAGCAAATAGCCACCTATAGGAAAATACCTAAATCCATCTGGGTAAAGTCCTTCAAACTCACTATGTGTAGATAAGTGTTGGGTATAAGTAATTATTATGGCTAGGTAGATGTTTGACTTAATAATATGGACCCAAACATGACCAATTATATGATGACTTCATGTATGTAAATGTATACTCTTATATAACGTAGGGGTCTACATAACATACCTATAAACAATCAACATTATATGAACTAGTGCCTATAATACTATCAACAAGTATTGAAGTCTACATCCTACCCTAAGTATTAGATAATATATGCACATGAAGGGAAAATATACAAATTGAGAGAAAGGGTAAATCACATAGGTCATCTCACCAAAGATAGAGAAACCTATATGAGTGCATTTAGATTATGCAAAGCTCACACATTTAGTCAGGGTTGCTTATAATGTTAAAGTGATAGACTAATGAAAGTGTTAATGCTTAGAATATATTAAAGGAGAGTCTATATGGGATAAATACAAATGTAAAATCCTTAAATTTTTACTTTGGGATACCCCTAAGCCATGAAACTATGTGGCCTGAGTTACATACCTAGAAGCATACAAGCAGTGGTATGACTATGTATGAAGGTATGTTGGTAGGGTTAGAGGAAACAAGCCTTAAGGATATGATAAAGTTTCAAACATGAATATTAAGATATAATTAAACCTCTATATTATCTAAAATAATATTTATTAGTTTACTAATATCAACTACTTCAGTCTCACACATAGGACAATGTTTGTTAAGATAGGCCACAAGAGAGAATAAGGATATTGAGTGGTCTGACCACATTGAAACATATACATAAGGTGAAAAATAGATTTATGAGGGTGTCATAACATCATGATAACCACATATACACCCAAATATGAGTGGAGATCCCAAACACCAATCTGAGTCTACGAGGCCTAAGCCTTTCTCTCAAATCTAAGACCCTACCTTCACCTCAATATCAAGTCAAAACATTAAATCAAGCCCAATATAATTTTGTGTGTGTATAAATATATTTAAAACCATGGAAAAATAAATTAGGTTAAGTTAGTGTAAGGAGACATTAATTTTTAGGTTTTATCCCTCCCTGAGATCTATCTTCTTGAGAAGGTATGCCAGGTTGCATCTTAAAGCACTCATACATTTCACCATAGAGGGACCCAAGCCTAGGGCTCTTAGGGAAACTTAAGTACTCTTATGGAATAAAAATAAATAAAATAATTATATGTGTTGAGGGTCTCAATTTTTTGAATGAACACTAAGAAGCTAACCTACTCAAATTACTCAATAGAAAGCTTGAGGTACACCTTACAACACTCCTATATCCACACACACTTTGCATGGGATCCTAAGATATTTAAGAGAGATGGAGGGGTCAATGGGATAAAGGTTCATGACAATAATTTTTGGTTTGGATGTATGTATTGTATGAACCATCATTAAGATGGTGGATCTATAAAACCCTTCTTTAACCTTGGATGGTATCTGATGAAAGAATTATGCTTCCAAATGCATTTAGATGAAACATTTAAGCTATGAAATGGTCCTAAAAGTATCCTTAGGTATTTTGAGCTCTCAAATGACCTATTGATTAACACATGCATGGGTTATGTTTTATGGATAAGGCCTAAAAAAACTAGTTTGAGATTGTAAACAAGGAATTGAAAAGGGTTTACATGGAACATAGGTTTCTAAAGTAAGAGAGGTTCTCAAAATTCTTAAATGATCTCACAATGGCCACATAAAATAACCTTTATAAATGGTTACCCTTTTAGATATACTTGGTTGTCTAAGTGAGATAAATTATTTCATATAACAAAAGGTAAATGGCTTGATGATGCGAACCATATAATCCAAGGGTCCTCAAGGGTAATTTTTATGATGAGAATAGTGGTTATGTTCCTCAAAACTCTAGGTTAAGGCCCAAACTTAGAAACCCTATAGTTAGACATGTTCATCTAGCACCTCTATTGAGATAATGACACTTAGAGGTCATAATAGAAGATAAAAATAATATTATAAGACACCTTAAACCTTCATAAGAGTGATCACTAAGTTGTTTTATAGGTGTAGGCCACTTTAGGTTATAGGAGAGATGCTATAGCTAGTCATTCTGGCATGAAGACAACTCAATACTACCCAAAATACATACTTCTCACTTGAGAGGTAACTTCACATGCTCAAAACTATATGGAAATTATGCATGGGAGTCGGAGCACTTCAACAAAGGTGAGGGGATTTGTATATAAGAGTTTAGTGTAATTGGTTTAGATGTTAAGTCTCTAAGGATATCATTCAAGGCACTTATCAACCAAGCAACACATAAGGGAGTAAAAGAGACTATTATAACTATTGAATAACCACTATGGCTTATTCATGACCATTTCTATGTCAATATTCCACTCTCTCTATCTTTTGCACAACTCTATTTATTAAATCATTGATCCCTTTTTTCATTCCTCAACTAGGTATAGCAAATCTTTGCCAAAATTGTATATTACACCTTAAGAATCAATAGAGAAAAGGATTGTTGTATAATTCTTCATTAAGATTATTTTGTGTTATGATTATTGTTTTGTAGAAAATTATGAAGCTTATCTTATTTTTCAAGTTCTCTCTTTCACCTAGTGCTATATTGTCTTCCTATACAGGTCATGTGAACTATTGATAGGTGTTATTTATTATAAAGAGTGAGTTGATTGGTAGTGTCTTATGTAAACCTTCATGCTTTTTACCTCAAGTTACAAACCTTGCATCAAACATCCATATGAAATACTCATGTTTAATACTATGCAAAAAAAAAAATTAGTTACTTATCTATCATTATATTCAAAAGTGTGTTTGAAGATTAGTTAAGAGAGGATAAGTGAATATTGTTGCATCACCACCCCTAGAATAGGGTTTCCTTTCAAGTTTTCATCATATCTCTTTTCATCCCAACATTAGTAATTCTTAGGATAAGAGTTTAAGTTGATATATCAGTAGATCTAGTCCCATAAGCTATAGGTTTTGTATAACTATAGGTCACCTACAACCTTTAGGATAATCCCATGTTAGTATAAGTTTGAAGCAAAATTGAACAATCTACTTCAAAGGGTACAACTTGGAGTGCTAAAAAGACCATCAACCAATCTGACTAATGCATTAGAGAGATCTATAAGGTGGGGTATCATGAATTTTCATTTAGATTTAAAATTTAAAATGGAGGAGTATTATAGCATTAATGATCTTTAATAATCTATTTTACCTCTCTCTCATCTTGTTTTATAATTTGGGCTTAGAAAGCCATTAGATGGATCCCTCTATTGGGTATGTGAAATTATTGCTCATTTGTATCTATAACCTTGAGATAATAGAAGGATGATTCAACCTATTTTATTTTGGTATTCTAGTGTGTTAATGTTATTTATATTTGCACAAGTGGTTGATTCTTCTCCTTGGAAGGTCCTTGTCTTCACCTAAGTACTAGTGGATTGTCTTATATAGGTTACATGGTGTGTGAAGGTATTAGTGATTTTATTTTTAGTGAAAATTAGTTGATTGTGTGTTGAATTACGACTCTCAATCATTATCCTCATGTCATAGTCATCTAACACAACCTCCATGTAAAACGCTAATGTGTAAGGGTATTTTAGATAGAAAATGTGTTAGTAATTAGTCTTGTTCTATCCATAAGTTTTGTTAAGGATCAAGTAGAGGAGATAAACATATTGGTTCATCACCTCCCATAGACTAAGTTTTTTTCATGTATCCTTCTTTCCCTTTTCTTTATCAAACAAGTAGGTTTAAAAGTTTTATTTTAAATAATTCATCAGGGGATCTAGCCTTGAAACTAGAGATTCACCTCACCCTATAGGCTACCCATAGCTAAAGGTTATTCCATTGTATCAACTAGATGAGGTAATTCTAAAACATATTAGCCTAATAGGTATAATATAGATTGATAACAATTTATGGCATGCCTAGTGGGATTAGAATTCAAGGAGGTTACAACATTTAATCTTAGCATTTAATGACATCCAGGAGATCTAGGCATTTGAGTAGCATATTAGCATATAATTTTAATTCAAAATAGCATCATAAAGTATTCACCCAAGGGTAATAAAAAAATTATTGATAGTTTTCTTATTATTTATTTTCCTCATGGTGTTTAATGGGTAGATAAGGAGGGAATCTATGCCCTACATTTCCTTATCAATAGTACCAAGGCCCATACAAGCCTCACCGTGAGCCCTAAAAATGCTACATTGAACTATATTATCAACCAAATGAACTATATCAGAATTATACTGAACCGTATTATAATTATGATGAGTCTTATCCTCTATATGACTTTGTTTATCCATGTGAACAACTTTGTTTTCAAGATTTATTTTATCTTCTGCTTCTTTATTAGCCTTACCAAGCTAGTTAGCTTTCACATCAATTTGAGCAAGCTTATTATTAGACATATATACCTCCTAAACATGATTTAAATTAGAATTGGCAATATTATCTTCCTCCTAGTCAACATGAACAGGGCATTAGGTAGACAAGACTTGATTTTAAAGCTAAGCTAGCTAGAAGGATTAACCTTGAAAATGAGCATTTATTACCAAAAATCATAATATCAAAGGAAATGGGATCTCAAGAAGAAGTGATGAAAATTCAGAAGCTTGCCCAACCCCTCATTCACCTCTTAAGTTATAGTACATGTTTAACAAGAAGGTCCTAGTTTCAACTTACCAACTTGGCACCAAATAGTATATTCATGGGGATGAAACGATGATTCAAGTATACACCAAGAAATTAAATAAAAAAATAACCTTGAGCCTAATAAAACCTCATTCTCCCCTACCCAAGAACATAAATTTTTCCCATCTTGGAGGTATATTCAAGAAGGTACTGAAGATAAGAAGGAGATTCCATTTGAAAATTTTGAAAATAAACTTGCAACCATTGAAGAAACTCAAGAAGGCTATAAGGAAGGTGAAATCCTTGTTGATAAGGATGATGCACTCATTATCCAAATAACTTTACTTTCTCTTTAGGAATTTATAAAAGAGTGTTCCATATCAAAGACACCAAGTTGTAAGAGTACCCACTCCATATCCTTTGTAACTCATGAACACATTCATCATCATCCCACCATTCCCCTTATTGAAGAGGAACCTATCCTATCAAAGGCAAGTGAAGAAGACATATTTGTATTTATATTTGATAAGGATGCTTCAAGTGAGTTTAATGAGTAAATCTTCATTGGGACCCTTCTTAGTTTATAAAGGGGAAAATCAATTTTCAAGGATGAGCAAGAAGATGAAATGGAAGAAAGAATATAAACTAAAATTTTGAATGAGGATGAAGTGACTACTAGAAGGCAAGAATGTTAATTTGAAGAGGTTGATCCCAAACTGCATCATGACTTCATAGAGAGCCTCAAGGTCCTTCAAAATCTTATGATTCCACTTCACAAAGTCAAGCATGAAGATGATGAAAATATGTGGCAACAATATTGGGAATTTTATAATGAATTTGAATATATTAAAATTTATAAACCTAGTAGTGGTTAGATTGATAATTCTCTTAGGACTATTCTTCCTCCTAAGGAGTAGTGTGTGAATCCCAAGGAATATAAAGGAGATACTTTTTATAAAATTTCAAAAAATAAATATCCACTTTAGGGTATTAAAAATATCAATATGGTTATTTTAGGACATGAAGAAAGACATATTGAGCCTATAAATGATCTTAAATATGAGTTTGCATTGATATATGAGGTATTTGAAGATAGTTTTGATGGTATGCTTCAAGAAAGAGACCTGATCTCATCCAATATTATTGAAGCCTAATCTCATCCAATCCTATTGAGATAACAACTAGAATTGATGTTGAAGCCTCTTCAAGTAAAAAATATGAGGTTTTCAATGATTATGATGTGGCTCATAATAATCAAGAAGATAAACTTGAAGAAGCATACTTACAATCACCTCATGACTACATAGAATAATGTGAAACTCTCAACAACCCCATAAACCTTCAGGAGAAAAAGGGAGATGCTTGTATAATTGTTATTTATATCATTTATAAAAAATAAGAGTCAAACGATGATTGGAATTGTTATATTGAGTCACTTAAAGAGGTTGAATCTCTTTTCAAATACACACTCCCTATTGAATATCATAAACATGAAGATATTGGTTAAGACACACTCATTGAGGACAATGATGTGTCTTGGGTTGAGTATGAAAAGATCCTTAAAGAGCTTGATGATCTTGTAACAGATGATAAGAATCATGATGTCATCTAAGGTGCTATGGATATTTAAGAGGCACACTTAATTAAAATACCATTTGTTGAGGTTGTAGATAAAAAGCATCATGAGTTGAGTCTTGAAGTATAAGAGGAATATATCTTCATAAGATATTTGTTTACAAATATCACCTCATTTAAGAGCATGCCAAGAGGAGTAACATTCAAAGAGAATATGAAAATGTTAATACCAAGGTATAGGAGGTAACTTACCTAGTGACACTATTCATCTCATGTATTAAATGATTTAAGAAACTTCCACTTTGACCCAAGAAGAGGAAGGCATGTTTAGGTTAGTTTTTGGTGTGTTGTCCTTTATTTTTTATGAGTGTGGGTTTATTTTAGTCCTTGAAGCATTTATGGTGCTAATTATAACTATCATCTCAATAAGATTGGTCATCTCTAGTCATGATTGTCATGTGTGTCCTTTACCCAAAGGATAAGATAGCTAGTTCTCTTGACTAGCAGGTAGGTCAACCCTTATGAATTGCCTAAAATGTTGATAATTTAGAGTCATAGGACAAATATCAACCCCTATATTTCAAAACTTTCCATAGGGCCCTCCCAGCTTATATATGGTGATCTAGAGCTTGTCATGGTCTTCTAAACAGTCTTCTTGAAAACCTTTTAGCATTATTTAAGGTTTCATTATATGTGCTAGGAGTTATTTGAGGGATCATCAGGTGAGAGCATGTTTGAGTCATTGGTTTATCTATTAGGTATTCATGAGTGGTCCTTAGGTGAGTTAAAGGGTGTTCTATGCAATTAGAATTGCATCATGTCTATAAATGAATGTTGGCTTAGAGAAGATAGAGCATACCTATAATTTTGATTTGGAATACATTTGTTAAGTAGGAACATAACTAGTATGGATATACTTTAGACCTGATTAGGGTATCACTTGTCATAATACACCATTCTAGGAAGTGTTCCAAAGCCTACAGTCTAACAAAATCACATAACAACCCTAAAAGAGTCCTAGATTTAATGTTCACTCTATTCTAATAAATAAGAAAGTAAATTAGTGCTCACCAAATCTTGTGGCATAAATGAGGGGTTAGAAACAAAACTAACTAAACTAAACATGTATATAAGACATATAGTCATGTTAATATATACAAAATTTGAATACTTGAAAGAAAATTAAAACTATATTATCTATCTACTCTTACAAAAGAGAAATAAAGTTAGGAATACTTACTTTGAAGATGAACCTACCGAGCCTCAATATCTCCCTTGGCCAAGGTGTTTTTTAAGATATTTTTGTGATATGTAAGGATAAAAAATACAAATAAGCTCTAGGCTACACAACCTATCTATGCATCCAAAAAACTTCTCCATAAGAAAAGATCCATATCTCCAAAGAAAGATTGGAACCCTAAGCTTTATTCCTCAAATAAAATGGTCAATAAATATATGTTCATTAACTCTTATTATTATTCAATTATGTATTATCAAATAGCTGGAAATTAACTTGTATATATAGATAGATCTTTCCCTAAATCCTTTTGAATATGTCCACTGTATAGGGTCGACCTAGTCGACCCTGTATATTTTTGGGAGATAAATCACTAGGTCTTAAACTAGGTCAGCTAAAGGTCTAACAAAACTCTAAGTAAAAAATATCCCTAAAAAATAAAGGGTTGACCCAGTTGACCTTTTACAGTAATCAAAAGTTGAAAACTATATAAGGTTGACCCAGTTGACCTAGTATAATCAACTGGCAAAAGGGGGTCAAAGAAAGAAAAAGGAGGATAATGATATGACAATTGATTACAATGGGTACAAATAAGAAGGATAAACTTATGTTAAATGGTTTTAGGAGACAAGTGTGTAGATTTCAAGTGGAAAAAGGGACAATAATTTTATGAATCACCAATGGTCTACCTACCCCTTAAGGCATGCACTTAGAGAGATCAAGACTCGATGGGTTCTTATAAGATACAAAGTGTTAGTGATAAAAGTTTGAAAATATTATGTGTATATATATTCCCCAGTTGAAGATCATCATGTGTCATGTAAGTGTAACACAGGATGGTGCTTCATGATAGAATATGATAACACACATCATTGATGCTAAGTAAAGTGAAGTAAGAAATAATTAAGATAAACAAAATGATAGAATTAAAAAACATATAACTTTACTTACCTTAGTGATTTAGATTAAAAAATTAGACTAAAAGAGATTTGAAGGCATCTAATGTGAATAAAAATAAGAGAACCTATAGGAATTAGAGCAAAAAATAGCCAAAAATCAAAAAAATTGGAAAATAGACATATAATAGTGGAAAAGATTCTTACATCATCAAAAATCCAATGCATTTTATGGTTTTTAAAATGGATGAGTAAAAAAAAAGATATAAATGAAATAAGGAATCTGCTTGAAAATAATTGAAAGATTTGAATTCTGAAAAGTGTTTTTAAATAGGGGGAAAGATAAGTCATTTAGTTATTTTGACTTGTGAAGGAGAGAAAGAGAGATGTTGAGACCATATGAGCTAGGATGGTGAGGAGATGACATGCTATATGAGGAGGAGCTCTAGGAGTGGTAACAGGTGCATTACAGGTATGTAACTATGAATCTTAAGTCAATTTTGAAGTATTTTAATGAATTAAGTGTATTTTTATAAAAAAATAATTCTGAGCATTTCTCGATGTCAGAATGAATCCAAATAAGATTTTATAGGTAGTAAAAACCAAGATAAGAAATGAGTTTTAAGGAATTAGGGAGAAAAATACCAGAAGACATTTTTTAAGGAAAAAATAAGGGGTCAATAGGGAAAAATAACTAGGTCAACCCAGTAGGCTAAAAATGAGCAAAATCCATACTATTGATCCAGTAAGTATTGCCAACCCTATATGTTTTTTAGATTGTTGACCTAGTATAGTTTTTCCAACTAATATAAAAAGTCCAAAATGATAATGTAATACTAGGGAGGGAAAAATAAGAGGGTTGTCCTAGATTTTTAAATCAACCAAGTCAAAAATAGGGAATTTTTTGGTCAAACTAGGTTGACCAAAGAACAAGAATGGTACAATAATGCATGAAAAAGGCTAAAAGAAGGATAGAATGGTTTCAAATGACCACGTAAGGGAAAAAAGTACTAATTAGGATAAAAATAAGTAAAAATGAATAAATTAAAGCAATTTAGGCTTATTTTTTATTGAAATTATAAAAATAATGTATTTTGATTATACATGACATGGAGGATCTAATACATCTTTTGTTATTTTTTTATTACAAGGGTGACCTAGATTCTAGAAATTAGTAGAGAATACTAGATCTACTAGAGCATCTGATGATAGGAGATAGAGTGAGACTAGTATTTGTAAGCCTAGGAGGGATAACTAATATGTGTAGGATTCCCTTGAGTGTTGATTTATTAGTCATGTTCCTAGTATATTGGGAATGATTGACTAATACCTTTAAATGGGAGATGTATGGGGATGTGGTAGAGGTATCTATCACTCTAGAGGATGTACATGCCATCTTAGGGCTATCAATAGTAAGAGTAACAAAAACATGGAGAAGATGAGAACCTTATCCATGTGGGCTATAAGCTCAGAGAGGATATTGGTAGGCAAGATAATTAACATGCTCAACATATACACATCATAGATTCTAAATATTTGGAAAGCTATGATAAGGCTTATGATAAAATGAAGTGTTATGTCATAAGTCACATAACAAGGCATGACTATTTGTGGTAGCCTTGAGTAGGATAATCCTAAAGGAGGGAGTACTATATGATCTTGGATTTATTATCTTGGTCTAGCTCATACATGATATGTACAAATTGTTGGCCAGAAGGTATAAGTAGATAGGATTTATCATAGTATTGATGGTTTATACATATGAGAGGTTTCCCATGTATCATCTATCTGGGTTATCCCATGCAATCAATGATAGGTCACCTTGAGTTTAGAGATGGAGACAAGACCAAAAGAGAGTGGATATTATCACCATCCTTGATGATCCAGGAAGTGAGCTAGAGGAGAGCTAGATGATAGAGAGGCCACTCAGGTGTAGGTTGAGGCAAAAATGAACCATGATAATCCGATTTGTACTGAGAAGGTGACATATATAAGATGTGTTCAAAGGCCACATGGATGGATAATATATGCTATGAATTTTCATGGATGGCGAGACCATAGTGGCTGAGACACAAACATGTAATAAAGATGATTAAATTTATGCTTAAGTTTTTATTTTGAAATAGAGAATAGAGGTAGATAGATATTATGTGATATAATAGTGATCTAATATCTATCTAGGTGTGATTTTATAGGTGTATCTAAGGATGAGGAGGATATATGGGGATCCATTATAAGGGTATCACTCTATGATGTCTTGGATGAAACTTTACAGTCATATGACCTTACTACATTAGAGGACCCCAGTGTACCATCTACCCTAGCTTAAGTGAGTTGGTTTAGATTAGTAGGTGAGGTAGTAAGACAAATATGATCATAAAGAGAGAAGATGTAACCACTAGTAGATATGGGTGCAAGCAATATATGAGCATGGTAGGCCCTAACAAAGGAGAGAAATGCACATATGGATATAGTGATATAGATGACATAGACAAATATATCAACCCTAACCTAATTGGCAAAGGCATAGGCATAGACACATGTAATGTATCTATAAGGATAGGTATAAGGAATAAGATATAAAATAGCCTCTTTATAGTGTACTATTTGGAGTTATATCAAGGCCTCGACAGGTAGTGTGGCTAGGCCATGAGATAGATAGGATGGACATCAACCATAGAGCTAGAGCATTGTATATTATTATACTTTTTATATAAAAAACTCATGATATATATATATATATATATCATTTTGGTGTATTGATGTTAATTATGTATGTTGTTGTTATCATCCACAACCACTACCATAATAACAACAACATACATAATTAACATCAATATGCCAAAATGATATATATATATATATATATATATCATTTTGGCATATTGATGTTAATTATGTATGTTGTTGTTATTATGGTAGTGGTTGTGGATGATTTGGATATATATATTTCTATCATATGTATTTATATATTATTATATATGCTATAGGAAATATATGAGATGTGGTTTATTTTCTAGCATTATGTAGAACACATGCATGGGTAAAAATAAATAGGCAAAAAGGGCTTGGTAAAATATAAGCAATCAAAAAATGTAATACACACTATTTCAAGTTGTGAAATGTGTAATAAAAATAAAATGAATAAGTATAAATAACCAAGGGATGGTAAAACAAGATGGTTAAAAAGAGAATTTGTTTGTAAACTAAAGTGATAGTTTTTTGTACCAAATTAAAACAAGTAAAATCATACTAAATCACATTGGGAAGTACAAAAATAATGTAATAAAATGAAAGGTATGTAAAAGGGTACAAATGATATTAAAAAAAATTAAGTAAGTCAATCAATTATACTAAATCACATTGGGAAGTATATGAAAAAATAAAAATTGGAAAAAAGGTTAGTCTTAAATTTATCACACTAATTCAAGTTGGGAAGTATGAAAATTTGAAAAGTGGTTCTATTCTTATATGCACTCAAAAAATAAGAAGATAAAAGAAAAAGATAAAATTAAGTAAGCATAAAACATACTAAATTAAGTTAAGAATCATGTCAATGACATGTAACTTCATAATTGATAGCATCTTATCTCATATTTGACACATGTAATTTTGTTTGTGACTTGTATTATTAGAAAATTTTATGAGGAATGTCGGGTCCTATTGGTGGTATTACATTAAAACTCACAAAGATAACACCACTAGGGTGGAAACATTAGGTAAAATTAGGTAATAAAATATGTGGGTAATATGGAGGAAAAATATGGTAATTTGTGAGGAACGTCAGGTCCTATCTGTGATCTTACGAAGAAACTCACAAATGAAATCCCAAGGGGAGTGATCAGTAGACAAAAAAATATTTCTTAAGAGGAATTATGAGGGATATATGTAATGAAAAATGGAGTGTAAAAATTACAATGTAGGCATCTTATAACAATAAATTAGGATATAAGAGGGATACTAAGGACATGAGAAGACACTAAGTGACTAGTGACCATCAATGTAAAAAAGGAAACCTATTCACTATAGACATAAATCTTCATAGGCATATAAGCATGTTATTAAGATAAACTCATGAAATTATATTGGTAAAATAAAAGTTAAAATGGACCTATGTTCCCATGATGTGTTCCCTATTCCTCAGGACCCCTTACAAAGCCGTTCGTCTACTGTGAAGATTGGGTACTTACTTGAAAAAGTAGGTAGCACTAAAAGATTTTTTTATTATCCTTTACTAATCTACTAGATTATTACACCCAAAAGGACCTCAGCTCTATCATGAGGCCAACTATCAACTTTAATATTTGAATAGAAGAAGGAGATGTGCTTTGAATCACATCTTTTAGTGTGATTTGACTTTTAAGAATAGTTTTTCCTTTTATATCATTTCCTTTTGTAAAATGATTTGGATTTTAGATTTTTATGGATTTTTAATATTCTTCTTGCATATGTATTTGTAATGACCAATCATGAGAAATGTAGTGATAAACATGAATGATCTTTAGGCTAAAGCTAAAGGAAGCTAAGTAACCAAAGACAAAGACTGACTAAGATACTTAGGCTTAATAATGAACTAACATGTGATCTCAAGTATAAATTATGTATATGCTTTGTTCTCAAAAAAGGAAGAAGATAAAAAAGATATCCAAAGGTGGATTGGTGAAAGGAAATTATAATGAGACACATTATTTGCTAACTGATCACATTGGAAAAGGAAATAAGGGACAAAGGGAACAAGGTTGGTATAACCAATTAGCCATGACAATTAACATTGAAAAATATATATAAGAGAGAAAACAATCATGAAGACACAAGAAGAGAGTTTTTAGAAAAACTTAAGAAAGAAAGAGAAAATAATGATAAAGAAAGACAATCATATGCAAATATAGATAATAATGATAAGAAAGATATAATACAATAGATAAAATCACCATGTAAGATAAATAAGAATTTGACACAATGATAAATGATATAACACATAGATAAAAATAAAATTAGAGCACATGTCCAATCAAAATGTAAATGTAAAATCACCATGGATGTGTTCATAAATACTAATAAAATTTCCCACAAACATTATCTAAGACATTAGATAAATATTTATGAACTTTGATATGAACTACAACTAATGTCTTATCAATCTTTAATTAAAAATGGGAGAATACTTCTCTTCTAATATCCTCCAAAAAAATTAGGAATACTCAATGGATCAAGCTGAGGAGGGAAATTAGGCAAGGGATGCTCATGAGAATGTATGGGAGTGGGATCTATGGGAGATATATGAATCATCGATGGATAAGGGTCCATGGGTGAGGGAAGGTCCATAGGTCAAGGATTCATGGGTGGAGGCACATAAGGTGATAAAGGGACCATAGGTGGGGATGGAACCATTAGAGGTGGAGCCATGGGAGAAGAAGGAAAAGCCTTATTATGAGGATGACCTATGGGAGTAATGAAAGGTATAAGAACAAATATAAATTGATCCTCAAGGTGTTGTTGAAGGATGTGACAATGATCAGTGTGATGGGTACTACATTGGTGCCATATATAATATACCTCACCATATTGAGGTATATATTCAAGTAGAACCTTTGAGAGAGGCATGGATTTATCTAAAGAAGGAGAGGAAGGATGAAAAGTATAAATATACTATCACAACTTGTAACAATGTGTAGAATAATGATTATCTATCCCATGGAAGTAATAGATCTACTTGTGAGTGGTCCTAGGAGAAGCACTCATAAAAGGAGGTTTAATAAGAGTGGAAGAAGCTAGAGAAGACTTTTCATCCCATTTGGTGGGAAATGGATCCATTTAAGGAAAGGGAAGAAAACCATCATCAAGGGAATGTGGTGGTGGATAATGAATGAAACTAGGTTCAATAGAAGGATCAATGGGATGAGAAGCAAGGGTAGGTTCAACAAGAGTAGGAGTGGGAAAAGGCTCAACTATAATAGGAGTAGGAAGAGGCTCAACTATAATGGGATTGAGAATGGGATCTAAGAAATCCTCTATTGAGGGATGAGTGGGATATATATAAGGTCTAAGGAGGGTCACACTAATATTAGGAGTAAACCAACTATGATGATCAGGGAACCTAGTAAAGTGATAAGGCCTGATCATAGCATGATCCATGATAATAATCCTATGAGTATCCTCATAAACTATAGGCATTATCACCATATATACCCTATTATAAATATGGATACTATTAAAATTAGTAACTATAAATGAAGTAAGATATGAAGATACATGATAAAATTCAAGTAAAGAATGATAATGAATAATCTTGGCATCACGAGCCTATACAAGACTACCTAAGAATGGGTCATCTAGGGAATAACAATCATCATAATCTAAGTTGTGAATATCAATGACATAATTATGGATAACCTTGTCATCTATGGAAGTGTGGTGAATAGAATGTCGAGTCTTGGTCAAGACTAAATGAATATCATCATAAGGAGGCTTGAGAGAATGAGGCTGTAAGGAAGTAGGAAGTTACAAGATAAGGTGAGGTGAGAGATTGAAAGTTTTAATATTTAGGTTAATCTCATCAAGCTCATCTTCATAAAAATCTAAGATGTTAGGATGAATGTTCCTAATGAGTTCAAGAATCCCATTGTAACCTTAAGTTGAATGAATGGTAAAATTAAGATGATGAGACTAACATAATAGAATGCTAGGCAAAGGTTCAAGAGTAGGAATATTGAATACACCACAGTCTTGTAATTATTCAAAATTCTAAGTTTTATTATCACTCTAAATCTTATAAATGGCTCTATTATGATGGAATTTAATGAATTGGTAGGTAGAAGAAGTGATGACTCTTTTATGGTGATTCCAGGACCTATAAAGAAAGATTTTATAAGAAAGGAGAAAGTCAAATATCATCACCTTCACATGGATGGTGATAGGTGGGATAGTAATGGGAAGCCACACATAACCTAGAGGAGGCATTTTCCTTCTATCATATCTTTGGAAAGTGATGCATGTAGACTTGAGATTGCATTCTGAATATCAAAGGGTCTTAATGAAGTTGAGAGAGGAAACATAAGTGATGTAACCCTCATTAATAAATGAATTATTGATTTGGATATCTCCTATATGAACACAAATGAATAAGGGAGGATAATTTGCATGAAGTAGAATCTCATCAGGAATCATAAAATCTATAGGAAATTTTAAGGAAAGAGAAGTGTCTATAGTTTCATCAATGTTGATAAGAATCTCTTCATATTGTTGTAATATACTATTCTTGGATCCAGATAAGGTTTCCTCCCATCATACTAGGGGAGGATGAGGGGCATTCATCTCGAATAATAGTTATATAAGATGGTTTCTATGATGTGGATAATTCCTCATAAGCACAAGGAACAAAATTTGGGATGAGAGATGAGTGATTTATGAAATAGGATCTCACTCATCATAACCCATAAGAAGGTTGTTAGATATATGTTCATAATGATTAAGGAGATCCTCTGAAGGAGGATCTGAAGTGTATTGTAATTTATGTTGGTAAGAAAGAGAAGGTTTGGAATAATGTTGTAAATCATGTTGTGATGATGAAGTAGTTAATTTGAGTTGATTTTGAGAATTTATAGAATAAGTGTTATTAGGAATTTGAGTTTCATTAATGTTAAAAGATGATAGAAGACTAGTATAAATAGAATAAGAAGAATTATCCAAGGGAGAATTGGACAATTTATCATCAAAATTAATAAGGTCCTCTTGCCCCAACTCATTTAAATGAGTTGGAGAAGAATATTGGATAACATGATATTTTGAGATGAAAGAGGAGTGTAGATAGGTTGGGAATCGATAAAATCAACCACCCTTCACATATTAGTCATGTTAACCACATTATATTTTGAAGTGGGTTCAAAAATACGTTCTAGATAGGTTGATGATTAGGAAGAGGGTCTTTGTAGATAGGCAAATGAGCATTAGCTTGGTTTAAGGCTTGAGTTTTATCATGTGATTTATAGTCCTTAAAATCAATTTCATAAGATTATTGATGCTTTTGAATGATATAATCATGATAAAAATTAAGACCAAGATGAAAATTCATAGCTAAATTATGAAGCTATCTATAGGTCTTATTAGAATGACCCCAACTAGCATGAAACCAATAAAACTTGTTAGGAACATACTAGGATTTCATAAGATGGGAAGGGTAAAGTTATCATGGAAGAGGCCTAAGTAGACGCTTAAGCAATTCAATTGAGGATAGAGGTTTATGAACATTAATGTTTTTTGGTGAAGATAAGTGAAGATTGATATATTATTGAGAAGGGGGAGTTGGTTTTAATGAAGGGGTAGGAATGATAGCTTAAACATTGTGAATGGTATCATAAGAATCTATAACACCATCATTAGTAATATTGTAATTTTTGTTCATAAGAGATGAGGAACCATAGAAAGTTAGGGTGGATCGAATTGATGCATAAGGAAATCTTGTCATTTAGTTGGTTAATAGCCTCCTCCAATGTACATGGAGAGAGAGTGCAGACCTGATACCAAATTTTAGGAAAAAGGACATCGGTAAAGAGATGGAAAAGATTATCACCATCCATGTTATGTTCACATTTATTTGAAAAAGTTTTCCAACTTTAACAAAGGCTTGAGCAATTTCATTTTTGAGTTTTTTAGAATTTATGAAGTGGGCCAAAGTGTTTTTAGGAAGATCATAGTCGAGAATTCTTGAACTAAAACATTCACTAAATATTCCAAACTAGCAATAGAATGAGTTCTAAGTTGGTTATACCTATCTAAGGCATCACCTGTGAGAGTTTTGGCTAAGATTTATAAAGTGGTAAAGGCATTCAATTTTACCCAATCCTTATAAATATTTACAATTTTTTAAGATGAAGGTGGGATCGGTTAATCCATTATAATAAATTGTAGGTGTGATACCTCCTATATCTATGTTATCAATTTAAGTGGTGAGAGGTTCATTCTAGAGATGCTTAATGGTTTTTTTGACCAAATGAGTTTGATGAATGATATTTCATTGAGAATATATAAGAGGAGGAGGGAGAACATTATGGTTATATTGGCCCCAAGCCATTGGTTGAGGATGAGATTGAAGATGAAGAAGATGGTTTTGCATTTTCATTATTTGATTTGTGTTATGAGATTAAAAGGTATTAATTTGACTAAGTGTTTGTAACAATAGTTTATGTGGTTGATTATCATTATTAGAAGCATTAGAGGTGGTATTAGTGGCTTGGGTATCACTATTGGTGTCGTTAGGAGCTTGAGAGGAATTATGGGAATGTGAGGCACTAGTGGCAAAAATTTCTTGTGTATCAAAATATGGACTAGTGAATAGTTGAGAATAAGAAGAACTAATAACATGATTACCTTGGGTAGTAAATGATGCACTAGTAGAAGGATTAATGATAGTGGATCTTATGAGAGTCCCACTAGATGTAGAACCTACCATGTTAGTGGATATACTAGGCATGGAGTTGGTATAAGCTAGAGAAGAAGAGGTCATGGTATGAGAAGGGGTCATAATCAAAGGAAGAGACTGAGAATAAATGAAAGTGGTATGCCCACACCTATTTGAGAATGTAAGAGTAGGTGAATGAGACTCTTTAGATTGACCACTAATCATAATATTGTAAATACTAGAAGAATATTTTCCTCAATGTTGGAGAAATTTAAAGATAAAGAAGAGAATTTTAGGGGTATACTCTAATTTGGGTTGGTATTCTAATGGGAATAGAGGATTACACTATGAAGAGTCATTAAGAGGGCTCTCATAGTTCATTATGTGAGTAGCAATATGAAAATTAATAGCATCTAAGAGAGGAGCCCTACTCTATCTATGGGAGACCCTATGAGCTTGGTAAAATTCATCATGTCTATTGACTGTAACTCAATATTGTCATCAAGCAGAAAGTCCATGATGAAGGAAAAGAAAGATAGATGAGAAAGCAAGGAAATAAGAAATGATAAAAATAGTACAGGGTTGACTAGGTTAATCAAGCATAAAAATAGGGTCTATAAATAGTATAGGGTCAATTGGGTCAATCTAGTATAGTGAAAAAAGGATAGAAAAAGAGTAAACATGTTTGATAAATAGTACATGGTTGATTAGGTTGATCTAGTACAATGAATAAAGGCTATAAAAAGGTACAAGTTTGACTAGGTTAACCCAGTCAAACTTGTACCTTTTTATAGACTTTGTTAATTATACTAGATCAACCCAATCAACCCTATACTATTTATTAGCCATGTTTATTCTTTTTCTATCCTTTGTTCACTATACTATATTGACCCAATTGACCCCATTAAATAGGTAAAATTAAGAAACCTATAATGGATTGTGAACTGAAACAAGATAAATTTTGCAAGTAATTTGAAAAGAAATAATTGAAGGGAAATAAATAATAAATTACATCAATGATGGCTAATCCAATTGAAGCACATAGAAAAAAACCTTTCACCAATGCTGGCTAATACAATTTTTTGAAATATAAAATACAATTGAGCAAAGAAAAATAAAGCTAATAGCTAACTAATTGGTCAACCTAAATTTTTATTAGATTATTAGAATATGATTTTAAATGTGATGTTAAGTTGTCTATAAGTAAGGGACTAAAAGGCAATCTAAAGATGGTTTCAGGTAGTTTGGCATGAAAGGGATCTGTAGTGTTAATGATATAGGATTAGTATTGGTGCCTAACCCCTCACTTCACACACCAAAATGATAAGGGTGTTGGTTGATTATCTAAAATATACCATTAACCATGCTTTATACTTGAGCAGAACATCAATTTGGCTTCCCCCTTGGTGATGAAATCCAAGTAGGTTGGCCTTGGGTAGACAAATATTAAAATGATTATTTCAATTTTGTGATTTGTTTATGTGTGCATAAAATAGAAAATAGTGAAAATAAATTATTAATTTAAAACCACCTAATTAATCTATGTGATCTATTCTAAGCATGAAAGCAACAAGAAAAGAAAGTGTGAGTTAATTACTAGCATATAAGGTTAATTCCAACTTTGAATTAAGGTACAGTGTTGATATAGTCAATAGTGTATGCACATAATATATAATAGGGTAAATAGGGTTGATCTTATACTATAGAAGTAAGGTCTAAAAATGAATAGGGTCAATAGAGTTGGCTTGGTTATCTAAACAACTCACAAAACATAGAAATGGGTCAATAGGGTCGATCTAGTTGACTATGTAGGGGTAGTTTTAAAGACTACAAACTATAAAAGGAAAGACTATAAATAAATAGATATAGATATATAAAGGAACATTGGTGGATTAGAAATGTAGAGAATGAATATTGATATTCAATAACCTTGGTATATGCTTACAAATTTTGCTAACTAGGCTGATTGGGTCGATTAAGCTTTGCAAAAACCTGTTGCCAAGTGCTTAGAATGTACAAGGTATATTAGGTTGACCTATTATGATAAAAAAATATGCCTAAAAATATAAAAGGTCTACTGGGTTGACCTAGTAGTCTAGACTAGAAGTCTGAAAAGCTAAAAACCTATACTAGGTCATCTGAGTTGATCTAGTAGCCTATACATGAAAACCTACACATAGAAGTTAGAGATGGATCGATGAAATTGACCCTATATGGAAAATATATGATAAAAATAATTATTAAATAATTAATTAAGGTGAAAAATCTTGAAATGTTTAGTTCACATTGAGTTTTCTAGAATGTATGCAATCAGAAATGAATCATGTATATAAATCAATCCTAGCTCAGAAAAGATAGAGCATACCTATGCTTCTAATTGGGAATACATTTGTTTAGTGGGAGAATGACCAATATGGGGATATAATAGACATAATGAAGGGATCACTTATCATAATACACCATGCTAGGAAGGTTTCCAAAGCCTATAGTCTAACACAATCATGCAACAACCCTAAAAGAGTCATAGGTTTAATATTCACTCTATTCTAATAAAAAAGAAAGTAGATCTAATCTAGTGCTCACCAAATCTTATGGAATAAAGTGGGGGTTAGAAAAAAATTAAATTAAACTAAAAATGTATATAATACATATACTCATGTTAATATATACATAATTCTAATACATGTAAGAGAAGCACAATTACATTATCTATCTACTCTTACAAAAGAGAAATGAAGTTAGGAATACTTACCTTGAAGCTGAACCCGCTGAGCCTCAATCTTTCCCTTGGCCAAATTGATTTGAAAGATATTGTTTTGGTATGTAAGGATAATAAAGACAAATCAAATCTAGGCTACATAACCTATATAAGCATCCAAAAGACTTATCCACAAGACAAGATCGATATCTCTAAGGAAAGTATGGAACCCTAAGCTTTATTCCTCAAGTAGAATGGTCAATAAGTAGATTTACATTTTATATTATTATTCTTCACTTATTTATTCTAAAATGGTTAGAAATTAACTTGTATATATAATTATATCTTTCTCTAAATCCTTTCAAATATGTCGACTATACAAGGTCAACCTAGTCGACCTTATATGTTTTTAAGGGATAAATCACTAGAGGGATAAAAAAATCCAAGTGAAAAATATCCCTAAATAGTACAAGGTTATCATAGTTGACTTTTTATAGTAATTAGAGGTTGAAAACTATATAGGGTCAACCCAATCAACCTAGTATAGTCAAGTGGTGAAAGGGGGTCAAGGCAAGAAAAAAGGGGATAATGATATGACAAATGATTAGAAGGGATACACCTAAGAAGAATAATCTTAGGGTAAATTGTTTTAGGAGAAAAGTGTGTAGATGGTGAGTGGAAAAAGGGACAATAATCTTATGAAGTACCAATGGTTTTCCCACCCCTTTCCTAGTGCACCCCTTAAGGCATGCACATAGAGAGATTGAGACTCAACAGGTTATTGTAAGATACAAAGTGTTATCAAGTGATAAACGTTTTAAAATATTATGTGTATATAGGTTTAAAGTGTCTTTTTAAGCCTAAAAAGTGGGATTTACCTTGTTTGACAAAGTTAAGGTATTTAAACAAAAAACTAAGGTATTTGGATAAGTTATGGTTTCTTGTTCTTATTATATTTATGCATGTTTTATCCACTTCTTAAAGAGGGACCTTGTTATCAAGATTTCAATGGTGTCAAATTCATTTTTGACTCTTGACTTGAGGTCTAATTATGTATCTAAGGTTGTTTTCTATGGTCTATTTATCAAGCATGTTTCAAGCTCCAGTTAGCACCATAAGTATCAAATACCCTTTTATACATGAAATATGGGTTAACCTTCATATTAGAAGCCTTTGAATAAGGTGTAATATTGAAATTAGGAGTTTTCAAAGGTCTCATAACCATTGAAATTCATAAAGAGTGGTCTTATATGCAAAAGGAGGTCTTTTTAGGGGTAAAATATCATTTATTCATCATAAAAGGTCCCCACATAGTTGAAAAATGACCCTTTATCTTCCCTCCACATATAATCTCTAATTTTAAAGCATATTTGACTTACCATTTCCCTCCTCTTGTCCTGGTTCCCAAGATCTCAATCATGAAAAATGTAGAAAAATGAGGTTTTGTAGGTGGTTCTAAGGCTTTTACGAGCTTGTACAATCATGTTAGTGTCATAGGAGGTCATAAATATAATGTGGGATCAATTTTAAGAATCATAATAAATAATCCGTGTCTCAAATGTGCAGATAAATGTAGAAATGGCAACAAGCTCTCCATCAAGCCCTCAAAAAGCTCACAAGGTCCATTTTGAGTTGGATGGTATGGTCCATACAGAAGGAGTTGAATCTGAAGATATTATATAGTGGTGGAGTCCATAGTGGGATTATAATTAGTGGAATTGGTTTTCATATCAAATACTTGGTCTTTATAAACAATCACTAAGACCCCTAAGTGGTCTTAAACCATTTTAAAACCCTAGTGGCTCAATTTTGGGAAATAATTTTTATAAAAATGAACTTGTTGAAGCATAAGAGTGTTTGAGAAGGACCCTCAGAGATCTACACATACATTTTTTAATTTCATCCACCAATAAGGGCATGTGTGACATTATGGAATAGGCAAAGAACTCGACATGGTAGTTGGCAAGTTAAGAGTCATGTATTGTTACCTCTATGTTTTGAATATTCTTTAAAGTTAATGCATCCAAATGTTTGTGGATAGGTTTCTCATATTATTTTGAATCCATGACTCACGAAACACCTAGCTACTCCAAACACTTTTGAACTGAGCATAAACTGCTTATTTGAAGGTGATTAAAGGTGGTCTTGTAGTGAATTATCAAAAGGAGAGTGAGAGTATTGATGAATTAAAAAGAGATAAAAAAGTTTATTTTAGGTTTTAAGGATATTTTTTATACCAAGGAGACCTAAGAGCATGGAAATGTAGACCTATAGGTCTGTAGACATGTAGGTCTACTTTTGTTATGTAATTATTGAAAATGCATTAAGGTGAGTGATAATTAAGGTTTAAGGATAATGGTAAGTTTAATTTTTATAAATTTTATAAGGTAAACTATTTTTATAAAATCATGACTTTATTTCTAATTCCCAAAACACCAAATGACACATATAGGCCTACTTAGGGCTTCAAGATTGGTCTTCAAACTTGAGAGAAAAGAGCAGTATTCAACAATGAGTTTGAGGATTAAGTGAATGGAAAATATATATATGAATTAAAAAGAGACATTATTAAATTTTAATATAAAGTAACCAATTCCAACTCACTTCAAAGGTTTACAAACATAGTCAATTTTCCATGCGCATGCCTATTTAGAATGAAAGTTGTCTTTTGGGTTTGAGAGACATTGAAGTGTGAAAGAATTTGGAGTATGGACACTTTAAAAACTAACAATAGAGTATATGGGGTCTATAAAACATACTAAAGGCATTAATAATATCCAAATTCAAGCTTTAATATTTAATATCAATAATTCTACCATGCACTTGTAAATTTTCTTAGGAGAATTGGAAGAGGAGGGTGATTATTAGAGTATTGAAGATTTGATATGATGAGTATGATTTATTTCAAGTGTATAATATGGTATTTGTATTCAAATAATTTTCATAGTGAATGAAGGATTTATAAGGCTCTAGAATCCTGGTTAGGTCTAAAAGGCCTCTTTTAGAGTAGGTCTGAAAGGCCTATATGCACTCATATAGATATATCTTCAAGTCTTGAGGGAAACAAAAAGATTTTTTTAATTGTTTTCAAGGCTGAGATGGTGAATTTAAGTAATAGGGAGTATATAAAAACTCCTAACCATTCCAAAATATTACCAGGTCAAAGAGTCAAAATGAAAAGGGATAACCACCTCTTACACATAGTCAAGAACTCAACTACCACTTATAGGCCAGCATGACAAATAGGGTACTGAGTGGTGGATGAAATAGATAAAGGATTAAAAAGGTATACACAAGTAAAATAACCATATAAATAATTTTTTAATTTATCAATAAGACCTTAAGGTGCTAATAATAAGAGAAGATACACACAACCCATGTAGACCCTAAACTATCACCTATAGTTATATCATGCAAGAATGGATAAAATAGGTATATGAAAAGTGAGTAAGCATATAAAAGGTATGAAGACAATTTTAATAACATATATATAATGTTTAAATCATTTATAAAACATAAATTTCCAACAAAATGGATGATGTTCCCACTTCTTATAGACAAGCCCATTAAACTCATATGAGTAGGGCCTTGGAGAAGAGTGGGGAGAGTGATTTGAACCATGCATGGATAAAAGGTAAAGGAGTTAGAAATAGGTCCCTTGAATTTTATACCAAGGTGTCACATTATCCATTGATTTGGATTGGTCTTTTGAAACAAAATGAGGGTCCATGATAGGCTAATTAGGCCTAGTAGGGCTAAATAGGCAATGATAGGCCTAAGCATAAAATTGGAGGAAAAATTGAATCATTGGTAGTATTTTAAAGATTTAGTGCTCCAAAAAAGTTAGTGATTACATTATAGGTGTTTTAAATGAAGTTAAACTAAATTAATTAAGAATAAATCCCAAAAACCTAATGTTTAGGGTCAAACTAGCCTATTGGCTCACAAAATTTAAGCATGTATGTGAGAGATATATAGAAAATTTAAGGAGATGGTAATAATGTAAACCATAATAATGTGTTTGTATATATTCACATGTCTCATAGAGGTGTTTGAATCCAAACCCATGCATTCTCACACACTGTGCACTTAATGCTCCTATGTCAACCCCATAGTTGCCTATTTTCTAGTCTAAGAGTTGTCATCCTCATGTGTGAATGTCAAGGAGAAGATGCATGGATTAATTAGCTGATATGATATGTTTAAGGATTTTTTATCTTATAATTTCTTGGTTTTAGTTCTGAAATACATGCCCTTAGGGATATGAATAATCATTAAGAGACTATGCATGTTTAAACCCTTATTAAAACCTAGCTAGAGGAAAACTTGAGGGAAATGCATCTAAATGCATTGGAATGACCTATAAAACACTAAAAACACATTATACACTCTGAGGAGGTTTTATTCATGACATTGGATTATATGGAAACCTGTATAGATGTACCAAGTACCATATTTTGGTATGTTTTCATGGTGAATTCAAAGTCAAAGCTAGATAAACAATTATAGTTCATATAGGAAGATGATGTGAATTTTTATATACCTTCTTAAAACATAAAATATGAATAATTCCCTTTGGAAGTGTTTTTTTAGGCTTGGAATAGAGAGGTAATTTAGAGGTGCTAATTGAGAGATGACCTAATCACCTAGATGAGAAAAATAGCAAGGTGTATACCATCTAAAAGCCATCAATCATGATATGAGATGATTTTTTGGTAATAAATAAGGATCGTTAACCCATTATCAATATCCTATGAAAGTTACATAGCCATATAAGTGACTAATACAATTTGACTAGGCCTAGTTGCCTAGTAGGCCTATTTGGACAACTAAGGAAGAGGTCTCTTGGAGTAGAGGGATGATAAGTGGGTGAATGGAGAACCATAAATAATCTTGTAACTAATTCATGGAGGTGATCATGAACATTTCATGACCATTATCAAGAATAGGACAATTTTTAAGACTTATTGACATGCATAATGGAAAGGTGAGGTAATTGAGGCTTCATTAAATCTAAGATAAACCATCTTATACTATTATAACTACCAACAGAATAAGTGGTTGACCAAGTTGTCATGCTCATACTTTAATGAGGTCAACCAAAATTAAAATAGCCTCCACCACTACATCTCTATGCCGCATCTCCATAAAGACCATCAACCGAGCATGACTAATACATTAGAGAGAGCTATAAGGTAGGGTTTCATGAATTATCCTTCTAATTTGGAACTAAAAATGGAGGTGTATTTTAGCATCAATAAGTTTTAATTCTCTATTTTACCTCTCTCTCTCTCATCTTACTCTATAAGTTGGGCTTATAAAGACATTGTATGGATCCCTTTGTTGGGTATATGAAAGTGCTACCCATTTGTATTTACAAATTTGAGATAATATAAGACTATTTCAACATCTTTTATGATGGTATTCTATTGTGTTAAAGTTGGTTATATTTCAAGTGGTTGATTCTTCTCCCTTGGTAGGTCTTTGTCTTCACCTAGATACTAATGGACTATCTTATGCATGTTACATGGTGTGTGAAGGTGTTAGTGACTATACTTGTAGTGAAAATTAACTGATAGTGTCTTGAATCAATCCTCTCATTCATCATCCTTAGGTCATAGTCATCTATCATAATCTTCATGTGAAACACTGATGTGTAGGGGTCTTTTGGAGATAAAGTGTATTAGAAATCAATATTATTATTTCCATAAGTGTTTTTAAGGATCAAGTAGAGGATACAAACATATTGGTGCATCACCTCTCATAGTTTGGGTTTATATCATGTATCCTTATATCCCTTTTCATTATCAAGCAAGTAGATTTAGGATTTTTAGTTTATATGATGCATTAGGGGAGATAGCCCCAAAACTAGAGATTCACTTCACCTAATAGGCTACCCACACCTAGAGGTGATTCCATTGTATAAATCTCAATGAGGCAAGTTTGAAACATCTTTGCCTCAAGGGTACAATCCAAATTGATAATAGGGGTTTTAGTGGATGATTAGTGAAATTTTGACATAGCCATGAGGGATTTTGTTTCTTTTTTTCCATGTGTCTGGTCTATTCTATTTATATTCTAATTTTGATTTTAGTTATGGAATCCATAAAAGCCTATTTATTTACCTTATCAAATAAAAAATATTTCACTTAATATATTTAAGGATAGAAAATAAATGGAATAAATTATGCATTTAGTTTATTTATAATTTATATTGTTAATTACATTCATCACAATCCTTTAAAATGCTTAGTATTTGGTTTGTAATCAATTAGATTAGGAAATAGGATCTCAAAACCTACTCAAACATTTATAAAAAAGCTCATACACCCATAGTGACTATTTTATGCACACTTACACACACACACACACACACACACACACACACACACACACACACACACACACACACACACACACACACACACACACACACACACACACACACACACACACACACACACACACACACATGCACACACACACGCACACACACACACACACACACACACACACACACACACACACACACACACACACACACACACACACACACACACACACACACACGTATTCCCATCCTTGGTTATATTCATTGATTCCTTTTTATTCTCCTTATTTTTAAGCTATAATTTTACTTTCAACACAATATGACATTTGGAAATGGTTTGGACAACCCAAACCACTGCCCATTAAGTGATTGAGTATATCCTAACTTTCAATACTCCAAAGAGGGCTTAATATATATTTATCTCTCCTAGTTAGGTGTGTGTGTGTGTGTGTGTGTGTGTGTGTGTGTGTGTGTGTGTGTGTGTGTGTGTGTGTGTGTGTGTGTGTGTGTGTGTGTGTGTGTGTGTGTGTGTGTGTGTGTGTGTGTGTGTGTGTGTGTGTGTGTGTGTGTGTGTGTGTGTGTGTGTGTGTGTGTGTGTGTGTGTGTGTGTGTGTTGTGTGTGAGAGAGACAGAGAGAGAGAGAACCATCATTATCAATATAAAATAAAATACAATGTTTATATTTCAACACCTGATGCCATGCAATTTTTACTTGTGTTTGTATTTAAAATTGGATTAGGGATTCTCATTTGATGGGTTTTATATGTATATGCATTTGTGATAATGTATCAATAGATTAAAAATGGATTTATAAATCTTGTTAAGAATTGCAAAGATGAGTATAAAATTATTATTTATTTGTATATAAATATATGACTCTTTGATATTTATCAATGTGACATGTGAATGAGAAATGTCTAGGTTGACTTAATAGAGAAAATCCAATTTTAAAAGTAGCCTTTGAATATTTCTTGACACATAAACACATGCAATAAAATAAAACTATTTAAATATTTTTGGTACTATCTTGAGAGTGAAAATCAATGATGTAGGATATAAAGATAGTTTTTTAAGGATTATAGAGTGTAATTAAATAGATTATGGTAATTCTAGATATGCATATTGGTAAATTGGGTAGGATAGTAAAAATAGTGGGTAGATATATATGTGAAGCTATACACAAGATTCAAATGCATATACAAAGTACAAGTATGTCAAAGGTGTTCCAAGTGTCTAATACAAAATTTAAGTGTCTACAAATGCCACTTTTTAGTATTATATAGATAAATTTTATATCATGCTATAAAATATAATATAGATAATTAAATTATTTTAATTTGAAAGGTCAAGGAACAAATACACCCGAGTGTATGTAAATAAAACTACCATTTATTGAACTCATTTAGAGAATGCCATGGGGTGATTACACCCTAAGGAGATGAAAATTTTGAAACCACATGTTGAGATCATTGATGTCTTATCACTCTTAGAGACAGATAAGTGATATAAGTTTAGTGCCATAAAATCCTCAACTACACTACTTCAAATATCATTATGACTCTTTTTCAGAACATTGAACTAGTTTTATATGCAAAGGTAAAACCCAAAACAAATTGATATATAAATATGGAACCTATAAATAGGTTCATATTTAAAATAAAACTTTGAATAACCACTACATATATATTTTATATCCAAAGTACTTATATATATATATATAGTACCATCATCCCCCATCAATACACATAAAAATAAAAAAAAAGTGTTTTCATGAACAACATGCTCCAAATGTAATCCATTATAACTTAAAAATTATATAGAATGCCATAATATGTCTATAATAATATCATAGTATGTATCTAAATATAATAAATTTGACCTATATAATTTGTTTTAGAATTTCATAATAATTCTAACTATTCTTCACAATCATGTAAAATGCCCCACATATGCCTCAATTTGTCTTATTTTAATCACATGATTTGTGATTTAACAATTTTGGGAATATTGGTGTATTATTCATAATTTAGTTAAAGGTTCTAAGTAGTAAAATTAGTAACTAAATAGACAATAATTAGTCTAATTATTTATGTAAATTAATTACAATTCAAAATTTTCTAAAAATAGTAATAAGGAAAACAAAACAAAACTTAGCTAGAAACTGACTTATCTAACTGAGACAAAAGATGGAACTCACTATGAAGGATTGAGACACTATCACAAACCAAGATATAAAATTCATTTTGTGATTGGATAGGAGCATTATAACTAGATATTAGTAACACTAATGCTATATTCTACCTATGCCACTATTGTCTTTAACATCTAAGCTTTTGGGTTTTATTCATTATGTCTGTGTGACCTTGTCTATGAATTTTTGTCAGTTAGAAGTGTATATAGATTCTTGTAGAGTAGATTATTTCTTCAAACCCTATCTTCATTTATAATTTTACCAATTATGAACAAGAGGGGGGGTTAATGTGTGTAAGATGCAATGGACATTCTTCACATCCTATGTATGGGCATGCTACCTACATACCAATACTTCAAAAAGGGATCAAGCCATATGTAGTTCTCCCTTTGAAAGTGCTTGGTACATTTGTGACATGAGAATGTAAGGAATGCTAAATTGGGTTTTCTTGAGATGACTATGGATTAGTGCAAGGATATGAATAAGCTAAAAATAGTATTGGATGGTTGTATGCAATGAATAAGGAAATGTGCTTGAGTAGTCTTGCTTGTATTCTTGCTTGCTTTCTGATATTTGCCAACCATTTATAAATGATATTTTAATGAGTTTTTATAGGGATCTATTAGTCATGGGTTGAATTTTCTTGCATTAGGTTAACAAGAATAAGGATGGGGAAGCAAAATAAATTGATCATTTGGGATAGAAATGAGCTTGGACAACAACACCAAAAATAGATAGGAGTCGCACCAGTGTTATAAACCTAGTGTAGTGATATTTTCCTAGGTAGATAGGACCTAGGTGGATGGATTAGTCTTGAAAAGAGGGTCATAACTCAGTTGGGATCAAATCTAAAAGTCTATGAATGACTAAGAATCAATGAAAGTAAGCCTATGAGGGTTATGAGAGCATGCAAGAGGGATCTATGGATTAAGAGTCATATGCCACACTCAAGTTACCAATTTTGCATTTTTATATGACTACATTTTCCCCCCTTTAATCTAGTGATGCAACAAAGTGAAATACTTGGATAAAGGAAAAAGAGAAAGCATACCTAAATTTACTTATAAGGTTAAAGCTCATAATGCTATTATGATGTTGGGTTATGCATAGAGAGAGAATGATATGAAGTGTGAATATATAAGAAAAAACAAGAGTAGATTAGTTCTTACTAGATATGATATATAAAAAATAAGAAAATACAAAGCTAGATAAAAGAGAAGAAGAGAAAGGAATGAATACACCTCACCAATTATGTAGACCAATACAAAACCTATTATGATGTTGAGTGATGTTGGATTATATTGAGCCAAGAGTAATATCACAAATGGTGTTGAGTGCTTAATTTCCCAAGAGTGGGTCAAGAATGAAAGGCTAACCCTTTGGCTCCATCATAACCCACTAAGTGAATTTAGGTGGTTATCCATGTGCTGATCAAAGTTTGGATTGTGTGTCCAATCCCTCTAAATAGGTGGCTCAAGAATATAAAGGTTAGCTAGACTTTTGGCTCCATCATTGCCAACTAAGTGAAGCTAGGTGATCTTACATGTGTTGATCAATGTCTATAATATGTTTACAATCCCTCTGAATATGTGTCTCAAGAATATAAAGGCTAGCTAGACCTTTTATTCCATTGTTTCCCCATGAAGTGAAGCTATGAACTAATATCAGTATGAAATGTATGTTATATGAGATGGATCCTAAAGCCCATTAATTTAATATGATCTGATAATGTTGGCATGGATATTCAAATGTAAGTTGGAAACTAGGCCACTCTTGGCCATTCTAAAAGATGGACATTAGGCTTATATGAAAGCCACTTTGAAATTGAGAATCTAGCTTATGTTGAAGCTACTCAAGAACTTGAGAAATTAAGAATGTTGAGGGTAGGATTATATGAAAGCCACTCCAAAATGAT
The DNA here is from genome assembly GCA_037957365.1 of Torreya grandis. NCBI lineage: Eukaryota > Viridiplantae > Streptophyta > Pinopsida > Cupressales > Taxaceae > Torreya > Torreya grandis. The sequence continues at coordinate 921,672 of JARHVA010003320.1, read as the reverse complement.
GCCAACCACCTATAGATGGAATAAGGTATTCAACTACTAAGAATATCTAGATAATGCTGAACTAGGAAAGAAAAGAAAGAAATATGCCACACACATTACCCTAAATCACTAATGTTTGGAACATGGATTTTGATATATAAGTTATACCAAATTCCATATCTAAAATTGGATGTGAGATCCATCATTTTGTGCATGATGACCCCTATATCTAGATTCTCTACAAAAAAAAGTGTATTAAAATTACTAACTCTAAATTGGTTTGACTGTGCAAATCTATAATTGAACCTACATTTTTACTTGCTTCTAAAAATTCTAGTTCTTTTGTTATTTGGATAGGAGTGATAGAAATATATAGTATCACCACCAGTGTTGTAGTCCAATCTTGGTGATATTTTCCTAGGCCAAATATGGTGACTATTCTAGATTCTTCACTATTTGCTTGGTCTATTTTGACTAGTTTGATATCTAGTTACTATTTTGAGTGTTCTAAAATTGGATTTTTTAGTTGATAAGTGATTTAATATCTATAATGACTTCCATCAAAATAAAAATCCCTACAAGTGTGTTATGATACAAAATATATGATATAGTAATGATAATTGACAAGATATCTCAACATATAGCATGGTTTGTATTGAGATATTTTTAGATCAATAGGGGTATGACTAGATAGACATAACAATGTAAAAACATGTGCAATGTATTTAATAAGAACTATAAGTGTTAGATATTAATTATTAATTGGCATGGAGTGATGGATAATGATGTCCATCATGGCATCCAAGAAGTAAGATAATGCATAATTTGAATCATGGCATTTCAAAAAATTGAAATCAATAAAGCAACAATCACACACGGAAAGAAACAATAAGTATACAAGAGTGGCCATGGGGCCAAGAAAAGAAGGTACATGAGCACATGTCACTCAAACTATAAAATAACCATACAAGGCATGTTCAAATACCACATACACATATAGTTGAAATAATCAAGTTGGCATGAAAACCATAATCACATAAAAGAGTATAGGTAAGGGATATTAGAAAATATCCAAAGGCACATCCCAAAAATAAGCAATAATTTGGAATGAAATCACATAAATATATGTTAAGAAATAAGATAAATCATGTAAAGACTAGAAAAAAAAAAAACATATAACTAATCAAAGTAAGAGTGAAAGTATGCAAGACATGTTAGTATAAGACTAGGTATATGCAAAGAAATACACAAGTGTTAAATACCAGTGAGTGTTGATAGAGTAATCTATGTAAGCTAGTAAATAATGTACATCAACATGATAATTAGAGTGTGTGGTGTAGAAACGACATAACTTTGATGGTGTATTCATGTATAAGATTCCCCTAAGGGGAAGATATATCAATGTGCATCTCACATGTAGGTGTGGGATGCCCCCTCAATGGGTAGAGTGAAGCAATCAAGGGTTTGGAAGTCAATGCACACACTCAAATAAGATCAAGTGAATCATGGTAATGTATATAAATCAACAAATAATATAGAACATCAAATGTAATTCTAGCATATTAGTTGAATTGTAAAGTGTTAAAGATGCATACAATCAAGATGTTTTTGTGTTTGTGACATTTAAATGCTTTTAGATTTTGAAATTTTGTCTTATTTTTAGTATTTTTAAAATGTTATATTGTTTTTTTTTTGAGAATATTTGAGCTATGTACAATCAATCATAGGTAAATTATGTACAATCAAGCATAGGAGACTATGTACAAGTAAAAAAATAAACTATGTAGAAGTATATGCATGATATGTACATAATGACAAAAAATACTATGCTAGAGGGGGTAAAGGGTTCAAATATGGAGCTTGGTGGGGATGTAGTTGGAGGATGGGATCATGACCATCATCAAATGCCTTGAGATCATCATCATAAGTATCATAATATGCTAAAGATGTTATGTACATGGTGTCATCCTATCAAAGGTGAGTTGAAGGTTACTCTCATGGTGGAGATGTGGATTCTCTTCTAGTACATTTGACTCTAGTAGTTGATTTCTCTAGTGGAAGTGGTAGAGTTGGTGGTGATATAATATAAATAATACCCTAAACTTATAGTTTGTCCATTCTCTTTTATAAAGCTATACATAAGTTTGTATCACGGCCTGTGATCATGTGAAAAAGATAAAATGGGCAACCATCTTATTTTGATAATCTAATAATAGATATATCATACTGTAGGTGATTAATCCATGATCAAGTAACATATATAACATAATATGTGGTTGATGTTATGTGATACCTACCTAAATTTCAATGACTAGCTATATATCTATAGAGGTAACCATGTGAATTGCATATGTTGAGTGATCTAGATGTGGTTATAAATTTGAAGTATATCCATCAAGTATAGTGTGAGATACTAAGAGTGATGTAGGATGTGTAATGAGAGATATATATTCATATCCACACTCACGTGGGCCTACTGGTGTAAAGATCAATCCACACAAATATCCATCTATAATTTTGGGTGTTGTATCATCATCTAAATAATCCTAAGAATCTATATCAACATCATGTACATATGGTAACTTAGAATCTACCACAAGGGGTAAATATGATATAGGAGTCTCTTAAACTATATTATTATAAGATAGTGGTGTTGAGAGAGTATATGTAATTTATGGATTAAATATATCTACAAAATCAACTAGTACTACTAAAACTACTATCAGTGAATGTATAATTATAATAGGTGTAGGGATCGTGACTAATGGAGTAGTTGGAATGAATAAAGCTACTATGACTAGATGAATATCTAGAGTTGAGGACACAACTATAAGTGGAGGAGTGAAACAAGTGCTAGTCTCTCCAACCTTATATCTATGTATCTAATCAAGAAAAATACAATGAGGTGGTGGTTGAACTGTGAGATTAGGTGTCCCATTTGGCAAAATAGTTAGATATGACTCTGTAGTTTGACAATATTTGAATGGCTAGTTATCTACTAGACATGTGTAAAGGTATCATTCAAGGACAAACTAAACACATTGATGAAGAGTGGAAGGAATTGCCCCCATAATGTGTATCCAGGGTCATCCAAGTAAAAGATTATAATGAAGAGAATCGAGCATGACCTAGAATTGTGTGCAGAGGGTTTTGGGACCTAGAATAATATCCAAAGCAATGGTGCCCAATGTCTATCATGGTATATCATCAAAAATCTAATATTCTTGTATGATTTTTTCATGGATGCCATAACTACACCCATGGTCTATAAGAATGTGATATTACATATATTAAGTTTGAAACCACTATCAATTAGAACTCTCTTTATTATGCTAGTTTTGACTTGAACTTGTATGAATAATGGTAAATTTTTATCAATAACTATCCTAGAAGGAAAGTCCTCACTATCAAAAAAAATATATGGTTTTTAAAGTGTTGACCACTGATGCAAAATAAGAAAGCTCTAAATCAAGTGGCATAGAAGATTAATTGAGTGCTTGGTAAAGAATGTCTTTGAACACATTAGCTTTCTAAAGTAGTTATAACATGTAAATCTTAGCTAGAGTGTTTCTCAACTGATAAACAATATCATATGCCTTGTGTGGATCTACATATGTAGGTAGGTTGGCCCTAGGATGGGAAGGAATAGGAGGGTGGTGAGGCTCCTAACTAGGTTGTGGAGGCATGGTGGTATGTCAAGTAACATCTCTAACCACATTATCTACTATCTGTATGGGACTAGTAGTAGCTATAGGAGGAGAGCAAAGATAATCGATAGGTCAAGGTGGTGGAGGGATAAAAGGTGTCAACTAGGGTCTCTGGTGATAGGTAATGACTTGGGGAAGAGTGAAATGGACCATGAAACATGACTCAACATGGGGTAAAGGCTCCAAGGGAGGTAATGTAAGAGATATATTAATATGTTTAATAATAACTTTCTTAACATCATCCCATATTATGAAACATAAGCATGAAATTCAAATAATTAAAGCTTTGTATTAACATTTGATAAACTTAATCATTCATGTACATGATAGGACCAATGATTATTTCCTTGTTTTGTGCAAGAAATGTAAGAAATAGTTGTAAATAAGTGAAACCCATTTTTCAAATGAAGTTCAAAAACATGTAAGGTGATACCAAAAGAAGAAAATAGGAACTAATTTATGCAACCAGGGTTGTGATAATGATATTTTTACAAAATACTATGGAATTTTGAAAATGAAATTGAATTTTTGATTTAAATATGAAACTAAAATTTTAGAAAATTAATGGAAAATGCTTGATTGAATAAGACCTAATATGTATAACTAGGGTTTTGAGAAAAAATATATTTTTTAAAATTACTATTGAATTTTTAATTTTGAGTGGATTTTATGATTTTAATATGCTAGTAAAAATTTAGAAAATTGTTGGAAAAATATTAGGACCTAGTATGGGTAACTAGGGTTTGCAAGAAAATTATTTTAAAAGTTACTACTAAATTTTAAAATTTGAAATGAATTTATGATTTTAATATTAAAATAAAAATTCAAAAATTTATAGGAAAAATAGTAGGAATTTTACCCTAGGTTTTGTAGGGTTGTTATGCATAAATGAAGTAAGTCAGGTTCACCAAATGATTTAACCTTTTTGAGAATAATTAGGGTTTTATTCCTAATTTAGTTAAAGGGTATAAATTAATAAATAAGTAAATAATATGTGGTAAATTAGCTACTAATTTGTGAAATTTATTGTTAATTAGAGATTTTATTAAAATAGTAATAAGAGGGAGAAAAGAAGATGTAGCTTAAACTATGTTGATCTGATTAAAATAGAAGCTAGAATTCACTATATAAGACTGAGACACTATCACAAACTAAGATTTTAACTTTATTTTGTTATTAGATAGGAGTGTTATAACTATATATTAGTGTTACCAATACTATAGTCCACCTCTATTGCTATTGTCCTAAGGATCTAAGATTTTTGGTTTTTGTTCATTATGTCTGTGTGACCCTGTCTTAAAAGTTTTATCAACTAGAAGTCTATATAGCTCCTTGTAGAGTATATTCTTTATTGAAATCCTATATTTAATTATGCTTTGACAAATTTTTAGAAAGTGGGGGGGTTAGTGTGTTTAATATGCATTGGACGTGCTTCACACCTTGTGTGTGGATACATTGCCTATATACCAATACTCCAAAGAGGGATCAAGCCATATGTACTTCTCCCTTAAAAATTGATTGGTGCAATTGTGATATGATAATGCAAGGGAATTCTAAACTAGGTGTGCTTGAGATGACTAGGGATTGGTGTGAGAATTTGAATAAGATGGAAATAGTATTGGATGTTTATATGTAGGGAATAGGGAAATGTGCTTGAGTAGTCTTTCTTGTATTCTTGTTTTCTTTGTGATATTTTCCAACCCTTTAAAAATGATATTTGAATGGGATTTTATAGGGATCTATTATTCATGGATTGAATGTGCTTGTATTAGGCCAAAAAGAATGATGGAGAATTGAAAGAAATTGATCATTGGGGCCAGAAATGATCTTAAATAGTGGGGCTAGAAATGATTTTTGGCACCAATGCTATAGTCGTAGTGTGGTGCTATTGTCTTAGGTAGATGGGACCTAGGGGGATGTATTAGCCAAAAAAAGAGAGTCCTAGCTTAGCTGGAATCAAGTCCGAAAGGCTATAAATGACTAGGAATTAGTGAAAATAAGTTTGTGAGGGTCATGAGAGCAAGCAAGAGGGATCTATGGATTGGGAGTCATAAACCACACTCAAGTTACCAATTTTGCATTTTTATATGACTACAATCTAATCCAATATATTAAATATATATTTATCATATCATGAATCTCTAAGACAAGCCCACTATATGCCCCCATTTTGAGGTGAGGGATGAATCTTACAAATAACTCATCTTCAAATAAAGATTTATGCATACCATGCATTATATATAAAAATATAATAATGTAAAGTATACATAAAACCATGATAGAATATGTTATCATATAAATATTTTTTTATCAATCAAGAATGCATGAATCATTTAATGCAATTCAATGGTCATACAAGTGTCATGATAAATATATATAGTAGTTAAGCATAAAATAATAATAAATGCACTAAATGCATGATAAACATCATGGCATCACACATAATAAAATAATGCATGATATAAATCATGGAACCAATCTTAGAAATAGTCATATATGTATCCATACACATAAACACATAAAATATCATGATCATAGAACACTCAAGAATATAAGACACAAATTTAATTTGACTTTAATCTAATATAACATGAAAAAAATTTCCATGACATGGATTGTATGATCCTATAACACACTTAATGCATGATGTGATAAGATAAATTTAATGTACTCATATAATACATAATATAACACACATAAATGATCACAAAAATTAACAATCATTAACACTAAACATGTATAAATTATCAGAGGATTTGACAAGGTCTAAATAATGAGGATGCATGAGTCGTGGTTGCACAGGACAAAGCAAGTGAATACCACAAAATGCTAAAGTAAATGAAATCAAATAAGAGACAATTACATAGATAATTTGGAGAAAAGCAAATATTCCATTAACATAAGTTGGCCAAAGTGAAGAATACATATAGGAGAGTACGTAAGTAACTCCTCCACAAAATGTGGTCAAAGCACCCCAAGAATAAACTATAACTCCTCCATGAAAGGTGGTGACAAGGTGATAAGAATAGAGAAGTAACTCCCATACCCAGAATAGCTGGTCAAAGGAGTTACTTATGACATTCTTATGACACCTATGACACATCTATGACACACATCTCCACATAAGCTATCCTATCCCATGAATGTAGGAAAACTCCATGTATGCACAAATATATAATTTCCCTAATTAAATAATAGGGAAAAATAAAAAACCTGCACTAATACCCCCTATAAGCGTAGCCTAAGTGGGCAGTGTGGAAATATAAAATGGGTCTCCACAACTAGTCCTAATGAGGTACCCATGTAAAAATACAATCTCCCATAAGATAGAGAAAAAGAGAAAACTCATAGGAAAAAAATCCCCCTCAAAAGAAAGACATAAAACAAATGAAGAGGCTAGTGGCCCCCCAAAGAAGATGCTATTGGAGATGTGGAATGCACCCCAAGAAGAGCTCATAGATGAATGAACTTGCTCTCAGTGAAAGGTTTGGTGAAGATGTCTACAACCTACTCTAATGACTAGAAAAAGATTAAGTCAATGACCTGACTATGAATAAGCTCCCGAATGAAATGCATGTGAATCTCTATGTGCTTGGTCTGCTGGTGCTAAACTAGATTCTAGAAAATTTGAATGGTACTCTGGTTGTCACAATAAATGATGGTGGGCTACCTGATAGGAATGCCAAACTCAAAAAGAATCCCCTGAAGCCAAATAGCCTTAGTAGTTGCATTAATATCTCCCCTGTACTCTACCTCTATGGATGATATAGCAATAACATTCTACTTCTTGCTAGACCAACTGATAGGACTAGAACCTAGAGAGAAACCATAACCAAAAGTGGACTTGTGAGTCTGTGAATCACCAGCCCATTCTGAATCTATATATCCAACCAAGTCAACCTTTATGCCAAATCTGTAATGAATCTCATATCTATGTGAACCCTATATGTAATGCAAGATCCTCTTAGCTACTTTTTAATGCAGCTCATGAGGTTCTTGCATAAATTTGGAGACAAGTCCCACTATATATGATATGTTAGGCCTAGTGTGAGTCAAGTAGATGAGACTACCAACAAGTTGTCGATACAGAGTGGCATCAACCAATGGTGAATAACAATTAGCCTCAAGCTTGACTCTTGATAGAAAAGGAGTCAGAGATGGATTGCAATTAGCCATGTGAAACTGAGCTAATAAGTCAAGAGCATACTTAGGCTATGTAAGAGAAACCCCTGAATCTAACTATGAGATCTCAATGCCAAGGAAGTAGTGCAACAAACCCAAGTCTATCATGTCAAATCTATCCTGGAGAGATGCCTTTATTGCTACAATAGCTGATGAAGAACTCTCGATGATCAAAAGGTCATCAACATAAAGAACCAGAATCAAGAGTGAGTCATCCTACTACAAAAAGTAGACATTAGGATTAGAATGGCACCTAGTGAAACCCATTGTGAGAAGGAGGAAATCCATCTTAGCGTACCATGCTTGAGGGGCCTATTTGAGGCCATAGATAGTTTTCCTAAGTTTGCATACTAAGGAAGAGTCCTAAAAAAATCTTGGTAGTTGCTCTATATAGATCTCATCCTGTAGGTCTCCATGAAGAAAGGCACTCTTCACATCCATCTAGTGCACATCCCAACCATGTGCTATAGCAATAACTAAGGTGACTTGGATAGAAGTCATCTTTGCAATGGGTGCAAAGTTCTCTGAGTATTCAATGCCTACCACCTATGAGAAACCCTTGGCAACCAATCACACCTTGTACTTATTAACTGACCCATTTATTGCAAACTTGGTTTGATATATCCACCTACATCAAACCATATTCCTTCCATTAGAAAGTTAAGTCAAATCCCAAGTGTGATTTTTGATTAAGAATATTTTTCCTCCATAGCACTATCCCACTTAGGTACCCCCGATGCCTCTCCAAAAGTCTATGGATCTGAAACTAAAGCAAAGAAGGCATGTGGATCTCTCTAAAAATCCCCCTAGTACATCTATCATCTACATGATCTCCTACCCAAGTTCTAGCACTCTCAAGTGTTTGTCTAGCCCAAATTGGCCCAAAAGTGGGTGAGTCAGGTGCTAACTCCTCATCCTCTGACTGACTAAAGGTGGATGACTCTACATCACTGTCCTCACTGTCTAAACTTGAAGAAGAAGAAGATGTCTCTAGCTTAAGAACTTGTTGTGGTTGATTTGAATCTGATGAGGAATCATCATGAAGAAGTAGATCTAATGAGGGAGAAGAAGTGCCAAGTGTTGAGTCTTTAGGACTCTCTTAAAAATGAACACTTCTCTCAATGAACAACTCATGAGTGACTAGATCTAGAAGGTGATACCCCTTAACACCATCCATATATCCTACAAAGATGCAAGTCTTAAACTGATGTTCCATAACTTTGTGTTTCTTCAATATGTGGGCCATGGCTAAGGATCTAAAAACCCTAAGGTGCTCAACATTAGGTTTCCTTTTATGCCAAGCTTCAAAGGGTGTTATCCCTTTCAAAGCTTTGTGAGGAACCCTATTTTGAATGTAGCAAGCACAATTGATGACTTCAGCCTAGTATTATGGTGTTAAGGATTTGGAGTGAATCATATAGCTACCCATCTCTTTCAAGAACCTATTTTTGCATTCTGCAACCCCATTTTGTGAAGGACTGTAAGTGACTATGTGCTACAAATCAATCCCCTCTATGGTGAAAAATTGCTCAAACATGTTGCTGACATACTCCCCTCCATTATCAATTTGAAGAACCTTGATGGATTTCTCACTCTATTTCTCAACAAGAGCCTTGAAATATTGAGAATTTTCAAACACTTCAGACTTTTGTTTGAGAAAATATATCCAAGTGTACCTAGAGAAATAATTAGTGAAAGTGAGGATGTACTTGGCCCTTGTGAAAGATGGTTTGGGAAAGGGTCCTGATACATCACTGTGGACTAACTCCAAAGGTTGTGAATCCCTCCAAGCTTTACCTTTGTCAAATTTTGCTTCAGGATGCTTCCCAAGGGAGCACCCCTCACAAATTCCTTTTGAGAATTGGACACGAGGCAAGCCAATGACCATGTCATTTTTGCAAAGTTGTTCAAGGTAGCAGTAGTTAAGGTGGCCAAACCACTCATGCCATAATTTGATAACTCCATCTGAATGAGTCAACAATGCTATTGGAGAAGAATCAGGTGCAAAATGTGAGAAGGTGTATAACCTTACTTGGTGATCTTCCCTACCCACTGCCACTGTAGTATCACTATGTAACTCCCTGATAGCCACTGAATCTGGTGAAAACTCAACTCTCGTGCCCTGACCAATGTGAGTGATTTGGTACACTGATAGGAGATTGATTGAAAGAGAAGGGACACTTAGAACATTATCGAATGTTCCTCCTTCCATTTCAACTGACCCTCTCCTTGCAACAAAAACTAATGTGTCATTACCCAGACTAATTGAAGTCATGCTACAAGGCTCTAAAGATGAAAACTCAACTAGTGAAGAGCCCGTGTGGTGAGAAGCACCCGAATCAATGACCCATGATGTTGTAGAAGCTATAGTTACTATAAGGGCCTTGCCCTTTTCTTTCTCCTTATCCTTGCCTTTTACCTTGGTAGAATCTTGGGTAGATGAATTCTTCTTGATGGACTCAGGAACACCTATGTTGTGCTTCTCTAAAAGATGAGTTAGGTGATCTATTTGTTTCTTCATGCATTTGTGTTTATCATGCCCTATTTTTTTACAATAGGCACACTTAACCTTATCCTTTTTAGGTTTAGCATTGAAATATAGAGCTTTGTTAAAGCATTTTTTTTGTGAAATTTGAAAATTTCCAGGAGATATTGCTAGTTCTCCATGCTCTTGTTCCTTCCATGGCTTGTTTGGTCTCTCCATATATCATGACGAAGGGTGAGGCCTAGGTTGGCAAGAGGTTAATTCCCCCTCACAAAGACCTCCTTTGGATTACTCACTCTATGCTAAGTCTAATGAGTGGTTGGAAGGCCACTTTCTCTCTCAAAATAGGCATTTTTTTAATGTTTTAGTGCTATTTTTTTGCAAAAACACTAGTTTATAAGAAACTGAATCTTTAATATCTTGTAAACAGTAGCTCAGATTTGGGTGCCATTTTTTGAAAAAGAATTTGTATTTTAATTCTCCATAATGTAGGCTTATTATTTGTTAAAAATTCATTAGTTTATAAAGTGCCTAAAATTTGGGTCTCCTGGGATGCATTTTCGACTGAGTCTGACATCCTATTTGCTTAAAGTCTTGCACTGATTTCTCTAAGGCACATTCTCAACTGAGCCCAATGAATTTTGAGCATGCACTTGCATATTTTTGGGGTCTCAACATTTTATGGGGGTGCGATTTCTTTTTAGCACTTGCAATCTTTGCTTTCATTCTCCTTTCTGCATAATTTCACAACTTGCAATCAACACAACTTCACCTAAATTTAGCTTAAAATGGATTATTTTCAACTTAAACCCCTAACACGCTTCAAATATCATGAATGGAAGGTTAAAATTTCAATCACTCTTAGAAGCAAAGGGATGAATAGGATCACCATGGGTACTGAAGTAGAACCCAGCATTGATGTTGAAAAGGTCAAGTGGTACAACCATAGTGATGAAGCCTATGGATTACTAAGCTTGTCCATGTCTCCAGAACTTATCTTCCATTTAGAAACCTCCAAGAATCCCAAAGACATATGGGACACCCTAGAAACCTTATTTGGGAAGCTTGATGAGATGAGAGGTCATGAGCTTGAAAACAAACTCATAAGTCTAAGCCCTAGCAACTTTAACACCCTACAAGACTTCTTCACTAATTTTAAGGCCCTTAGATTAAAATTGAAATAATGTGGGATAGAGAAGAAAGATGATCAACTCATCCTTTCTATTCTCGCAAAGTTAGGTCCAAGCTATTCAATATTTGTCTCGACTTTCCATGCCATAAAAAGTGCCCTTGGCACTACATGGAAAATGCCTTCTTTGGATTCATTCACTGCCAACTTGACCAGGGAGCAAGATAAGCTAATTAAAATGGGCACAATGAAGTCTAATCAACCCCAAGCTTTGATAGCTATAAATGGTAAGGATAAGACTTCAACAAAGGAGAAGAAGAAAAAGAATAAGGACTAGGAGAAGAAGAAAGAAAACAATAATCCTACTAAAAACAACACTGAGTCTTCCTCTTCCAATGTTAAACCTAAGAAGGAGAAGGCTAAGTGTGCCTATTTCAAAAAGACAGGGCATGATGAACACAAATTCATGAAGAAACAAATAGATCACCTAACTCATCTTCTAGAGAAGCACAACATAGGTGTTCCTGAGTCCATCAAGCAGAATTCATCTACCCAAGATTCTACCAAGGTAAAAGGCAAGGGTAAGGAGAAAGAAAAGGGCAAGGCCCTTGTAGTTACTATAGCTTATACAACATCATGGGTCATTGATTTGGGTGCTTCTCACCACATGGGCTCTTCATAAACATGCAGGCAGGATTTTGCAAGATCCAAAAATCTTGTTTTTGTCAATCGACTTACATATTTTGTGTTTTAATAAAAATTGTAGGCTATCCCAATGCAAGGATGGGATGAGATAAAATTGGAATTAGTTAAATATTTCAATAACGTCCTCTTTGGAAGCTATCCCATCAACCAAGATCTAGAAGGAAGATTTATTAGGCTCTTTGACAAGGTCCTTGATTTTAAGGATAATTATAACCTTTTGAAGTAATATATGAATGATGAAGTGAAAATGGTAGTGTTTTTAATAGAGGTGACAAGGTACTTAGACTAGATGGTTTTCCTCTCCTCTTGTTTAGCATTTATAGGAAATTATCTAACATGAGGTGGTAGCTATGGTAACATAATTTTTAGAATAGGGTTTATCTTTAAATTAATTAATATTACTTTTTGGTACTAATTCCTTAAAAAATAGCTCTTCAGACTAAAAAATTTAGTCTAATTATCCTTTGTAACACATTCCATAAGATCTACACCAAAACTCTTGTTTTAAGACTCCAACCTTTACTCCTTAAAATCATTTAAAATCAACAAAGAACATTTGTGGTAGGTAGATAGATAACCAATAAAATAATTTTGATTCATGAGACTATTCATTCATTGGATCAATCCAAAAAATTAGGTATGCTTCTTAAGCTTGATATCCAAAAGGGTTATGACAAATTTTCATGGAGATTCTTATTATTGATTCTAAAAAAAATTGGCTTTAATAAATTATTTAAGAAGTTTATCCTTAATTGCATTTCTACCCCAAAATTCTTGGTCCTCATCAATGGCAGACCTATGGGTTTTTTTTAACTATAAAGAGGACTTTTCCAAGGAGATCCTCTCTCCCCTTACCTTTTTATCAATCTGGTAGAGGCACTTGACCAAATACTCTAAGAGGCTAGACATATTGGTCTAATTAAGGGAATATAAATTACCAAATTTTTTGATTCAATCACCCACCAATAGTTTTCATATGATACTTTTATTCTTATTTTTTATTTTTTCAAGGAATCCAACGCCATTAAAAGTATACTAGGAAACTATGAGCAGTGTTCCAAAAAAACATTAATTTAGATAAAAGCTCTCTTTTTTCACACACACCAAGATTAAAATTCCAAACTATATTTCTATTGTTATAAAATAATAAATCTAGCCTCTTATATATTTGTATTTAGGTATTCCCTTGGCCAAGGAAACATTTAATATTGATGACTGGAACTCACTTCTAGACAAAATTTAGAAAAACTAGCTAGTTAAAAGGCCAATTGTTTATTCCAGGTGGATAAAATCCTTATTGTGAATATTTATCTATAGAGAATGCCTATTTATTGGATTATAATGTTCAAAATTAATTCTAAAGTTGTATACATAATTGAATAGATCCAATTTAAATTTTTTTGGTTGGGAAAGGAGTAGACAAAGAGAATTCCTCTTGTCATTTGGGAAAAGGTATGTAAACCCAAAAGTAGAGGGGGACTGGGACAATAACAATCAAAGGAATGAACATAGAAATATTATAAAATCAAGCCTATATAATTATAAATAATAAAATATTTGGACCAAAATTATCAAAGGTAAGTACCTAAAAAATGAGTGAGAGGATTGTATTCTAAAGGAAGAAGTCCCTTGCTAAGGTTCAAGTTTTTAAAAACCAGTGATCGAAACTAGAGACCTCTTGTGTACATTCTAAAAGTAGGTTGTGGGAAATAGAAGAACCATTAATTTATAGTATGACCATTGTGCATTCAAATTCCCTATATCAATCATTGGTAACTACAAGAACATCATCTAATTATTCAAGTCTTTGATATGTAGTAAAGTTAGAGACTATTGGTTCCTAAACAATCTAAATCCATATTGGAAACAACTGGTCTTTATAGGATAAATTGAATATGAAAAAATATTTATTGATATTGTAAATTCTAAAATTTTAAATATCCACATTTGCTTCTTTACAAAAAATGATAAGATTATTTATCACCTTGATCCCATGGGTGACTATACCATTAAATCTAGTTTTTTAGTGGAACATGATCTAATAGACTCTGACCCCTCTTAGTCCAAGTTTTGGGATAAAAATTTTATTCCAATTTTTTTTTTTTTATTGGTTGTAATATAAAAACAAAATCCTCACTATTTACAACCTTAAGATCAAGGGATTTTAGGTGCCCAATAGATGTAGCCTTTGTATGGAAGAAGAGGAAACTTTTAATGACATCTTCTTGGGGTGCATGTTAATTATATATGTCATTCTCTAATATGATCCCTTAAAATCCATTGGGTCCCACTTGATTCCATTTGGTACCTCTTTCTATAATGAAATATACCTTGGAAACACAAGGCTTTGAAGCTTCTCTATAATCTCACTATCCCTCACTTTATTTAGGGAATTTATAAGGAATAAAATAACAAGATTTTTAGAAATAAAAGGTCTAAGTGTTGGATCACTCAAGGAAAAGTTATTAAGTCTATCAAGGAAAATTGGGCCTCCAAGATTCCAAAAAAATTTAAAGAAGTGCTAGGGATGATTTAAGTGTTATTGATCTATGGAATCTTAAGATTCCTTAGAGTCCTAATTTGATTAATAACCCCTAAAGGTAATCAACCAAATGGACCTCTCTGAAAGAATGATGGTATAAAATCAACTTTGATAGTACCTCTAAAAGTAACCTAGGTCCAAATAGAGTAGGTGGGGTGATTAGAGATAATAATGGGAATCTTATGGCTATTTATGTAGGTAAGCTAGGAACCCAAACAAATCATGTTGTAAAATCTAGAACTGCCCTTTAAGGCATTAAGGTGGATAGGAACAAAGGGATTTCAATGTTAGGTATTGAAGGCAACTCATTATTATATTAACTACGTAAAAATAAACTCAAAAATTTATTGGACTATTGAGAATGAGATTAGAGATGATAAGACCTTTATGTCTTCCTTTCAAGAAACCAAACTCAACCACATATTTAGAGAAGGAAATAGTTGTGCAAACCTACTCACAAATTTTGGGGTCTCTAGTGATTTTATTATTTGGGAACCCCAAGGCTCCAATATACCCATTTTAAACCTTGTGAATCATATCCTTTTGGACAAGTTGAAGGGGGGCTTGATTTTTATTTTCTAGCTGATGATCAGGTACTTCTTATTTGCCCTTAGTGATTTTGTTTTACCCATGTTATTTATAGTTTTCTATTTTGTGGAAATGATGTTGGGCCTTACATTCACCTTATGACTTATTTTATCATGTTTGGATTCTATGGGTAACCCAAATTGGATTCCCTTTTTTTCCTATGGGGGACCCCTTAATTTTAGATGCTTTAGTTTTGTTTAAAGACTTGGGCCTCTACTTCATTTATCCAAGTTGGATCCTGCATTAGTTTCTTGTCATTATATGGATATTTGGGCCTCCCTTTGGACCCAAGCTAGTTCTATATTTAATCAATTTTTGGAATGACAATTTCTTATTCATATTTTTTAAGAATATGTTCCTTGGGGACCCTTTTGGTTATTTTTGAGACCTAGGACTCTAGCTTATTTAGTCTAGGCTAGTTTTTGGTCTAGATAAAACTGGTTGGTTCTTGTACTAGTAAAAAGTAGTTGTTTCTCTTTCCTATACTATTTTTTCTCTTGGTTGGGTCATTTTGTCCTTCTTAGTGAGCTATACCTTATTATTTCTTATGTATGTTAGGGGGAGACCTAGACCTCATGATGTGTCTAGGATGGGTTCCACACCAGTCAAAAGTGGGTGTACCTTAATCTGAACATCTATAAATAATGTATACTAGTAAATAATGTCATACATAGGTCATGATTTTGTATTTTTTAATAATTGATATTTTATTTTATTTTTTTGGAATTTTGGAATTTTTATATTCTTAAGATTGTATTTAAGGGATGCCTAATCATAAACCTATGATCTAGTGATAGAGTGTTTATATTTGGATATAAAATCATATCAAATTTTAACATGTCATCATTATTAGAGTCATCTTACCTATGTATGTATATCATCTTACCTTTAACTTTTAAGGTTTTTATTCATAAAAATTGCATTTATTCAACTCTATATAAGGGATCAAGTGTCATTATTCATTCCACTTCACTTTTTCTTGAATCTTTGATATTTTGGTACTCATTATTTCCATCACAATGAATTTTTATTATATTATTTTCAAACATGAACATAAGGCACTTATTTGGAGTATCAATGGTAAATTGCATTTATTCTAACCACTGTTGTCTAAGTGTAGCATGCAATTATTCTATATTTTACATTAGAAATATTAATATATCCATAACCTTTTCCCTAAAATTAATTGGGAATGTAATATGACCTATTGATTCATCATAACGTATGATGTATTATGATTCATATATTTTATGGTACAATTGTTGTATAAATTAAATGATATATGTATTTTACCATTCTTCATCATCAACTTTAACTTCTTGTCAATAATCACCCTCGATGAATACTTGGATACTAAATACATATTTTCATGGATGATTTTACACTTCACATGATCTAACCCATTATTGTGTTTTGTTAAAACCCAAAATTGGTGTATCAATGCTAGGTGTTCTTTTATACTCTTGTATGATCATGGCAATGCCTTCATCCTTAAATGTATAACTATTTTATTATAATTTTTTAAAACTATCTATTTCTTATCTAGTTACTCTATGATAACTAAAAAATGACTTTCATTATTGATGTGATAATTGATCCACATATTGATGTATAGTGGAAGGTAGAATGATAAAATTATTATCAAGTAATATTTGTAATATAATACTTGTTATGTGGAAGATTTTTTATGCTTGAATTTAGTGTTGTTGATTAATTTTTTTGTTAGGAATATTAGTATGTGACATAATATATTGGTGAGTGTGTGAGAATGAGAGTAGGGTTGAGTGAGTTTTAAAGGTTGTTAAAATAACTCATAATAGTTTATGTGGTTATTGAATATAATGTTGACTCCACTATTGTAGGAGAAATAAAGGATCTATGTAAATAATGTATTTTTTAATAAAATTTAATTATGTTATTGAAAATAATTGGTATCAAAATAGTAGACCATGATGGTGTAATAAATACATAGGGTTAACCCTTGTAGTATTTTCCTAGTGGATGTGAGTATGAAAGGAGTTTTGTGAATACAATAACAAAATATTTTATAATTTTTAAGGTATTATATATACTTATCCATCCTTATTAGAATAGTACCTTGAAAATAATTAGTCTATAGGTCTATCTTTCCATTCATGGTGCTTTAATCATTATCTGGGCTTGTTTTAAATCACAAACTCTGTACACATTCTGACTTTCATTCATCAATACTAGTAGAGTGGATGTATTTGGTATGTTTATGAACATATATGTATGTATTGATGTACATGTTTTTTATAATTCATGTGATATGGTTATTGTACATATGTTCATACTAAGGGGGGAATTTTAGAAATATTAGTACATGACATAATATATTTTTTAGTGTGTGAGAGTGAGAATAGGGCTGAGTGAGTTGTACACGTTAAAACAACTCATTAATAATAGTTTATGTTGTCATTCAAGACAATATTGACTCCACTATTCTAGGATAAATAAAGGATATAGGTAAGCAATGTATTGTTGAATATAATTGAACTATGTTATTAATAATGTTTTATTATAAAAAAATATATATCGATCATTGATACATCATGTAGTGTGCAATGCCTCTTGTGATTGATCCATATTATATTTCAAAAAATGTTATTTTAACTAAGTTATTATCAAGAGATATTATTTTCATGAGTTGATATTATAATAGATAATTACACTTATATCCTTATGGTTGTTTGTGTTTTACCTTATTTTTATTATGTTAACCTAAACAAGTGTAAAACTATAAATTATTCAAATTTTATGAAGTATAGCAACAAACACTATCTAAATGTAAAAGATAGAATATGATTTGAAAATATGAACTTATTATAAATATAAATGACCTAAGGTATTAAGATAATTATCATGTGTGTTGTTTTTTTGAGTTTAAAATTAAATGTAGGTGGTAAAAAGGGCTAAAAAATGGATCAAGAGTCACTTGAATTAGGAACTGGGTCTCTAGATGTGTTTGGTTGAATCAACTAGTTTTTGGAATTCTATATCAAATTTTAGCATCTGATAATTTTTAATATTATATTGTGAGGTTATACCTCACTATTTTGGCATAGGTCACTGCATCTACTTGTAATTAATCTCTATGTGTAGAATCAAAGGCTAGTTATGTGTGTAATATCTAAAAACTTGTCTCTAATCTTTGAAATAATAGGTCCACTTTCAACACTAGGTTTAGGCTTAAAAAATGGGAATAATGGTGGTTTTATCTAACCCCAAATATCACCAATGAATGGTTAAACACTATGTATAAATTACATGTATTTCTCCATGTTAGGTGTATGCTTGTAATTGTGATCCTTTAATGAATGCAACTTGTGACATAGATTTTGAAATTTAGAAAATGGGAAAATTTGGCTTGGATTGAGTGATTTAAACATTTTCTAGGATCTTCTCTTTGTGACTATGGTTGGATTTTAAAGCATAGGGAAATTCCTTTGAAAGTGTAGAAATATATAGATGTATATTTGATGAGTGCTAGATATGGAATACAATTATACCTATTATGTATTTATATGTGACCATTTGATTAATTTATCATGCCACTAACATAAAACATATATGGGTTAAGCCATGAAGATAATTTGAATTCAAAAAATACCATTATTTGCCATGAGCATGAGCTCCTAAAATTATGATGATTGTAAAATTTTGTAGGCATGAAATTCTAACAGACTCATATGAAAGGCAAGAATAGTAATCTAATGACTTAGAGACATTATGGGTATGGTAATACACATGTTACCCATAAACTAGGGAATTTATGTAGGTGAATTACAAAAAATAAGGAATTTTGTGCCCATAGAAATCATGTAGATGTGAGTTAATGATGTGTAAGATCCATATATGTAGGAACATGTAATGTAAAGTGAATTTAACTCAAGGTTAACATTTACAAGTGTCTAATACCATATTTTAATATATAAAAATGGATTCCTTATATTCTATTATTGAAATAAAATATAGTGCTAGAGTAAAAGGAAAAATAAATGTACTTAAGTGTGTACAACACAAACTGTATTTGGGAATAGGCTCAAAATGTGAAACTTTATCCAAGAAAATTTACAAATAAAATGTATCAGTCAACACATATATGTGAAAATTAAAAACTTGAATATTAAAGAGTAAGGATGAAATACACCTATAAGTGGGTGAACCATGTTGCCTTGTGACATGTTGGAGACAATGCTTCCTTGTTGAATAATTATATAATTATGATCCCTATTGAATAATTTAGAGAATTGGTGGTGATTATGTCCAAACTTATGTAATAAGAAAAGGCCATGGATTGAGAAGATAAATGCCCCAACCCTCATGAATAAGTAGTGCATGTTATTTAATATCAACCACACTAATCATTTAACTAATCTTAAACCTTAAGATGAAAGGGGGAACTACATATTGGGCTCATGGAATATTGCCTAGGTGTTTAACATCATTTAACCTTAATTACACTAATAAATTAAATAAATCAACTATTTTATATGAATTTTAGATTCAAAGTGTTCATTTCTAAGTATTATTGATTCCATAATATAAAAATTTAATAGTATGTATGTATATGATCAATGTTTATGCCCCATAATTTGATCTAATTGGTGCCAACATTATATATAATGTTATATATCTATATTTTATTTTGTATCAAATGTTAAAAACTTGTAAGTCATGTTCTTTTAAAAAGTGTGCATATTCACTGCATATGCCCCCAAAATATGTCTTAATATATAAGTATGTGAATACCTATAACTTATGATCATATAAAATGTGTGCATATTCCCCCAAATATGTTTGAATCTATAAATATTTATCACATATTTTGAACTGAATTTATTATCTAAACCACTTTGAACTCTTTGAATCATGTAATCTATTCCAAAGTCTAAATTGTTTTTAAATTGAGGATTGAGTCTCTATGACAAGCCCACTAATATGCCCCCCTTTTGAGGTGATATATTTAATAAGCAAATTACTCATCTCAAAAGAGAAGAGTTAATTGCATCATGTTATATATAAATATGTAATCATTTAGAATCATATGCTAAATTGTAGAGAATATTTCATCATGATAATGAATAAATCATCAAAACATATATGAAACATGTAGTACAAGGCATACAAATTTCATGTCAAGATAAATATGAAAATTAAGCACACAATAGTAACCATCATTGATATAAACATTGAATTGAATAATGAAATACACAAGAAGGTGCATGATACATGACACCAAACACAAATAAGAAGGTTATTGATATGTATCATGACACCAAAAAATCAATAGAAAATCATATATTTATCCACTCATAAGCACTAAATGTTATATATATGACATACACAATAGTAATCAATGTTACACAATTCAAAGGGACACACACAATAGATAATTAAATGTTACACAAGGCCAAGAGTCCAAAGAAAAATGCATACGATGATACACTCATTTAATAAAAATATTATGAAATAATGCCAATGACTAAAAAATTCATAATCAATAATTAAATTGTGAAATGAAAAAATAAAAATGAATTATAGAAAAAATTAAACTAATTTACAGTATCAATTTATGTCAATGTCTCAACATCGTAGAGTAGCCTATATATGAAATTTAGATCTATAATGAATATAAGGAAAAGTAATAAATGTGTAATAAATCAATGTAAATTAACATTATAAATGAAAAGGTCATAGAAATATTTAACTTGTAATAATGTAACCTATGGAATGAGATGCCCCTAACATTGGCATGGCCCTTAGGCATAGGAGTGTTTTGCATCTATATATCCATATATCATGTATAACATGTATGTTCTACATCACACTCATATATACCATGAAGTTCATGTGTATGGAAAAGGATAAGTAATATACCAAAAATGTGATAATAACATAAATGAATAATGAAAACTATAAAACATGGCATGCTTAATGTATGCATATGTTAGGATGAAATATAACTATATTTTTTCTCTCAATAGACGAGGACACAAACAAGGAATAAAAATAGAGCCTATGAATACATGGAATGTGGGTAGGGACCTATAATAACCATAGACCTAGTAGAGTATAATCTTCACTCAAATGTCAAGAGGAAAGGTTTCTAAGTCCTAATCCTATAACATGGGTCATAACTCTCTTTAGGGATCAATGTAGATAAATGATTATAATAATGATAAAAAATGGGTGTATCAAGGATATAATAAGGATACCACATGAATTGAACTGATGAATAAGAGTAACTTAATCTAAGATAACCATAAACACTAAAATAATAAGAAAGTGAGTGGTGGAATGGTCAACCAATGGGTGGTCTATGAAACCTAAGGTGACAATGGAAATCCTAAACAACCTTATATATATATATATATATATATATCATATTATTTAGTATAATGAATAAATTATGCAAGGTAAAAACATAAATACATAATAGAAATAAGTAATCTATATTTAATATAATAAGTAAATAATTTAAAGGGATTATGGATATATATTCTTACCTTTACGTGGATTGGTTGACACAAATCTCCCATTTTGGTTAAAGTGGTGCTTTATTAGAGACGTTGTATGTTGAAGACCTCAACTAGTAATATGAAAACCTAGGTATCCTTAACTGGGGACTCCAAATACCAATTTTACACCCTCATTTTGACTTTTATTATTGATATTTAAATACCATGATCAATAATACATATTTAGTATAATAATCTAAACTTGTAACTCATCTAAATATTAATTAAAAGTATAAATGTGAGTATAAGCAAAGCAAATGAATTTTATATATTTTAGGAATCAAATATAACCCTTGTATATTTGAGTCCAATACCCAAAGCTAACCCTAAACCCTAAGTCAATAGTATTGGCCACTAAAATATTATTAGAAAGGATGTCAACTAAAACAATATTGTATTGTCTAGGTTGATATAGTATAAAATATAAAAAATAGACTTAGAACTATATTGGATAGGTTGATACAGTACAAGGAAGATGAGTATGAAATACATTATATCGACCTAACCGATATAGAAGTATATATGAAGTTTAACAAATTTTAATGGAAAGTAGATGGAAAGGTAAGATAGAATGAGACTCAGAGGAGGTTAGATTGATATTAATGAAGTTATGACAAAATAGTATGAGTAAATATCTCATAAAGCACCAATAACTAATCCCACCCCATTCTAATTACACCCTTTGAAGTATGATATTAGAGAGATTGATTCACTAAGAATATCATACAAGATAAAATATCAATAAATTAATAAAATTAAAAATATCATCTGTATACATATTCCCCATTTGAAGCTCATCATGTGTCATAATAATGTAATGTAGGGTGGTACTTGAAGATAAAAACATAGTAATATGAAATAGCATAAGTGAAAATAGATATTGATAAATAAATAACTAAAAGTACCATATACATACTTTTTAACTTAGTGATTGCATACATGTACCTTAATATCAATTATGGAGGGAACAAAAACTACATTTGAGAAACCTTAAGGATACAAGGCTAAAATAGATAAAAGTGATGGATTGTGAAAGATGGTCAACTAATGGATGTAAAATGAAAATATATCATATATGATTGAAAAAAATGAAAAATTATCAAGTTAATATTGACAAGACTAGGTTAGAACCAAAATATCAAAGTAAGCAGATAAAATAATGGATTATCAGTAAGTTAAAATGCCAAGGCTACTTATGACCAAAAACCCAAAAATGTAGCCAAAGTAAGATAAGAAATAATAAAAATCACATGAAGGACACAAGTAATTATTTAATGATTGTAAAAGCATGAATATAAGATTAGTAACAAATAAAAATCAAAATAAAATGTGGAGGAAACAAGGCTAAATGATCCATAAATAGGGTGAATTATGAAAACAAAGAAGGGAAAAATAAGGTTAAATGGCCCACAAAAAGTGAATAGAAAACTCAAGGACCCAAAAATAACTAAGATAAATCATAGAAAGATAAGGCAATGATGAAAATATAATTTTTAAATAATTCAAATATGTATCTTATATTCTAAAGATGGAAAATCTAGAACTATTATAGTGCTACCATGTTTGGAAGTGAATGAAGAATGGGGGAGATTTAGAAATGAACTTGCCTATCAAGGGGGAAAATGGAGGGATTGAAAAGAGGGAATCACCATGGATAAAACATGGTCTTAAATAGAAACAAGTCACTCTAATCATTTTTTCAAGACTAATACTATTCAACATCACTAGCCTTATAGAGTCCTACCTAGTAAACATAAGCTTAGGATAACTAGTGAAGTATAAAAATCATACCATGAAGGTTAGTATGCATGAAAAATAAAAGGATCCTACCTTCCCAAAATGTGTTCACCACTCCTTAAGACACCTTAAGGATCCATAAATATACTATGAATATTGGATACTTATGTGATAAGGTAGGTGATGTTAAAATGTAAGAAGATAGATAAGTAATGATGTAATGAGACCACCTACCCTAGCCTACTACACCCCAATAGACCTAAACTCTATTATGAGGCCAATTTTACAATTTTAACTTTGAATATAATAAAAAATGTGTCAAAAAGATCATGTATTTTGATTTGATTTTAATTTCAATATTTTATTTTCCTTTTATTATGATTTGGATTTCAACTCTTTTGTATTTTTCTATTTTATTACTCCATACAAATTTAGAATAACCAAAAATGGGTGATAAATATGAGTATAACAAGAGATTTTACACTTAGAAACTAAAGAGGATAACTTAGAGACCATGGTGCTAAAAGAATCCTAGACTTTTACTTCAAAAATAGTACAATATTAAAATTGATTGTTGACAATTTGGCCTCCCAAGACAAATGTCAACCCCTAAAATTAAAAAACTTTCATGAGAACCCCTCTAAGTTTTCCATGGTGTCTAAAACTTGTCATGGCCTTATAAATGTCTCATGAAAGTTTTTATCCTTTTTAAGAGTGTCATATATGTGTTAAAACTTTCTTATATAGATCATCATATATCATGATTATCTTGGGTCCCTTGTGTGATGTACTAAGTCCTCATTATGATCCTTGAGTAATGGAGAGATTTTAAAAATGCCTTTTTAGGTCAAGAGAATGGTCATGACCCTATTTGATAATATTAAGGATCTTTAACAAAATTTAAGGTAAATTGGAAGGTTTAATGTTTCTAATTCTTATGGTTTTAGGCCTCTCTAATCCATTTCAAGAAGGGAAAAATTTTCCATAATGATATAAGGTTTTTTAAGCCTTATTTGGAGCATGACATGAGTTACAAGATATGAATAATGCTATTTTCTATGATACACTTATCCAAACCTTAATTCACCCTTAAAAGTCATCAAATGACCCTCAAATGCCTCATATGAGTCTATATTGCACCATAAAACATATGAAAGAGAATTTTTTAATGCCAAATTATCTTTAAATAGGTTTTAAGAGTGTCTCATTGATAATCATAAAGTCATTTGGGATGGTTTCATGTGCATAGGGGGTCCATTTCAGTAGTCAATTCCTCTTCCCACTCATCAAATGGGTCTCACACATGGAAAACGATGACCATTCAACTCCCATACCATACCTCATATTTTAAATTTATTTTTGACTTATTTTTTCTCTCCCTCTACCCTCTAATGGCATCCAAAGGTTATATACTTGAAGAAAATATAGAGTTTTTAGGTGTTTTAGCAGGTTGTATGGACTTGTACAATTAGTTCCATACAAGGGTGGTTATAAGGTTAAATTAGAGATAATGGAAGGTTCATTGGAGGATTTTAATGATCAAAATATACAAATCAAGCCCAGAACTAACCCTCTTCCTCCATCAAGCTCCTTTGCAGCCTAGGATAACCCTTCAAGTTTGTGAATGGTATGGATATGAGAGAAAAAAATGAGAATATAATATTTTATGTAGATACATGGGGTATATTTACCTTATAATTCATGTAATTTTTATTTTCATTCATTTCCTATGTTATATGAACAAACATTAACAATATAGGTACTCAAATGGTCTTCTTCATCTGTACAAGGGGCTAAAGTGACATCAATTTTGAGGCATCCTTGAGATTTTTTTTGAAAATAAGTGTTTTATGGTGATTATATGAGTCCTAAAAACATATAAACACCACTATCCACACTTATTTCACATGTTTGGTGATGTGGGAGAAAGAAAATCTTTATGTTCCCTCCATTTGTAGACTACATACATGTTTTCCTATGTTACAAGGTATTCAAAGCATGATAATGTAAGTAAATAATGGTTATGGGTTGTGTAATGGTTTATTGGAATATAATTGATGTTATATAAATTTATATAATCACTTAACTAAGATACTATAATATCAAGGAACCCCTTTAAATCATGCTCCAAGTTGACTATTATAGGTGCATTATGTGATCTCCTAACAATCATAAAAAATGTGTCACTATAGTGGATATAAAAAAATTATAAAGGTAGGTAAAAATAAAAATAATATATTTCAGGTTTTACTCACTCCTTATTATATTACCCTCAAATCCCCTCACTTCTCTATGATCTAGCACATTCTTATCCTTAAGCCTTCAAAAGAAAACCCTCATAAATAGCACCAACAAGATTTAGGTAGACTAGTCATATGAAGGATTGTTGGAATTAGGCCTTGAGGATATCAAGGGACCTTAAATATGAGTAATATAGGCCTATCATAATAATTTAAATGAAAATAACATAGTCCAAATAGATAATAACACACCAAACTCACTCAAAGAGAAGAACAAGATCAGTTAAAGACCTTAAATTAGATACATAAGGTTATAATGGTGATATTGGAGAAATGATGATGGTGAATATGTTTTAAATAATATTTAAGAGGTAAAATAGATAAATTAAGGTTTATCTAAGAATTAATAAGAGAGTTATTACTTTTAGCCAACTAGTCAAACATATCCCATAGGTAGGGTTAGGAGAAAAAGACATAAAATGGTTGAATCCTTCACTAAAATGAAATGTTAGATTGAAAACAAAACCTCTTAATTTTTTTTTTAAGTACTCAATCTTAAATGCATGTTTATTTCATGTAAGATAGAAAGAGGGCCTAATGGAGTAAATAAGTCTATTAGGCCTAAAGAGTTACATGTACATGTCTACACTTAGAATTGATGGCATCTATGAGTTTTAGGTGGTTTTTTGAAATATGAATACATATGATAAGAAATGAGGAGGGTATAAATTTTTTTAAGAGGATAAGGACCTTAGGTTGATTAAGGGAAGAATAATCATACCTACTCAGTCAAGACAAGGTTGCCACCTGTAGGATATAATAAGAAGATAGAGTTGTGATTGTAAGGGTGGGTTGAAATGGCTAGGGTGAATAAATAGATAGATTTATGTAGATAAATTATCACATAAATCATTAATACCATGGTTCAAATTGAGTCTCAATAGGAAAAACAAGGAAGAGAATACATGTATTCTATTTCAAATAGACCTCATCTAATGCCTACAACCAGATCCTTAGTAAGGGGTCAAAGTGTGAAATTCATGTTGGAAAAAATCAAAAGGGAAATGAACTATATATATATTCTTATAAATAATTTTGAGTTTTCCCATTCAAAATTTTTAGTCCTTAAAATGGACCACAAAATACTAAATACTTGATTAGGCCTAATATAGTACACATAAGTCTATACTAAGATCAAAGGCATGAACAAGTTTGAATGTCATCTAAGTGTTGGAAACATATGAGATGGGGGTCATAAGGTGTAAAAAATGTTTATAGTGATATAAGTCACAATTTTTTAAGGTGAGATTAATGGTATTTTAGGCTTATTGGACATAAACTAGTATGAACAAGAACTAGTATGAACAAGCTTATACATATGATTTGAAGAGTTATACATGTTTTGGGGTGGTATAAGGGTTAAAGACACCTAAGAGGAATTAATATATAGATTTAATTTTTTTTATGATGATATAAACCTTAGGTTTATGTATAAAATCACCCAATCAAGCCTTAGGGATACAAAGGCATAACTTCCTATAAACCCTAGGCCTGATTATATGAAGATATGCAGAGGATAAAGTGAAGGAGACTCAGTCCAAGGGATGTCACCAAAATTTAAGGACATATAAAATGATTTTATATCATAATAAACATTAATGAAATATATTAGTGACTATCAAGTTCCATAACCTAGTTAGTTTAGTATGTAGGCTAGATATGATAGTAATGGTTGGTAGTAAGACTCAATGACAAACCTAAGGTAGAAAGGTAGAGAAAATAGTTTGGATATATATAGGTAATTAAAAAGGATGGAAATAGGTAGTATAATGTTTTTATGATGATATTTATACCCATAAACCACCTATAGGTAAACTGGAACCCTGGGACTTAATCTAGGCCTATTAAGCCTAGCATTATTCCTGACTGTTGAACACCTCTCTTCAATATTGGTGACTAACCTGGACCCCAAAAGAAAATTTATGGAAATAATAAGGTGTATGAGGATAATAAATGTCTTAATAAATATTTAATAGGTAGCTTAAATCAATAAAATGGTCAAATTGGTCTTGAGATCCACCTCGAGGTTCCATAGTCCTTAACAGACACCTTAAGCCACTATTTAAGTGCTTAGATAATTCAAGCATAAGGATCAATAGTCAATGATACTATGGGGATTTTAATACCTAAATTAAATTTAAATCCATTAAAGAGAGAGTTTGATTCAAGATCCCATATTTATGAATGAATTTCAAGACTATAAACAAGTCTAGAAGGCTTGTAAAAAGATTGAAGTCTGCCATATTGCATTCATATCTCCACACAAAATATGCATGGAACCCAAAAAAATTTAGGATATTTATGGGGGTATATGGGATAAAAATAAGTGGCCATAATTTTGGTATTGGATTTCTAATCTTTATGAACCATCTCTAAGATGGTGAACCTTTAAAACCCTGCTTAAACCATAGTAATGACCTAATTGAGAATATAGTGAAGAATTGGAATATAATTGTAGTATAATGACCCTATAAACACATAAATCACAAATTCAACTCATAGGAGACCTTGATCATGGTATTAAGTTATATGGACTACGATATGGGCCTATCAAAATTAGTACTTTTTCAAGGTTTTGTGATGTTTGCAAGGTGCAAAATTGTTTGGAAGGTTGAAAATAATTGGATGGGGTGGTTTGAGAAATATTTAAACTTCCAATATCACCCAATTCTCACATTTAATATTTAAAGTTCCTTTATAAGTCCTTACTAAATAACTAATTTGTATAAGCTAATGAATGTGGCCTAGTCACCTAAATAGACTAAAACTAAATAAATATATCATTAAAGGAGCACATATAATGGTATAAACATTTTTTAAGACTTTAAATAGTCCTATTCACTTGACATAAGTCTATTCAAGTCTTTGGTCATCCATAAATAGATAGTCAAACCACAAATCCTAAATTGCCTAGTTGACCTACTTGGTTAGCAAGAGGAAGTGTACATTGGCATAATAGGCTAATGAAGTGGGTCATGAAGGGGAATTACATCATGTAATTTATTATTGAAGGTGATAAATACACTTATTCATATTCATAATGGAAAATTAAAGTAGTTTTTTTGGCCTAGTCAACAATCAAGGGAAGGTGGGCTATTTAGTAACTCATGATGGCCTAATTGAGACACTTTTAAGTTATAACTATCAAGAGAAGGAGTTTATTTAATATATAAATGAATATAAATGATTTTAAATATGTCA
The DNA here is from genome assembly GCA_037957365.1 of Torreya grandis. NCBI lineage: Eukaryota > Viridiplantae > Streptophyta > Pinopsida > Cupressales > Taxaceae > Torreya > Torreya grandis. The sequence continues at coordinate 892,575 of JARHVA010003320.1, read as the reverse complement.
AATAGTTAAACTACAACCTCCATCACTCCACCTCAATGCCTAAAGGGCCCATGGAAGACCACAAATCAAGAAACCAATGCATGGAGGGAACATAATGAATGTTATGGATGTTATAACTGATGATGAAGTAAACTATGGCCATTTATGACCTATAAGTATCACCTCCATATAATTTTCCCTCTATTTCCCTTCTCATTCTTCTATAAATTCATGTCTTAAGGCTTTTTTTTGTATCCCTTAGTTAGGTATGAGGAAATTATACCTAGATTTAGACTTTATAAACTTCTTAGAATATTAATAGGTTGTTATAGCTTCTCCATGATTGGTTTTAGTGTGTATATGTTTGTTTTAATTTTAATAAGTGGTATAAATTCTCATTTGTCATGTCCTTTTCACATTTATATTCTAATAAGTTGTCTTATGAAATTTATACGATGTGTTAAAGGTTGGTGATCATATTTGGAGTGTCACCTAGTTAGAAGTGTCTCAAGGTAGCCCTCTCACCCATCACCTCCAAGTTTTATCCATTCACCATGACCCACATAAAATTTTTTATTGAATATAATCCTTGGAAATAGTAATTTAGTTCATTATTATGGTTAGGAATTAAATTTGAGTGGATGAGTGATATTGGTACATCACCATATTTAGAGTAGATTTTCCTTTATACATATTCTCTATCCCTTTTCCCAAAAACCATTAGGTATTACTAAACTAATCCATATATATGCACCAAGGGAGCTAGCCCCATAATATAGAGGTCTAACATAGCCATATCTCACCCATAACCTTGGTTTATTCCCAAGTTACCCTAACCTTAGAGGTAGGCCTGAACAACCTCCTCCTTGGGTGGAGGTTGGAGAGCTAAAAATTTTAACATGCCCAGTGGGACTAGATTCAAGCATTATAACATTCAATAGTAGTATTTTGGTCATATGAAGTAGTTTCAAGTACTCACATTCCATATTTTTAGTCGTAATTTCATGACAAGGGTCATCATAAGGACATCATCTCATGGTAAGAGCATTTTTATAATTGATGGTTCACCTTATTTTCTTATGTCTCATGATGAATGATGGTTGCATATGGAGTATAAATATGTCATACACCTCTTTTTAATTAACCCTATAACCCATATCAACCCCATTATGAACCTTATCAACCTTATATTGATCCTTATCATCCTTATAATGAGCCTCTTTACTTCTAATATTATCACCCTCCTTGTGAGTCTTATTCACCTTCTTGGTAGTCCACCTATCCTCTTGATCAGTCATGGTAGCCTTATAATACTCCTATTCATCCAACTCATGCCTCAAACTAATGTAATTTAAGCCTCAAATAGACCTTATTTATTTATGAAATACACATGGTGTGAATTGATACATAAAAGAGTTATGGCTAAGAAATACCTAGGCATATGATTGAGATAATTAGAACCTCATTATAACAAACCAATAAAGAGTGGGAATTTCTCATAAGAGATGGTAATTTAGGGCTCAATAGTGATCTACTGAATATAATTTAGGGCTCAATAGTGATCTACCAAATATAGGTGGTCTATTTTCAATCATAGGATAGGTTAGTAGTATACGAGGGACAATAATTTCATCATCATCATCATCATCATCATCATCATCCTTATGTCCCCTACTCCACCCCATATCAATCTTCTATTGAGCTTCCCATCACCCCTAAAAAATATTAAGTAAGTGTATGTCAAAACACTCCAAGTCCCTCATAATTCTTTCCAACCTTTCCTTATTGGAAGTTATTTTAAGAGGGAGTGTAGGGCCATTCACCTTCCAATTAGTTTTCAGAGATCAAGAATCAAACCATACTTGAATTTAAGGCTCACCTTTCTAGATAAGTTGAGCTTGTAAACAAAAATCTAGCTTAATCAGTGGTAGTAATAGCAAAAATTCCATTCTAGTTGAAGATACTCTCATTTATGCCCAAGGCTACAACACATGTGAAAGAGGCCCCTAAATCAAAGTTTTAAAATTGTAAACAAGTACCGTGGTTAAGGGAAAGAGAAGATGACTCAAACATAAGACAAAGTGTGGAAGTGGAATGAAAATATGAAAAAAATTAGATCCCACCCCTCCATCCTCAAGAACACAAGGAATTTCTATCATGGAAATCCATTTAAATCAATGTTTATAATAAAGAGGAAGTGATGGTTGTCATAATAAAGTAGTTGAATGAGGGGAATGTAGCATACGTGACCTCTCTCCTTAAGTCATTTTAAGGATCTTCCATTCCACTCTTCAAGAGGGAGACTATCCTTGAGAAGACATGAAAATAAGGTCAAATTGAGGTGGTAGTTGATTAAAGTGGCTTGAGTAAACTTAAAGAAGAGATTATCATTAGGACACCTCTTAGAAAATAGGAACACAACATGGAATTCAAGGATATAGAATAGGATGTGATGTAAGAGTATGATGAACCATAAGATAATATGAATTTCATGACTTCTTTGATGGCATGGAATTTTCCCCCCATCATGATAGTCCTCAAGAATTTGTAGCATTCATAGAAGAAGGGTGTAGATTAACCAATTAAGATGATGAACAAGGTAACTTTAATATAATGCAAACTAATCAAGTTATTATTATGGATAAATACACTTCAATTAATCAATTATATATGATAGAAAATAACTTTTAGTCCCATGAGCATGATCAAGAAGGTGAAGTTTCAAAATATTTCTCAAATTATGATGTGCTTACTCCTCATCTATTTGATATTCAACTTGAAGATAATCCAATCACACTTGATTTATGTGAGAACCAATCAATAAATTTTATTGAGATCATAAAATTAGGATTCTCTCTCCTTAAAGATGATTCAATTCATATTGGGGAAGATATCCCTCAAACTATTCTATATCAAGGAGATATCCTATGTGAAGATGACTTGTTTGAGATTTTAAATCAAGGTTATCAACTCCTCACCCCATCTAAAAATGTCAATTTTCTCCTGAAGCATATAAATAAACCATGTTGGACCCAAAATCACATAAAAAAAAAAATAATTTATCTAATCATCCAACCTTGTACCCATACCACAAGAACCACTTCAAACTATCCAAATTGATTATGAGCAACATATGACTAAGGTATAAATGACATTTATCATGCAAGGTAGATAAGTGTGGGATGAATATGACTAGGTGTTTTACTCACCTATCCAACCCATGCACCTAAGAGTGGATCAAAAATGTGCATCTTATCCCTTAAGAGGCCATAAACATGCTAATTCTTACATCTACAAGTGAGAGTCCTCATACAATGGGCAATGCTTGATTGGATCCTAGTCAACACATGATAGTCTACCCTCATAGTACCATAGTGATCAAAGGAACTTAAATTTTAAACTTGGAGGATAAAGGTGTGTTATAATTAGTTGTTTATATTAGTTTTTATCTTGTTTCAATAAGTGTGTCTACACAAGTCTGGTGTGTATTTATATAATTGCCTTGTGTTTTTATCTTGATTACTTCTTAGGTGTTACGTGTTATTCTTTAGTTCTTTTTGTTGTGTCTTGTGACTTGTTGAAATATTAAGAGGATTCATAAAGTGATAGGTATTTTTAGCAATCCTAAAAGATAGTCATCCAATCCATGATATCATGTTTGAGTCTTGTCATTATCATGAAGATTTAGTGGGTTCTCTTGACCAGCAAGCAGGTCAAACCCTGTGAGTCACCAAAACTATTGAAATTTTGGACACCCAAGTCAAATTTCAACCACTACAATTAAAAAAATTGCATGAGAACCCATCTAAGTTTTTCCATGGTGTCTAAAACTTTCCATGGTATTATAAATGTCTTAAACGTCTTTAAGCCTTATTAAAAGTGTCATATATGTGTTAAAACTTGTTTTTAGAGATCATCATATATAATTGTTTTCTTAGTTCTATTGGGTGATGTACTAAGTCCTCATGATGATCCTTGAGTAAGGGAGAGAGTGTAAAAATTCCTTGTAAGGTTAAGAGAATGGCCTTAACCCTGTTTAATAAGATTAAGGATCTTTAGCATAAGTTAAAGTGGTTTGGAAGGTTTAAGGTTTCTAATTCTTATGGTTTTAGGATTGTATAAGCCATTTCAATGAGGTAAAACTTTTCCAAACATGATATAAGTGTGTTTAATCCTTATTTGGATTCATGAAATGAGGTCCAAGATATACATAATGTTATTTTATATGATATTCTTACCCAAACCTTAGTTCACCCTTAAAAGTCATAAAATGACTCTTAAATTCCTCATATGAGACTAAAATGCACCATAAAACTTAGGAGAGAGAATTTTTTGATGCCAAATTGTCTTTAAATGGGTCCTAAGAGAGTATTATTGATAATCATAAAGTTATTTGGGATGATTTCATGTGCATAGGGGGTCCATTTCAATAGTCAAATCCAATTCCCACTCATCATATGGCTCCCACACATGGGAAACCATGAGATTTAAACTCTTGTACCATACCTCCTATTTTAAAATTATTTTTTCCCTTAATGTGCCCTCTAATTGTGTCTCAAGGTTAGATACTTGAAGAAAATGCAAAAAGAGAGTTTTTAGGTGTTTTAGCAGGTTGTATAGACTTGTACCATCAATTATGTATAGGGGAGGTGAAAATGTTGCATAACATCTCATGGTATGTCTATTGGAATAATTTAATGATTAGAATACATAAAATAGGCCCAAAACTAACCTTCTTCCTCCATCAAGTTCCTTTACATCCTAGGATAGCCCTTTAAGTTTATGAATGGTACGGATAGGAAAGAGAAAATGAGAATATAATATCTTTGGAAAAGTAAGGGGGTATCTTTAACTTCTCATTAATTTAATTTAATGGACATTCATGTACTATTCTCTATGAAAAAATGCTAATAATCTGGCACTCAAATGGTCTTCTTCATTTGTGAAACAGGCTAAAGTGACATTAGTTTTGAGGAAACATTGAGGTGTTTTTTGAAAATAAATTATTGATGGTGATTTAAGAAGTCCTCAAGGATTATCTACATCACTCTCTACCATTTTTTTAAATGTTTGGGGTTGTGGGAGAAATAAAATCTTCATGTTCCCTCCATTTTTAGACTACAGATAGGTTTTCATATGTTGCAAGGTATTCAAAGCATGATAATATAAGTAAATGATGGTTATGGGTTATGTAATGGTTTATTTGAATCCACTTGAGCTTCATTATATTTCCCAAATCACTCAAATGATACAATATCATATCAAGTTACCCATTCAAGTCATGCTCTAATGTGATTATTATAGGTGCATTGTGTGATCCCCTAACATACATAAACAAGGTGTCACTATAGTGGATCTAAAAATTATAAAGTCAGGTCAAAATACACATAATATCTTTCATGTTTTACTCACTTCTTATTTTATTACCTTAAAATCCATTCACTACCCTATTATTTAACACATTATTATCCTTAAGCCTTAAAAATAAACCCTCATAAATAACACTTATAGACTTTAGGTAGACCAGTTAGATGAAGGACTATTGGAATCAAGACTTTATGATGTTGATGGAATTTAACTAGGAGTCATTTAGGCCTATGAAAATAATTTAAATGAAAAAATCATGGTCCAAATAGAGACCAAAACACCAAATTCACTCAAAGAGAAGAAAAATATTAGTCAAATACCTCAAAGTACATAGATAGGGATACATAAACATAAACAAGGTGTCACTATAGTGGCTCTAAAAATTATAAAGTCAAGTCAAAATACACATAATATATTTCATGTTGTACTCACTCCTTGTTTTATTACCCCCAAATCCCTTCACTACCCTATGATTTAACACATTCTTATCCTTAAGCCTTCAAAAATGAACCCTCATAAATAACACCTATAGACTTTATGTAGACCAGTCAAATGAAGGACTATTGGAATCAGGTCTTTAGGATGTTGATGGACTTTAACTAGGAGTCATATAGGTCTATGAGAATAATTTAAATGAAAAAATCATGGTCCAAATAGAGACCAACACACCAAAATCACTCAAATAGAAGAACAAGATTAGTCAAAGACCTCAAAGTACATAGATAGGGATACATTAGTGAGGTTAGAGAGATGTTGATGGTGAAGAGGTTTTGAAGAAGATTCAAGAGGTCATAGGAAGAAATGAAGGGTTAATTGAGAGGATGATTACATGCTAAGGAATAAGGGAGTTCATAATTTCATCTAATTGGCCAACATATCCCATAATTAGGGTTAGTAAAAAAAGACCTAAAATGGTTGAATCCTACGCTAAAATTAAACGTTAGATTGCAAACAAAACCTATTAACTTATTTCTTGTAGTCCTCAATCTGTAGAGGATGTTTTAATTCATGTAATATAGGAAGTAGGGCCTAATCACCTAATTAGGCCTATTTTTTTAAAATTTTTGTCATTGATGTTAATGTTTATGTCATTAATGTCAAGGTTCATCTAAATAAGGTGCATGGTGAGTGGTCATTAAGGTATGTGCATGATATGACAAGGTAAGATTGTTGAGCATTATATTCTATGTTGATTAGTGATCAATATTGATATCAAGGAGCATATTTTGAAGATTAATCTTACATAAGGTAGATGTCAAAGGTGAATAGAGATATTTGGTAGAGTGTAGTTGGTAGTGCCTAGGTGCATGGAAGAGTTTTCATGAGTGAGGTCATTCATGAAAGAAAGAGTGTTTCCATGGGTGTTGCCATGAGAGAGAAGTTTGTGGTTATGACATAAAAGTGTATTATTGGTAGTGTGAAATGTGATAATGTGATCAAGTACATATTGATAGTATGTGATGTGATTGGGTTACTCTTGAAATAGAGAATTTGAAGACAACTAATGTCTCAAATCATTAGTAGAGGTCAAGCATGGAAAGTATAATGCATAACAAGCATAGTCATGTCATGAAGAGACATGCACATGGTGATCACAAAGATGTATGTGAAAAGGTATTACATTATTTGAGGAGAATTTAAATCATGTGATAAATGTTTATAGGAATATAGGAGAGTTTAAAGGTGAGACTACAAGGTTAAGACATTTAGTCCAAGTTTGTAACTAGACCTGTCCTAGACCCTACCTAGCCTATGCGATATCATGATATGTTATCAAGGCATGTGAAGGATGTATGGTAGTTTTTAATAATGGTATAGGTTTTATGTTATGAGAGTTATATTTTGATCATGAAAATGAGGTGTTGAGAGCATAGATAGAGACATGAAGATCAATTCAAGGCCTAGTAAAGTATGAACACTATGGTATATAGAGAGAATGTATCTAATGGAGTATCAGGATCAGTTTTCAAGGCATGTGTGAGTAGGAAAGCATTAAAAAAGGTGACTTAAGGTTTTTTAATAATGATCATGAATTTTGAGGTTTTAGTTTGAAGGATAAGGCATGAAAATTTATTTGGAGGTCTCTCAAATGCTAAGAATGAACGGTTTTTAACCCGAGAAAGATTTTTTTGTGCTCATTATCTCTTCAAACATTTTCATGGGAACCTAAGTAGTTCATATTATATGGGTAAGGTTTCTATCTCAAAATTTTAGGCATTAGTTTATAAATTGAGTGGATATGATTTATGAATGATTGTTAACACTGTAAATAGGTTTAAACCCTCTTAAAACCCTAATAAAGACCTGCTGTTGAATATGTATATAAAAAGTGCTCAAAATGGATTAGTATGCCTAGGTAAGTGTTTGTATATTTTATTTTAATATCCCAAGTACCTCTAAGTTGTGGTGTTTAGAGAGATGAGAGATAAAATGTGAAAATATAGGCTTGTTTATAAAGAAGTTGTAAAACTCAAAAGGGAGAGACTCATGTTTCATGTCCAAAAATGTTTTTTGATAGGTTATATTTCTTAATTTATCTAAGTTATTGATCTAATTAGGCCTATCATTAATATACCTAATGATGCAGATAGTGTGAAACCCAAGTAGAAGTGAAGAGAGAAATTTCAAGGTATGAACATGGTAGTTTGATGAAATAAAGTACATGGAGTTTTTATTCATGAATCTTAAGTCATTATAATTCTTGGTATAATTTTTTGAGGTTAGTTTAAGTGAATAAAATATGTTCACAAAATGGCTTATCTATCCAGGATTGGATTGTGATACTATAAGTCAAGGAATTGGTCTATAAGATCAATATTTTCCATTCAAAAATGTGATTTTTTCATTTTAAGATCCTATGAAGATGTCATAGGATCATTTTCATTCATCAAGAGTCAAGAAAAGTGTCTAAAAAGGTGGTTGAGTTCCAATTCCTTATGACTATATTTTTGAGTATTGGTAGTTCTAAATGCGCAAGTTAAAGTTGTTCTCGAGCCATTATTACCCGAGTGAAGTTATTCCAAGTAGTTTGGGATGTTTATGAGTTCATGTAGTATATTTATATATTTTTAATTTTTCATGGGATATTTACTATAGGAGTGATTAAAATTCATTATTGTAAGATAGTTTCTGAGGTGTACAAGCCTAATAAGGTAGTTTGTCCTATAGATGGCTTCAGGATATGAACAAAGGATGTAGATCTAACCAAGAATGGAAGAGGTCTTAAGAAGTTATTGTCAAAGTTTTAATGTGTTACATCTTGATTCCTCACTAAGGAAATTATCTAACTATCTATAGATATTTATAGTTGACACACCTGATTTGGTTATATTTTGACTAAGCTTTGAGATATATGTTGTTATGTTACAATAGGATATTGCTTAGGTTATATGATCATACTAATATGAGTTAGATGTAAGGATATGTTTAATTAATGATCATGTTAATTTGTTATTTTAGTTATATTTTATGCTATATGTTTATCATATTGATATGATGTAACTACCTACGTGTTGTGATGTTGATGCAAGAGAATGCATCCCTAAGAATGTGATAGAGGGAGAGAATCATCAGCGAGGATGATGTAGATTATCAGAGGATGACATAGAATTAATGAGAACCCTACACAAACCATAGTATTTAACACATGTTATAATGCATTAAAATTATTTCTACATGGTGTATTTATTTCTACCTACTTTAGAAATTGATTTCTTTGGTTTGATAATAGTTCAATGAATTTGTGTAGAATAATTGGTAAATTTATAATTAATGCTTGTATAAATATTATTATCATAATTAGATTTAAAAATCTATATTATTAGTAATTTTGGAAATTGTCATTTAAATTGCTATAACATTTATGGAATTTTGATATTTAATGTTAAAATAAATAAAAATATAATTTTCCATTGAAAAAGGAAAAAGATAACAAATAATAAAATGAAAAGTAAAGAATAAATTTAAAAAATATAAAAAATAAATAAATATATTAAAAATAACTAAAATCAAAAGGAATCTTTAAAACAAAAAAGGGCTACATTTATTTTTAAAAAGAGAAAATCAAGGAAGTGAGGGGATTCATAAGAGTTTGGAAATAAAATTGGATTGGGGAGAAGTAGAAGATATTCATAGTATAAGGAGACACAAAGGAAAATAAAATAAGTGGAGAATATAGACTACTCAATTCTCTAGGTATGCAATGCTTTCAAATTTATAGTATGTAAATGTGAAAAACTCTAGGTGATTATATTCTTTAAATGTTTATATGTTTTTCAAAAATTTGAGATGAATATTTAAATTATAAGAATAAAAATAGTAGGTGAATATATAATGAGTGAGAGTGTCTTAATTAATACTTGAACTTCAATAGAAAATAATCCCGTAGAGATTGGTCGTAGTATTCGAAACATTACCTTGAAATTGCTTACAATTACCACAACTCTACAAATTGGGACATAAGGGAACTAGATGTATTAATATTACCATAAGATCAAGTATATGATTATTATTTTCCCCTAACTTCACCATCTAGATTGGTTTTTTCTTTTTATGGCATTTTCCAAAATGAAATGGGTACATTCAATACAAATCTTTTCTATAGAATTATCTATTTTCTATGCTTTGGCTACAAGAACTTATTCAAACTCATTAAGAAGAATGGAAAAATAAAAAGGCCGTAGTTACTTTTTAAGTGAAAAGGGACTTATGAATTTGAGGTTTGTGGTTGAAGTTGGCATACTTAACTAGGAAAAATAATCTTTATCATAGTTGAAATAATTTCTTGAGATCTATTCATGTTTTGGTCTTGAATAATTGTCTCATAACCAATATATACTTATGATATAGCATAATAAATAATATAATTTCAATATATGCATAAAATTATAACCTGTAATATCATTTTATGATGCCACGAATGCCTGAATATTTGGTGAGGTTTATCTTACACTGGAAATTCTTGATGACTATGAGAAAAACTATGGAATGGATTTTATGAGAGATATATTTATTTGACACATGCTTTGGGTGTTGTGATTAATAATTCTATTTATGCTATTTTGGAGGCAATAATCTATTAAATACATGAAATTTTATTAAATAATATTGATCGACATCAAAAAATATTGCAATTTATAACTTGAAAATGCTAATGGTGTATTATCTGTATGTTCTCCAAAAATATAATGATATTTTTATTAAATAATGCTAAGTTATAATCATCATAGCCTTTAACTCATGTCAGAATAAATATATCATTTTGACTTAGGCATTTGTTGTATACGTGAAATGTTTTGAGATACTAAACTATGTAGACATATATTATATAATCACTATATTCTTATTAATATTTCATGTGGTAGAGTTGTTTTTAGTCCATACAAGGGGTTAAGTTACTTAAAACTTAAAAATATAACATGCACCATTCATTGAGTCATTAGAAAATTGCATAGGTATTGAGAAAAGATGCCTAGCTTCATTATTTATATATGCCTATTGTTTGGCATCACCGTATGAATTTATATATATATATATATATATATATATATATATAGACTCCATTTTATTACATCACCATAATATTTACTAATGGGAATGGTCATATGTATTATCATGGTGTCAATATATTTTGCATAAGGAAGTAATAATATTATAGTAATATATCATGTATTAATGCAAAAGTGTAGAATCAATTGATTTTATAATACATATTTAACATGTTTGATTTTACCTATGTATTGAGAATTACTCATAATTATGTTCCAATGATATTGGGCATGTTTATTAAATATGTTTCCTTTTATATATAATGAATAATTTTATATACCTAAGATGGTTTGGAAACATAGAACTTAGTACTTTTTACTCTTATTATGTGAACATTTAACTTATGAATATAGGAGTTCATATAGAGACCTCAAATTGACTAAACATAAATGTTAGTTTATAAAACATAGTCAACCTTTTCAATATGTAAACAATGAAACAATATCATAAAAATATCATTTGGGAATATGCATAACCATAGGTGTTATGTAAGGTTAATACATTAAGAACCTTTTAAGAGTTTAATGAGGTATGGAAAGGATAGAGAACCCAACTAAGTATTCATTATGATAGGTATGGGTAGATTATCATATACAACTTGTGAGTTAAAAATATGTGAAGTAAAATTAACATTAAATCAAGTTACAATATCCCTAATAAGAAATGTGTGTGTGTGTGTGTGTGTAGTGGTGTATTCTTATGATTATAATTCCATGGGTGGATTATGAATTATGTTAAAGAATTACATATAATTATGTCAATGAATGTGTGCATTCAAACCCCTAAAATATATAGCAAACACTAGTTTGGACTATCCTATGTTGCATGTGTGTTGGGTTTTATGCCTAAGCTTATAGCTAGAAGTATGATTTTGTCTAGTCATCAGTTGTTTGAGGGACCAAAAATATAACCATATTAAAATATTATTTTTGAAAATAAAACTATATGTTTATTTGAATGTTACAATAGGTTTATGAGTTCTTTATTTCTCCATGAATTTTTGATTGACTGTTAATTATATGTATTCAATATTGAATATTTATGTGCACTAAATATTATGAGAGTGTTAATATGTATAAATATTTTTTTATATTTTTCATATAATGGTGCATTGTGATGCATGACTATAAGTTATATTTATTTGAATTCTAGTATGCAGTTGAAACTTAGGGTATACCTAGGTAATATAATCTTGTACTTGCTTGATTTTTATTATATAAGTGAATCATTTGAATATTGAAATCATAAATTTGGTTGTGTTTTTATGTAGTTGTGAACTATGATAGTATGGGATATCATAGAGTACTATAGTATAATTGATTTTTATACCTAGATGATACATATTGCAATTGTTATGTTAGACTCACATCTATGTTTGAATAATTAAATGCATGCATGTTAGTTATTATTATGAATAGTATGTTTTTTGATAGTTAGTAGGAATTTATGTATGTGTGTATATAACTTTGAGAGTTTAATGAATGCTATGATAGTATATTTTTTTAACTATGGTAATTGTGACTTATTTCATTAGATTTAGTTACTTGAATAGAAGTTTATGTTTTCATGTATTTAAAATTACTTTATATGATTGTGGAAAACTAGTAATTATGTATTAGAATACTATACTATGGTAATATGGGTTATCATAGGATGTAGTATATTTGGAAAATATTTATGGTAGTAAATATCTATAGTTAAATGTGTATATACATGGATGTTATAAATTGTAGTCATTATTTCTAGTATGGGATAAAAAATAATGTAAGATTCATTCATATATTTGATAGAATAAATGTATATTTTGGTTACTCATTTATTTAACATGATATATGATATGTTTTCTAGTAGTATGTAAAATATATAAATCTTGTGTTTGAATTGCATTTGACCAATCTACATTGTTGATTCAAAGTAAGGAGTGAGATGGACTTCACGGGCTTACTAGAATCATAATGCTAGATGAAGGTAGTCTAATCAAGTGGTGTGTATGAATTTAATTGATCTATAGATCATTATTATTTATTATTTATAAAATTTAGGGCCAAAGTATGTTTAGTGAGACATTATGTTCTATGAGCATGATTTACATGTTTGTATGATATCTTGAAATAGATCATATTTTATATGATACACTACATGTTTAGTTTAGAAATCATATGACACATGGTTAATTGTTTACCTATTTGTATTCCCACACTAGTTTTTTAGTTTATAAATAATACTCATCCATGAAGGGAGGGCCATTTCCTAATTGGATTAGTTTAGGGGACCATTGGTCTATGGTTTGTGTTGAAAAGTGCTTGGATGATGCTCTCCTTCTGAACAACAATACTAATTTTGAGATGAAACTTAAGATTGCCACATATAATTGAGTTTGGGAACTATGTTCCTTGTAATCCATTTATCTTATATATACATTATATTGTATTGTATTTATTATTGAATACTATCAAGAAGAATTGTAATTAATTATTATTGTATATTGATAGTAGTGGTTGTAGATTTGTATAAACCATGGCTGAATTGATGTAATTACCTTATACATTCCTTTTATGTAGTGTTTTCATGTAATTAGAGGTTTGTGATATAAGATTTAATACATATTTACTATTATCATACTTGGGTGTATATATATATATATATATATATATATATATATATATATATATATATATATATATATATATATATATAATCCTTGTTTAAATTATCATGGTGAAATCTATTTATAGTATATATATATTAATTAAATTAAAAAAATTGTAGTTATAGTTGACCCTAATGGGTTTGTTACATGGATTTATTTGTGATGGTTGAAGAAGGCCATCTGAATCAAATAAGATCAAGTCTCAACATCAAGAGAGCAGACCTAATGAAGTAGGTCTCTATGAGACCTAAAGGGTGAGTAGGACCAATGTTGGTAATTGAGAAAGAGTTTTCCAAGTGAATGAAGATGACCTTAAGGTCATAAAGATTATATAAACATTTTTTCTATGTTCTAAATATATGACATGTAGGTTATCAAGCATGAGAGAGATGAGATAGCATTTGAGTACACACAAAGCCTAATGAGATAGTGAGCTACAAGGAGTGTTTCATGAAATAGTTAAATCTATAATGTGTTGTTCAGATTAGAATAGGTTACTTGGTATCTATTTAAATTATTTTTTAAAGAATATTGGTATATATATAATTTTTAAGGTGTTATAAGGGATCATGTTCTACATGTTATAAGACATACCTAATGCAATCAAGTCTCCATGAGTCATAAAGAGGAGTAAGGCATAATTGACCTATGGCCTAAAAATGTGTTCTCAAATTATCATTAAAATGTGTTCATAAGAAGTAATAATAACTATTACATGGATGACCTAATAGGCTAAGGGTGTGTGACCAACCAAGTGGTGTATGAACAAGATTCTAGTATATATGCAAGGCAGTTTAGGCCTATTTGGGTAAGTTAGAGAGTTGCATGTGTAAGAAAATGAAATAATACATTCTTAAGTAGAAGGATGTCTTGTATCCTATTAGATGAGTGTATATGATCTATAATAAATATATTATAGTGTGTTTGTATATAAAAATCAAGGTCATATGACCTAATTAGTATTGAAGAGACATAGTTGAGTGAAGAGGCCTAGAAGGTAATTTGAGAGGGATATAAGTGTGAAGATTTGAAGAGGTGATCATAATCTAATGGTTGAGAAACATAGTTTTATAAAGGTGATAAAAAAATAAGGTGGTTGAGTTGGCATTGAGTCATCTAGGGGGCTGGTGTCTCCTTGTAGTGGGTGCTTGCTAAAACCTAGTCAAGTGGGTTCTTAGCTAGTTGGGGTTAATGTTCCATATATATTTGGTGATTCACTAAATATGGTTTTTTATTACATTACTATAGTCCATTTGTAGATATCAGTGGGTTTTCTTCCTCTTGATGTTTTCCCACTCAAATAAGTGTTTTATGTGTTATGTTCTTATCTCATACTCATATGAATAGTTATTGATGTGTTGTTATTTCACTATATTGATTTGACCGTTCAAGAAGGATAATTAAAGTTATAAATTTTTTTGAAGATTGATTCACCCCCCCCACGCCGCCCCCCCCCTTAGTCATTGTGCTTCCAACACTATTAGGCATAAGAAGTCAAATGTAAAGACCTACACACAAAGTTGATAACATTTACAAGTTTTAGGTGGTTGTTTGAAATATGAATATGCTTAATAAGAAGTCAAGATGGTATAAAAAGTTTCATGAGGATAACGACCTAAGTGGATGAAGGAAAAATTAATCATACCTAATTATTCAAGATAAGACTACCACCTATAGGATGAAACAAGAAGATAGAGCTGTGACTATAAGGCTAAGTTGAAATGGCTTTGGTGAATGGATAGATAGCTTTATGTAGATAGATTACCTTGTCCATAATGAATACCATGGTTAAAAGGGAGTTTTAATGTGCTAAATAAGAAAGAGAGTTCCTACATTTTCTTTCAAATAAACCTCATCTAACACATATATCCAAAACCTTGATAAGGGGTCAAAGTGTGAAAGTCATGTTTAAAAAGAATAAAAATGGAAATGAACTATATAAATAGTTATATAAATAATTCTCAATGTTCCCATTCAAAATTTTCAATCCTTAATAAAGACCAAAGAAACCTAAAGACTTGATTAGGCCTATTTTGGTACACACAAACCTATACTAGAATTGATGGCATGAAAAAGTTTTAAGGTCATCTAAGTGTTATAAACATCTAGGATGTGGGTCATAAGGTGTAACAAATGTTTAAAAGTTATAAAATTCTCAATTTGGCAACGTGAGATTAATGCCCTTTTAGGTCTATTAGACCTAAAACTAGTATGAGTAGGCTTGCACATATGAGTTGAAGAGTTATACATGTTTTGGGGTGGTCTAAAAGTTGAAACCACCTAAGAGGAAGTAATGGATACATGTAACAAATTTTCATGATGATATAAACCTTAGTTTGAGTTATAAAATCACCCACTCAAGCCTTAGGGTTATAAGGGAATAACTTCCTACAAACCCTAGGCCTAGTTGTATGAATATATGCAAAGGATAAAGTGAAGGAAAATAATTCCAAGGGATGTAAAAAAATTTATAGGACATAATAAACTAGTTAATATCATAATAAACATTAATGAAAGTGATTAGGGACTATTAATTTCCCTAACCCAACTGGTCTAGTACTCAAACTAGACATGATAGTAATGGCTGACAATAAGACTCAAGGGAAGACCTAAGGTAAAAGGGAAGAGATAGTAGTTTAGATAGTTAGATATAAGTATATAGGATGGTAATAGGTAGTATAAGGGTTTTATTTTGATATTTAAACCCCCAAAACCACCTACAGGTAAATTAGAACCTTAGGACTTAATCTAGTCCTATTAGGCCTAGAGTTATTCTTGACAACTCAAGGCCTCACTTCAATCTTGGTGAGTAACCTAGACCCCAAAATAAAATTTATGGAAATAATAAGGTTTAAGAGGATATTTAAATTCTTAATAATTTTTTTATATGCAAGATAATCAATAAAATGGTCAATTTATTCTTGAGACCCACCTCGAGGTTCCATAGTCCTTAACAAACACCTAGAGCCACTATTCAAGTACTTAGATATTTCATAGCACAAGGATTCAGAGGCAATTATCCTAGGGAGATTTGAGGACCATAATTAATTTTAAATACATGAAGGATATATTGTGATTTAAGAGCTCATATTTATGATTGAATGTTAAGACTAAAGACATGTCTAAAAGGCTTGTAAGGAACTCAAAGTCTGCCATATTACATTAATATATCCACACACAAATATGCATGGAAACCAAATATTTTAAGGAAATTTATGGGGTTATATGGGATAAACATCCATGTCCATAATTTTTGGAATGGAGGTTTGATCTTTATGAACCATCATTGAGATGGTGAACCTCTAAAACCCTGCTTAATCCCTAGTAATGACCTGATTGAGAAGATAGTGAAGAATTGGCATCCACTTATAGTAGAATAAACATAGAAACACCTAAATAAAAAATTAAACTCATATGAGACCCTTATCATGGTAATAATTTATATGTAATACTATATGGACCTATTAGAATTGGTACTATTTCAAGGTTTTATGATGTTTTTAGGGTGAAGTATTGTTTGGAAGGTTGAAATTAATTAGAGGGGGTTTTTTGAGACTTATTTAAACTTAAAAAATCACCAAATTATCATATTTCATATTTAAAGTGCCTCTATAATTCTTTATCAAATAGCCAGGCTGTAGAAGCTAGTGAAGGTGGCCTAGTCACATAAATGGAGTAAAATTGCAAAAGTATATCATTGAGAGAGAACATATCATGGTATAAACATGTTTTTAAAAATATAAATAGGATTATTCAATTTATATAAGGTTTATTAAAGTCTCTAATCATCCATCAATAGATATTCAAGCCACTAAGACTAAATTACCTAGTTGACCTACTTCATTAGCAAGAAGAATTATAGGTTGGAATATAAGGCTACAGAAGTGGGTCATGTATGGGAAGTAAACCATGCAACTTATTCATAATCATAATGGAAAATTATATTAGTTTATGTGGCCTAGTCAATAAGCAAGGAAAGGTGGGATGTTTAGTAACTCATGGTGGCCTAATTGAGCCATTTTAATGTTGTGATTGTCAAGAAAAGGAGGTACTTGAGTATATGATTATATATAAATTATTTTAAATAGGTCAAACAAGTCAAATATAACCTCCACCACTCCACCTAAATTCTGAAAGGGACCATTAAAGACCATAAATCAAGAGACCAATGTATAGAGGGAGCATGATGATTGTTATGATTATTGTACTTGATGATGGAGTGAAATATGGTCATTTATGAACTCCACCTCTCACCTCCATTCCATTCTCCCTCTCTTTCCCTTCTCATTATTCTATATATTCAGGCCTTAAGGCCTTTATTTATATCCCTCACCTGGGTATGAGGAAACTTTGCCTATATTTTCACTTTGTAAACCTCTTGGACTATCAATGGACTATTGTGAATTCTCCATGATTGGTATCTAGTGTGTATATGATTTTTTTGATGTGCATAATTGGTATAAATTTTCCATTGGCATGTCTTTGTCATACCTATATGTTGATAAATTATCTTATGTAGGTTATATGATGTGTCAAGGTTGGTGATCATATTTGGAGTGTAACCTAGTTGGAAGTTCCTCAAGGTAGGCCTCTCACCTATCATGTCTAAGTTTTATCCATTCACCATGACCTTCATGTAAAACACTATTACATATAAGCCTTGGAGATAGTACTTTAGATCATGAGTGTTGTCAGGAGTTTAATTTGAGTGGATGAATGATATTGGTGAAACACCATCCTTAGAGTAGGTTGCCATTTATGCATATTCTCTATCCCTTTTTCCCTAAACCTAGTAGGTCTTAGTCAACTTATCCAAATAGATGTACCAAGGGAGCTAACTACATAATATAGAGGTCTAACCCAACCATAGGTCACTCACAACCTTAGGTTATTCCCATGTTTCCCTAACCTTGGAGGTAGGAATGAACAACCTCTTATTAGTGTGTAGGTTGGATATCTAACATTGACCTTGGTGAGACAAAAAGGAAAGTGAAAAATATGAAATCAAATAAATAAACATAAAATAATTGGGTTGTCTAGAATCATAAAAAATGTGTAAGTGAAGATTGTAAAATTATAGGTAGGTTGAGACATAATTATAATAAAGGGTAAAATTTGGAAGAGTACATGTAGCTAGACTTATATGGTTTTAAAACAAGAGAATATGATTGAACATAAGTGAGGAAAACAATAACATATACCATTTCCTTATCTATCTAAGAAGAAGCCTAACTAAGGTTAGGAGAGAAATAAATATATGTAGTAAAGTGAATAATGATGGATGTTTGTGATGAGGTCTTGGTTGAATACCTACATATTTATATTTAAATCACAAACTAAATATCTAAGTGGATTATGTAAGATAAAGCTATAAAGAATAGATATTATAAAACTATGACGTGTAGAAAAGATAGAAAAAATTGAATGGGTGTACATATGATAAAGACACCAAATAATCTCAAATTAAATAATGTTTGATGAAAGGAAGCATATGAATTTAAAAATAAAGATAAAAAGGATAAAAATTTATGAGGAGTCTCTAGTTTATTTCCCAAGTTTTACCATGCAACTCACAAAATGAAAAACTACGAGTTGTAAAAATGATAGAATACCTAAAGACCAAGCATAAGTATTAGGACTAAAGTGAAAAAATTTAAAAGGTGTGTAGGGAAAGCAAGGATAAGCCAGAATAGAGTCAAATTATAACCATCATGAAATGTTAACTCAAATAATATAAAATAACTATAAACATGCATGTAATATGTGCATGAAATGTAAAAACATAAATAAATGGAAACAAAGAAGAACATAGGTCAATTAAAATAATTATTAATAACTAAGTTTTGGTTAGTTCCTTGAAGATATGTCCTTCATTAATTTTTAATTTATAAGTTCTAAGTCCAAGGATATCATTGAATATGTAAAGGGCCCATAAATTTTGGATGTCCTTTCCATATTCTTAATTGGTGTGGTCTAGTTTCAATATTAAGTCTCCAACATTGAAAGTATTAAATTTAAATTTATTATTATGTTACTTAGCAATGTGACTTTTGTATTAATGGTTATACTATAAATCACTCATGTGTCACTCATAAATTAAATATAATGTGTGGATATGGACTTCATGAAGATCTTAAATGGGGATTGTGCCATGAAAATATATGTACAGATAGGGTAACTCCACCTCTTGTAGTAAAATGGCCTTAGAGCTATAAACTAGAGAGAATGGAGTTACCCCAATTGGAGTATATATACTAGTATAGTAGGCATAAATTATAAGGTACAATTGAATATGTTAGTCTAAATGAGAATCCCTAATATTATTTTTTAGTATTTTATTTATGGCTTCATCTTGGTTGTTACACTGAGGATGATAATGTGTGTAAAATTTGTGTGTAATCTTGAATTTCACACAAATCTAATTCATGCCCATGTTTTATAATTTTACACCATTATTAGATATGATGGTGTGATGAATCCTAATTTCATATGAGTTAGTTAATAATGATTTTTGAGATAGTGAGGGTGATAAAATTAATATGGGGTATAACTTATACTCACTTGGTAAAGTATGTGGTGGTAGAAATAATTAAGACTTGGCCATATTATGATTGAGGTAACTTGATGATGAGATATAATCCCCACATTTATAATGGCTAGGGATATTCAAGAGAATGAATATTAGATGATGGAGGATGAATACGATCATCATGGAGTTAGAAAGGATCACACTTCTTCATAAATGTGATTGCATCCTTTTTAAGAGTGTGCCAATAGTATCCCATTCATAGGTATTTAATGGCTATAGTATATTTAATATAATGGATGATACAAATTTATCCATATACTTGATCAATATGAGAATGAAATTATTATAGAGTGATCTCACAAACAAGGGTGCCTTCAACATAATGATAGTAATGGATATTATGTCTAAGAAAAAAATTAAAGGCTTTCTTTAAGAGTCTAGTATTTTCAAAGAAAGCAACCTTGATGGGATAAGTATGATGATATTATAGACCATGAGCTATGTCTAGTAGTTACAACTTATATGTTGTAGATAATATAATCATCCATAGGAGATATTTTAGAGGGAGACCTCCTCATGTGAATAAGGAACTATGAGTCATGCAGTGCATGATGAGGGTGAAAAAGGGAAGCTAAAGAGATAATAAAATCAGCTATATAATTTTAATCTTGAGGAATTACCTCAATGGTAAAAGATGAAAAATATTTAGTTAGGGTAGTGATAATATTATGTTATTCTACAAGGTTTTTAATTTTGCATTGATAAGTGTCATTTATTTGGTGTCACATAAGTTATGAATCACATAAATCATGTAATTAAGAAATATATAAATCAATAAGTGCTTACATATTATGGATAAGAGATTAACATTAAGCCATGTTGTTAGTAACATTGAACATCAATTGAAAAACTTACGAAATGATTTTACTTAAGCAAAAATGAAGACATGTCCTGATCCATCTCCATCAAAATGGAGTGTCCAAGTATAGTTATGTAAATAGACCTTAGGTAGTTATTTTAATGTAGGTATGTAATAAATTAAGATGAATCTACAACTTATCCTAATTAGTGGATTCCAAGCTTAGATAAATTAATCTTACAAAATAATTCATTTCATGGCTATTTATATCAATACATGATCAATTTAGATCCACTAAACCTAACTAAGGGATTTATTATTACACAATACCAAAAGAGAAGGTTCTAGAGCCTCTAGGAAAATGACATTATGAAATAATCCTAGATAGGCCTAAAATACATAAAATAAATGTAATCTATTGCTAACTAAAGATTATGGCACAAAGTGGGATAATTTAAAAAAATAAAATAAAACATGCAAAGATAACCCTATTCAAGTCAATGTAGAGGTAAATTAAGGAACGAGTACAACATTCATCCTACTACTTTATGCAATATATATCTACTAAATGAAAGAGAAAAAGTTAGGAATACCTACCTTGAATTTAACCTATCATGCCTCAATCTCTCCCTTGGTTAATGTTACTTTTCAAGAGGTTTTTGTGGCTTTATAAGAATCACACTATAAAAATAAGGTCTAGGATAAAATACTCCTACTTTGCATCCAAGAATTTCCCACAAGACAATATTATTTCCTTCCAAGGTGAAAGCCTAATAAATAACTCCTCAAAAATTAGAAATAACATAATTGTGAGATGTAGAAATGCAAAAATTAATGTTCTTATCTTTATAAATGAAGTAAAGGGGGTATTTATATATAAGTATAAACCACAAACCCTCCTAGGAATTTTGACAAGGTCAGCCAAGTCAATTTTGTTTGGTAGTAAATATAGTTTTTAAGCCTAAAAATAGGTCATATAGGCCAACACGATTATGTGACATACATTTAATTACCAACAAGATCAACCGAGATGACATAGTCAAAAAATGAATAAAAAGGTTGTATGATTAATTAGGGACTATTTTAGAATGTAAATTTCATATAGGAATTTATGAACGTGTTTTGATTACTTATGGAGTTGGATAAAAATGACATGTAATGGTTTTAGGTAATGGTATACGGACCAAAAATCTTTTGAATCACCAAAGGTCTACCCATCCCTTTCTTTATGCACCCTTTAAGGCATGCACTCATAGATATTAAAACTCGATAGGTTCTTGTAAGAGAGAAAGTTTTAGTAAATGATAAATTTTAAAAATATTATGTGTGTACATATGCACCACTTTAATCTCATAATTTTTCATATATTTATAATATGGAATGGTACTTTGAGAAAGAACATATAAATAATCAATGTTGAGCTAATAAATTTCAATAAAAACATAAATTTAAATTTTTGAAATTGAAATGTTAGTAAAAGATTATTTATAAATAAATAAAAGTATCATATACATACCTTATCTTATCTTTACCATTCAATGGTTGTATTATATATTTATAGTCTTGATCATGGATGGTGTATTGACTAATTTGAAAAAACACTAAGGAAAAAATTTAAAGTGTAAAAATAAACAATCACAAGGAAATCACAATAAATGAACTTTATGTAATTGAATAAGTCACTAGGAAAATTGGTAAGATAAGAAGAAAAATGCTAAGTTAGAACCAAAATACCAAATAAAAATGGATAAAATGATAGTAAACTAGGTAACCAAAAATCCAAGGATAATAAATGACCGATAAACCCAAATAAATGTACTTTAAGTAAGGAAAGTAATAAACCAGCTCAAACCAAGGATACATGAAACTAAAATAATATATCTAAAATTTATTTAAAAAGAGTAAAAACCCATACTTAAACAAATATGAAAGAATAACATAAATTAAAGTAACATTGATGAATGAAAAGTAACAATCGAATGTCACTCAATAAGGAAAAAATGGAAAGAAATTATCTGTAGAAAGGATGAAAAACAAAATTTATAATTGTAAATACAACAAAGGAAATCCAATAAAGATAAGATAGGTTTAAAGAAGTAAGGCATAGTAGTTCAAAGATACAATTTTTTTCTTAAGATGGATTGAACTAAAATAAACTTAATATAAGCATGTTTGAAAAGAAGTGAAGAATAGGGAATATAGAAGTTGGGAAACATATTTAGAAACAAACTTACCTATCATAAGGGAATATGAAATGGGTGGTGGTGGAAATGTAGGTGGTATCAAGCTATAAAATATTTATTAAAAAAAAGACACTCAAATTAAGTTTTCCAAAATAAGAATAATTTTGACATTAATGATTCTAGATAACTTGCCTTAGCCACACAAATTTGGGTTATATAGTTAAGTATAAATATCATACCATGAATTATATATTCATGAAAATTAAAATGGGCATACCTTCCCATAACATGTTCCCCATTTTTCAGGATGCCTTATAGAGCTATCAATCTACTATGAATATCTAGCACTTGTATGAGAAAATAGGTAGAACTATAGAGAACTTTAAGACATCCTATCCTAGTTTACTACCATATTGCACTCCAATAGGAATTTAATCTATCATGAGTACAATTTTGGAGTTTGAAATTCAACTAAAATATGAGATGTGATTGATAATCATGTCTTTTGGTGTGAATTTAACTTTTAATTTTATAGATGCCTTTTTATTATTACCCTTTATTTTAAATGATTTAGATTTTAACTTTTTGATGGCTTTTCCTATTCCTCCTCCATATAGATTCATAAAACCAAACATGGGTGTTTAAAATGATTATCACTAAAAAACTTAGGCTTGATAGATAAGGAAAAGAACTTAGAGAACATGGTGTCTAAGACTCTTGTACTTACATGTTAAATAAGAATGTTATCTTGAAACCAAGATTGGTGTACCCAAATTATAATGAAAAGATGGGAGAATGTAAAAATGAACATGGAATAATTTAGTTACCTCAAATTGTAAAATAATTGGAAAAGACACAATGATAGGTAAGAATGATTCCATATCATAAGAAATAATGTAAGTGTAGGGAAACATGCAAAATAGTTTGATTAATTTTTTTACCATAAGAGAAACATAAATAATTTTGAGAGTATGAAATAACAATTATTAAAACATAATCTTAAATTCAAGGAAAACACTTAACTTAGAAAGGAATTTATAAAATGAAAAATTTGTGAGGAAGGTCTGGTCTTGTTTGACAAAAATATAAAATAAATAAGTGAAAAAGATGAAATATAATATAAGAGTGTTTTGTGAGAAAGTCTTGTTCCTATCCAAGTTATTATATTGAAACTCACAAAACATAAACTAAATATGTGATAATAATTTTATATAATGATTAACCAATGATTAAAAAAATCAAGATTTGATTAGGAAGTAAAAGATATTTATGAGGATGACCACGTCCTATCCGCTATCTTACATTAAAACTAATAAATTAAAATAAGTACAGATAGATCTAAGGACTAATGATAGGAATTAAGGACACTAAGAGTAATATAGTGGTACACTTTTGGGATATGGTATAAAACTTACAAAAATTGTTAGTAGTAACAATGTAAGGAAATATGTGAGAAGCATGTAGAATAGTAAGTATTTAAGAAAAAAATTCTTTAAAAATTGAGCATTAGTGGGTTCTTTGAAAATATGTCCTTAATTAGTTTGTAGTCTATAAATAATAGGACCAAGAATGTATTTGATGAAATAGGGACCCCACATTTTTTATGTGTACTTTCCTTATTTTTCATGTGTATAATCTAGTTTGAGAACTAGGTCACCAATATTGAAAGTACATATTTTAACTTTTTGTTATGTTGTTTAGAAATGTGAGATTTATATGCATGATTATGTTGTAATATCACCATATATATCTCATTTAGGAGATATAAATCATGAAATGGGATTCACATAACTCCTCATCAAGAATAATACCATGAAGAGAAATGCATAAGGATTGTAGCTCAACTTCTAGAGGTAGAATTGATTCAAAAATATATGCTAATGAAATTGGTGTTTCCCCAGTAGTAGTATGTATGTTAGTGTGATAAGCCTAGAGTGTGGGATAGAGTTGTAGATGTCAAATAGTATGACATTATCTAATAATATTTTTTAATATCTTGTTTAGAATTTTATTTTGTGGCTTCTGCTTGGCCATTACATTGAATATGATAAGGTGTTGAGAATTTATGTGTAATTTTGAATGTTGCACATAGATGTTTCATATATTTATTTTTTAAATTACCACCATTGTCAGAAATCATGGTATGAGGAACCCAAAAATGATAGATTATTTGATTAAGAATAAATTTGGAAATGGTAATACCAATAAAGTTAACAAGAGGCCTGGCTTCCACCCATTTGGTAAAATATTTAATGGCGGTGATAATGAACACATGATCATATTGTGATCTAGGTAATTTACCAATTAGATATAATCCCCACATAGATAAATGCCAAGGAGAATCCAAGGTTTGGAGTTTACCTAGAGGAGAATGAATGAGATCATCGTATAATTGACAAGGATTAATTTTTTTAGAAAAATTAATGGAATTTCTCCAAGAGTTAGCCAAAAATAACCCATGCACAGGTATTTGTAGGCTATTTTATGATCATTACAATGACCTCCATATATGTCCCCATGTATTAATTCAATAAGAGTGATAAATTATTCTAGCATTATATAGTGGATTAGGGTAAATTCTATATTACGATAACATAGGGTATTGTATTTAAGTACATATTTGTATGTTTTTTTGTGAATTTGAGTATTTTGATGAGAATATACTTATGAGGGAAAGTATGATGCTTGATGAATTAGATGATATTTTTTACACCATGAGCTTTGTTAAATAGTGATAACTTCTGTGTGACAAATTAGAGAATCATTTTTATTTATTTATAGAAGAAGGTGATCTCCTCATCTTTATAATGAATTGGGAATCATGAAGAACTTTAGGAGTATAAAATAATGATGTTGATGAAGCGAGAGAGTCATCTATAACATTTTGATCTCATGGGATTCGTTCAATGGTAAATGAGATGAATTATTTGGCAATATTATAGTGAATTTGATGGTACATGATAAGGTTTTCACTTTTACATTGATAATATCCAATAACTTGATGACGTATGAGTTTTGAATCACCTAAAACATGTAAATATGAAATGTCTAAATTGAATTCACCTTGTATGCATAGTATACAGGCTTCATATTTAGCCATATTATTTATGACATCAAAGGTTAATCAAAATTCTAGAGTATGATTTACCATTTGGGTTTGTTAAAACACAACCTGCCCTAGCTCCTTGAAGGAATTTTGCATCATCAAAGTGAAGTGTCCAAGTTTCTTCATTTAAGTCAATTGTAACTTCTAGTAATTCTTCAATGACTACTTTGGTTTTAATAGTAAAAGGGGGAGGGTTAGTTTTATCATGGGTATTTTATTTTAAATTAGTATTAAAATTATGTAAATAATATTTGAGTGATATTTTTTGGTTAAGACCTTAAATATAAATAATATCTTCATAAAGAAGAGTTTATTTAAAGTGATTAATAGCTAGTAGGGAGGCATCTACAAGTTGATATATGATGACATATCCTTTGAATAATTTTTTTGTAATAATTTAGAGGTCAAATTCTATCAATAAGACCATCCAATTGTTGATTCTATCTCTAGGTAAGAAATTTTTGTAAAATAAATAAAGTGGATCAAAATGGATAATGACATAAGTCATTTGATAGAGCATGTAATGATGGAGATTTTCAACTATCCAATAGATGACTAAACAATCATGTTATACTTTTGTATAAAAATTTTCATAATTAATTTAACTAATGCTAATATAATAGATATCATATTATCTAAAAGTATCATCTTGTTGATTAAGCATTGCCCTAACTGATATGGGGGTAGATGACATATATAAGGTTAAAGGATGATTATTTAAAGGTGGGAAAATATTAGGAGGATGAATTAAATAATATTTCATGTTATAAAATGATTTTTGGTAGGAATCTATCCATTCTAAATCATTACTATTTTTAACCAGTGAATTATTGATGTATATACGATAAGCCATTTCTTAAACAAAATGACAAACTAACCAAAGTTTCCAAATATACATTCATATGTTTGTAATGGAGTGAGGAATATACATGTTGATAATCACTTTGATTTTAATTGGATCAACGTCATTCCCCAATGGGAGATTAGAAACCTAATAATTTATAAAAGTAACACAAACACACATTTGAAGGGGTTGAGTCTAACTGTGTATTCAATGATTTCATCAAAGATGATAGTTAAATCATGAATATGAGTATATGAAAATATTTATATTTTATGATAATATCATCCATATAGGTTTTTATAGTTTTTTGAATAATATAATGAAAAATATGGGTCATTTCATGTTGATAGGTAGCTCTAACATTTTTTAAGATGAAATAAATTTTAACATAAAAATAGGTTCTCCATTCTATGGTAGATGTTTTTTTATGTTTATAATCGATAGCTATGTGAATTTGGTTATATCCAAAGAAATCATCCATGAGTGAAAACATTTCATAAAAAATAATTAAATCAATAATGTAATTAATTTATGGCAAGGGAAAATTATCTTTTATAAATTCTAAATTTAGGTTGTGAAAGTTTATGCATATGCAAATAACCATGGTGACATTTATCCTAACAAGTACAATATTTTATACCCATTATGATTAGTCTATAAGTTTAATGAATTTAACATCTAATAATTTGATTATTTATTTATGAGATAATATATAAATATTAGGAGTCAAATTTTGTTTCTTTTACCACATAGGTTTGGTGTTTGGGTAGGTGATGATATTATGGGAAATAATTTTAGATTCAATTCCAAACATGCCTTCATATGACCAAGTGAAAAACTCATATTATTTTTCAAAGAAGAGATTAAAATTATTGTGTTATTCAAGAATGATCTCTTTAGATATAGTAATAGGTCAAGGACATGAATGTGTATCATATTCATTTTTTGTAGTTTCTTTGATACACAGCATTTTTATCTTAGAAAATATATGGATTAGGATGGAGGGAATAAATAAGATGTGTTTTGGGGTCTGCACTGGTAATAAAATTATTTAAATAAGGATAATATTATGATGTTGGCATTTAAGTTGAGGTACCATAGCATGGAGGAGATCTTGTATAGATTTATCACTAGGAAGTGTGGGTAAAGGTCCATAATATTCAACATATAATTTAATATTAATGATTTTCCATTTTATATCATATTTATAATTTATTTGTCTTAAATATTTTTTTAATCATCTAAGGCAATTTTATGTAAAGTATCAAATAAAGATTATGTGTTAGTGAGATCAAATTGATATAAATCAATAAAATCTATGGTAGTTGTATTGGTTTGTTCAATAGATGGCATTTAAAGTGATGATTTAGGAAGAGTTGTCTCAAATGAGTTTTTTTCAATAGATTCAAATGCTTATATAATTTTTTTTTGATAAAGTGGGTTGTATTAAATTAAGTTGTGTATAAGGTTAAAAATATGCCATAGCCTAGATTTCCTTGATTACCCATGGAGTATTCAATAATGATGGATTAATAGAGGGTACATAACCTTAAAGTTGTGATTCAATTTTAGATGAGATATGAATGAGATGGACATCAAAATTAAAGGAATATAATTTTGATAATGTATTTTTATAGTTTTATACATATATATCTCATGATTGAGCTTGATCCATGATATAATTATCATCATAGGTGTGAGAGAGAGTGCATGAATTAGTTTATATAGGATAATTAAAGGTTATAATGCCTATGTTGCTAAATTTATGAGGATACATAGCTAAACAATCTTGAAAAAGTTATGCTAGCCCATACTCATTACAAGTGAAATCATCCTCTATGTAAGAGGCTTCATATGTATTACATGGAGGGGGAGCATCAATAGTATATTTAATTAAGGGAATGACATGATCATGCAAGAGTAAATAAAGAAGGATCCATTCCACTATATAAAGAGGTAATTGAGTGGTAATACAAGTATTTCTTAATTCATTTGGTTCATCATAATCTTAAAAAATTAAGGAGAGGTGGAT
The DNA here is from genome assembly GCA_037957365.1 of Torreya grandis. Classification (NCBI taxonomy): domain Eukaryota; kingdom Viridiplantae; phylum Streptophyta; class Pinopsida; order Cupressales; family Taxaceae; genus Torreya; species Torreya grandis. The sequence goes on along the minus strand of JARHVA010003320.1, from coordinate 863,479 downwards.
TGTTAGTGTAGGAAATAGTTGGAATGTGATATTGAGAATTTAAATTTGGTAGTTAAATAATCCATAGATTAGGATCAACTTCATGTTTTTAGTGTTTACGTATATGTATGAATTTTGATATATTAACTACCTAAAGAAGTAATTGCATGCATACGATGTGTCCATGGGTGACCAAGGAACATGTTTTAAAATAAAGTAAGATCGAGAACCATAAGCTTAGTGTGAATTATCTTAGGTTCAATAGTAAGTAGGATCTAAATGCAACCAAGTGATTTTTGATTAATTTTGTCAAATAATCTACAAATGAGGCATATTTTTTTGAAATTTTGTTTGGTGTATCTAATTTGTTGAATTAACCAAAGAGAGGTGACATTAATACTTGATCCTTCATCTACTAGAAATTTAAGAATGAGATTATTGTTTATACCAATTTTTATAAAGAGAGGCAGGTCATCTACTCAAAATATAATCTCATCATTAATCATATCTTCTTTAAGAAATTTTATTGGAGGTTTTGAATTTGTGGATACTATTTCAATTGCATGAACTTATATAAGTGGAGGACCATTGGAAGGGATTTCCAAATCATGAGATTATGGTCATTCAATGTTTTGTAATTGTTTCATAAGGAATTTATGATGATAAGGGAAAGATTGAACTAATTACATAAGGGAAATTTTTAAATTCATTTATTTAAATTATTCTAAAAATTTTCTAATGTGATTTAGAGGATGAAGAACCTGTATGAGGTTTGTGAGATATGGTGTTTTGAATAGATATAAGAGAACTAAGTTGGGGTTGTAATTGAATAAGTGGTTCATTATTTGGTTTGGAAGATGTAGGTGTAGTAATTTTAGTATATTTAAACAATTATTCATTACTAGAATATTTATTAGGTTTGGTGACATTATCTTTGTGAGTGGGGTTATGTTTATAGTTGACTTTATCTACATTCACATACTAAGAGTCGATGAAATAT